>CM053336.1:29609000-29714788 GCA_028583605.1 Dastarcus helophoroides
TTCAATAAATATTTTATTTAAATTGAAATTTCGACCGTTTCCTAGTGGAGCTAAATCTCATCGACTTTTATTTCAAAATTTTATATTTCAAGAAAAAAGTAGAAATTCTGAAAAAAGTTTATCTTTAAAAAATAATTACAACTTTAAATATGTATCTGGAACTTTGTTAATATTTCAAATATACCAGAGTTTCTAAATATTTAGTTTTTTGGTCAAAAATTCAAAGGTTTAGAAAATTTGAAATTTTGACATTAATGTATAAAGAAAAGAAGTACCTAACTTTCAAACTTTTCTTAAAAATCTTAAATTAGACCTTTTCAAAAAATGACCTTTTCCTTCAAAATTTATATTTTTTTTTCCTTAAAAAAATTAAAATATTAGTTTTAAAGTTTTCAATGAAACAATATTACAGATTTTGAAAAAAAATTACAAACATTTTTTCTCGAGTGAATTTGAACGGCGCGCTAAACCCGCGGGAAAGGCTGGCTGTAAGTGTAGAGGCCTCTATTAAGCAATATAGGCAAATACCTATAGGCCCACCGCTAATTGAGTAGTTCGGAGCACAAGGCCCGTAAGGATGATGTACAAAGATTTTAGGTTTACCTTTTTTAAATAATAAACATTTTCACAAAAACGTTCTCATTACACGAATATTAATAGAAAACTGCTGATTAACTGAAAAACCTAATTATCAACGCAGAGGCGAAACTATTGAAGACGGGAACACAAAATTTGGACAGTCAACACCCTTTGTGGTATAGGTGAGCAATAAGAGGATAAAAAGGGGAGCGAAATGGAACTTACCATGGAACGAAGTTAATACCGGATTTTGTAACCTAAAATGTAAATAATCTAATCTAGAAATAACCAGACACGTATTTGGCCTATTTTAACAATTCAAACCCTAAAGGGTAAAATTGAATTTGGACATGATATGGAACAAAGTTAATTATCAGGTTAATTTTCCAATGCACAAAAGAAATAATTAAACAAGTATTTGAGCGATTTTAATAATTTGACCCTTAAGGGGGTAAAAAGGGAATATCACAATTGGTATGGAAAACTTATTAGAAAAAAACATATCTTAATCATAAGTTTTGTGTAAAAGATGTATAAAATAAATAACTGTGTACATTCTCATTCTGGGATACTTTAATAATTTGACCCCAAAGGGGCCAAATTTTTTATACAAAAAAATTAAATTAGTTATTCATAACTCGAAACTCCGTGTAAAACTTACGTGAAAGAAACAACTAAACGCTTACTTATTTAAAAATGTAACCCCCAAGCGGGGTGAAAAATGATATTAATTCAGTATTCTAAAAATATTAAAATTTTCCCTTTATAAACCAAAAATTAGGTTTTCAAACAAAGCGGCATTTTCAAAGGTCAAAATTAAAAAAAAAACTTCAAAAACTTAGAAAACTAATCATAATTTAAAAAAGGGAAAATTTTAAAAAGAGACAAAGCAATATTTTTAAAAGATTCGAACTTAAGAAAAACGAAAAAGTTGAAATTTTCAAAAATTACGAAATGGAGTGTAATTTTCAAAGTCGATATGTTGAAAAAGAATCAAAAATTTTAGAAAAGTAAATGAAAAAGTGGTGAAAAAACGGTCGAAATTTTGCAACAAAATAAAACATTTCGCAATAAACAAAATCCCCTCTCCTAAAAAAAATAATAAAAATTTCTAGAAAAAGACGAAATTTTAAGCAAGAGTCGAAATTATCAAAAAAAAAGTTAAAATCCTGACAAAGGTTACAATTTTCTAAGATTTGAACTCTTAAAAAGATTTTTCAAAGCAAGACCTAATGTTAAAAAGATTTAAACTTTCAAAAAAAGAAGTTGAAATTTTCAGTACAGGATATACTTCTTCCGGGATTGGACCGTGTCAAAGAACTACTAAAAGTGTTCGACGTTTCGCCCACCATCGTAGGGAGGCTTCTTCAAGAACAAAGAAAAGAAACAATAAATGAAAAGAGAAATATTAGGGAATATGCAAAAATGGAAAAGAGGCGAAACTCTTCTGAGAGAAGAGTTTCGCCTTTGGTATGGTGGACATACTGAGTTACCGTGCTCTTCTGTTCAAACTTGCTTGTCTTTAGTATCAATTTTCAATTCAGAAGAGTTTCGCCTCTGGTATGGTGGACATACTGAGTTACCGTGCTCTGATATTTTGAAATTGGCCTTGTCATACTTTCATTTTTGCATATTCCCTTATATTTCTCTTTTCATTTATTGTTTCTTTTCTTGATCCTGAAGAAGCCCCCTACGATGGTGGGCGAAACGTCGAAAACTTTTAGTAGTTCTTTGACACGGTCCAATCCTGGAAGAAGTGTATCCTGTACTACCTCTGGCCGTGGAAGCCTACGTTATCATATTGAAATTTTCAAAAAAAAAGAAATTTTATGAAAAATAAAATTTTTAAGGCTGATATTTTGAAAAAAAATCAAAAACTTTAGCCAAGTAGATTAAAACAAAAAATCAAAATTTCGAGGAAAAAGATAACATTTTGAAGAAAAAATGGATATTTTCGACGTCAAAATTTCGAGAAAAAGACGAAATTATGAAGAGTCAAAATGTTCAAGGATTCGCAAAAAGTCTATATTTTTAATGATAAAGTTTCAATAATAATTGTTCTGAAACAAAACAAAATATTAAAAAAGTAAACTTTTTGAAAAGCGGTGGAAATTTTCACACAAAGTGAAAATTATGAAAAAATCGAAATTTTACAATCAAGTAAAAAATTTCGTAATAACCAAAATCCCCCTTCTCTTAAAGAAAATGTACAAAATTTGAGAAAAAAGCGAAATTCTGAATAGCCAAATTTTTCAAAAAAAAATGCTGAAAAAGGTTTTAATTTTAAAAGATTCGAACTTTTAAAAAGATATTTTTAAGCAAGAGAAATTTTTTTTAAAAAGGTTCAAACTTAAGAAAAAATAACCATAAAAAAATCGAATTTTTCAACAAAAAAAGTGAGAAGAAAGAGAGGAGGAGGAAGAGATAGAGAGACTTTTCCATATTTCCCTAAAACTTCAACTTCCAACTCAAAATTACGACTTTTTCTGAAAATTTTCACTTTTTCTCAAATTATTTTAATCTTAAAATTTCGACCGTCGTTTTCTTAAAAGTTCTAACTTTCAATGTTTTTCTGAAATTTCGACTTTTAATCTAAAAATATCGACTTTTAGAGATTGATTCTGTTTAAAGCTTTCGTTTTATTTTCGAAATTTCTAACATTTTATCGAAATTCGACTTTTCTCGAAGTTTCTCTTCTTCCTCATAATTTCACCTTTTAAATTTTTTATAATAATGACTTTTTTTTCTAATTCGTTTTTATTTTTCGAAAATTTGATTTTATTCTCAAAATTAATTAATTAACTAATTAACTAATTTCGTCCCTTGTTTATAAAATTTTACGATTTTTTTCAACGTTCCACCAAAAACTTGAACAAAAGTCTAATAAACGTTGCCTTTTGAGAATTAAGTTCAAATTTCGATGAAGTGAGAATTTGGGGTATAAATGTGACCTTCTCTAGCAAATTTTGAGTTTTTTTTATGGAAATTTCGAGTTTTTCCACAACATTTGTAACCCTTTTTGTTTTTGTTTCCGAAAGTTTTTTTCCGAAAGTTTCGACTACTATCTTGAGATTCGACTTTTTCTGATCTAGGAACTTGGACTTATCCTCTGAAATTTGTCTTTTTCTTAGAAATGAGATAATTTTAATTTATCAAAATTAACTCGAAATTTGTGTAAAATAAATAAAAATTCCGAGAAAATTATATTTTTTTTGGAGATTTCAACTCTTCTCGAAATCTGTCTTACAAATTTAGAATTATTTTCTCAAAATTCGTGCATTTTCTTTAGGTTAGATGAAGATGTTAACAAAAGAAATATCAATGTGGAGAAAAATATTTTTTGGAAACTTTGATAAGAATACTTTTTGAAATTCTAAAGGTTTTCTCGAAATTCTTTTTCGAACTCTAAATAACTACCTATTCAAAGAAAATCAAAATTATCAGAAAAGACGAAAGTTTCAAAAAAGCAGACGAAATTTTGAAAAGGTAAAATTAGGAATAAATCGAATTTTTCTATAGTTAAAGTTTTGAACAATAGTCAAAATTTTTAAAATATCAAAATTTTGAGAAATTATCGAAATATTAAAAAGTCAAATTATTAAGAGTCGCATTTTCAGAAAAATTCGAAGTTTTAAAAAATAGAAACGTTCAAAATTTTGCAAAATAGTTAAAATTTATAAATAAGGGCGACATTTCAAAAAATTCATTATTCTCAAAAGAGTTGAAATTCTGAAAAAAGAATTTAAATTTCGAAAATAATTAAAATTTTCAAAAAAGATTAACTTCTATTAAATCGAAGTCAAAACTGTCTAACTCTAAATATTGAAATGAAGTCAAAATTATCAGAAGAGTTGAAATTTTTAAATTAAGTCGAAATTTTGAAAAGCTATCATTTGGAGTAAGTCGAATGTTTGAATAGTTAACATTCTGAACAACATTTTTTACAAAAGTTGAAATTTCTAAAAAATCAAACTTTTTAAAAATTGTCGAAATATTTTAAAAGTCAAATTATCAAGTCGCAAAATTTCGACCTTTAAAAAAAAAGACATTTAAAAAAAAACTAGGAGGTTTAAAAAATAGAACCATTCAAAATTTTGTGAAACAGTTAAACATTTAAAGAAAAGGTCGACATTTTAAGAGCAGATCGCTTGAAATTAAAAAAAATAGTCACAGTTTTTAAAAATTTGAGACTTTGAAACAAGTCGAAAATTTAAAAAACTACAATTTTTAAAACAGTTCTATTCAATAACTCCACGTTGAAATACATATATTGTCCCCTAAAACCAATTCAATTTTTGAAGATAACCAAGGACCAGTCCGTTCCACCAAATTCCACGTTGTTGAAGTAGTAAAATTTTTCAAAGTGGAAGTTTTTAGGAAATGTGGAAATTTTCAAAGAGAAAATATTTTAAAAAAGCAATGTTTTTGAAAAAATCCAAACTTCGAAAAATCGAAACTAAAGAAAAATAAACTTTTCCAAAATGTAGAAATTTTCGGAAAATTGGTCGAAACGTAGAAAAAATGGCAAAACTTAAAGAAGTCAGAATTCAAATAAAAATTCGAAATTTTCGAAAATAATCTGCCTAAACTAAAATTCGAAATCTAAAAAAAACAAAAATTGAAATTTTCAAAAATATACAAATTTTCGGAAAAGTCGGATTGTTTTAAAAAAAATTGGGTGTCAAGCTTTCAAACAAATCTGAAATTTTCGAAAAATAAATATTTTGAACAAATAGAAATTACCAGAAAAGTCGAAATTGTCAAAAAAAGTCCGAAATTTTAAAATGTTAAAACTCAAACGGTTTTAAAAAAAAGCCAAAATTAAAAAAAGTTAAGATTTTAATTAAAAAAGCGTAATTAAAGAAAAACAAAATTTTGAGAAACCTTAACCATTTAAAAAACTCAACATTTGCAAGTCGAAACTTTGGAAAAAAATGTTCGGTGTTATGTTTTCAAAGATATCTGAAACTTTCGAAAAGTACATCTTTTAAACAAATCCGAATGACCAAATGAGCGAAATTGTCAAATAAAGTTCGAGGTTTTAATAAGTTAAAATTCAAACGTGTTTAAAAATGACCAAAATTTAAAAAAAAGTTGAGATGATAAAAAAGCCGCAATTTTCAATTTTTTTTCTATTAACCATCTAAAAAACTCGACACCTTCACAATCAAAATTTTAAGAATAAATTGAAAATTTGAACAAACATTGAAATTTGCAGATGGTCGAATTTTTAAACAAGCCGAAATTTTCGAAGAGTTGATTCGAAAAAAAGTAGACATTTTCAGTAATATGTTTTTAAATAAAATTTTAAATTTTGAAAAAAATAGAAATTTAGACAAGCAAAAATTTTAAATAGAGATTTTGGAAAGGTGTCAAAATTAAAAAAAATTCATATAACTCGTTAACGAAAGCAGTGGCTTTGGCAATAGTGAGTGGGATCGGGTGAAATAATAACTAGTAAACTGATAAATATCGAACAATTCGACCACGTAAGATTTAAAAATATTAGTAATTACCTGATGTTGGCGTTTTCTTTGAAAATTGTTCTTGAGGAAATTATTTCACTCATATAGTTTGTAAATTTCTTTATGATTAGGTTTCGAGCTCCGCGAAAGTTCACTTAATACTTTTATTATTCTTACAACCTAGAAACTTCAACAAATTTAACCAGTGATGATCCAGAAGTGTAAAAAAATAGAATAACAATTTTAATATGTGTAATATGTGGACAGTGTATAATAGTTAGCGGTTGCTGACTCGACAGTCGACAGTTTATTCTGCTGAGCTTAACAAATTTCGTAAAAATGAAATGTAATGAATGTTTATTAAATTTTAAATAATTATACGTATAATTATATTTTACAAAGACACAAAACACTTTTAAAAAAAAATTATTTAGAAATAAGTCAATTGCAATTGGTTTGTTTACAACTAAGTGAGCTCTTTAGTTAATTTAAGAAAAAACTAATAAGAACTGATTAATAAACTGTCCTTTAGTGCTTAAATAACATTTGACAGTGTAATGTGATAATTTACATAATAAATCAATCGTAGAATTTCTAGAAGAGTCTAAAATAAAAAATAAATACGGTCACAAGTTCAAGTAAAGAGACAATTTATTATTTATTGTTTTCTAATAATGTCGGGATTATACTAGCTCATACCCGCATCTTCGTCGTGAAAAAAAAAAGAAAGGATTCGTGGATCACCTTTTGAATATTCTGATTTTGTTGAAGAATTCAATTACTATTTAACATTTCGCCTTATTTCAAAATTTTCCACATTTTAAAATATCAACCTTTTTTAATGTCATCTTGTTCGATTCCCAAAACTTCAACTTTCTCTCGAAAATTCTAAATTTCAATTTTTTTTTTAATTCCAAATTCTTCTGCTTTATTTCAATATAATTTAATATTTTTGAAAACCCTTTGCGTTTTTTAATAACTTTTCTCTTCGGTAAAAAATTTTCTTTTTGAAAATTTCAATTTTTTTTGTTAAATTACCAGAAAAGTCGAAAATTTCGATTTTTTTCAAAGTTTACTTTCCAAAAATTTCGGAGTTCTTGATATTGAAAATTTTTAATAATGTCTAGTTCTTCGAAACGTTAAATTTTTTCAAAATTTTAATGTTATTTCAAAATTTATTTTTATAATTTTTTTTGCAATATTCTACTTTTTGTCAAAATTTGGACTCTTTTTAACACTTTCGACTTTTTTTATGTTTCGACTTTTCCAAAAACTTGAATGAATTTTTTGAAAATTTTGGCTTTCTATGGCTTAGATTTTTTCAAAAATTTAACGTTTTTTTTTTAAATTTTGACATTTATCAGCTTTTCCGTTCTTCGAAATATTTCATTTTTTTTTAATTTTGACTTTTGTTACGTTTCGAGGTTTCAACCAACTTTTCCAAAAATGTTTAGTTTTTTGAAAATTTCCATGTTCTTTTGAAAATTTTGACTCTTCAAAGCTTAAATTATTTTCCAAAGTTTAGCCTTTTTAAAATCTTAGAGAATTTTAAAAACAAAAATTACTTTTTTAAAAATGTCGAATTTTTTAACGCTTAACTGCTTTAAAAATTTGTTTTTAAAATTTTTTTTTCTCAAAATTTCTCTTTTTCTAACTCAAAAATTTTTTAAATTTAAATTATTTTTCAAAACTCTGTCTTTTTGCAAATTTTTTATTTTTGATTGAATATTTCGAATATTTTTTAAAATTTGAATTTTTATTTGAGAATTTGGGGTTTTTTCAAAGCATACCATGTCAAATTTTTCTTAATTTTTTTATTATTTAGCAGAACTTCGATTTTTTCTATTTTTTAAATATGCATTTTTTTGAAAAAAATCTCAACTCTTTTGAACGTTTCGACTATTACAAAAATGTGTTAACAATTTTCCAAAATTTAAATTTTTTGCAAAATTTGAGTTTTTTTTAAAGATTTTCCATTGTTACTTCAAAAGTTTTACTATTCAAAGCTTCGCCTCTTTTCCAAATATTAACTGCTCAGAGTTTCGTCTTTTTTTTTAAATTTCACCTTTTGTTGCTAATCTTGGCTTTCCTTCAATATTCAGAGTTGGACAATTTTGACTTTAATTGAAATTGGACCCAAACTCGAATTTCAACTTCTTTTGAAGACTTTGACATTTTATTCAGTTTTTTTATGCAAAAATTATAATATTTTATTTCTAAGTTTCAAAAAAAGTTTAAATTTCTATTTCATAATCGATATCTTAGGTTTCAGAAACTTTCAATTTTCACTAAAAATTTGTAAAATTCAATGTTGAAAAATTTCTAATTAAAATTGACTTTAGAAAAAAGACGAGTTTGATCAAAACCACAAGTTCCGGAAACAAAAAAAAAATATTAATATCAATAAATAAATGTTTGTGTTGGAAAAAATAAAAATCTTAATCAACAAAAAATCTCAAAAAAACCTTACGATTTCTAAATTCGAAATCTTTGCAAAAAAGTCGAATTACAAAAAAATCAAAATTTTAGGTGAACCACAAAAAATTGTAAGTTTGAATTGGGCATTTTTTGAAAAGCTTCACCATTTTATGTTTCTTTTTACAAATTTGATCTTCTATAAGCTATAATATTGCAACATTCTACGTGATTTTGTCTTTGAAATTTAAAATAGCAAGATGTTCATCAAATATTTGAGAAAAAAATTCATTTTAACGTCGACTTTTTAGAGAAATATGAAAAATTAAATATATTCGAAAAAGTTTCAGAAAAATATCAATAGTTTGAGAAAAACTCAGTATCCTGAAAAGAAAGAAAGATTAACGAGAAATAGGCAGAACTTTAAAACTTCAATTCAAGATTTCGGAGTAAAGTTGTTGGATCAAATTTTGGGAAAAGAAAATTGGAAAATCTTCGAGAAAAGGGGAAAAAATCGACTTCTAACTTCAAAATGTGATCAGAATTTTAAGAAGAAAACAAAGTTTTAAGATAGTTAAAAAATTTGATGGGTCACGAAAGAAAAGCATAAAAACAACCGGGCCATGACAAAAAAGTTTAGGAAACTGCTTTAGAGCACTTATACTGTCACTGTGAAAATTTACAGCAGATATGTCATGAATACCAAGTTATATCAGCAACCTCTTTAAACGTATTGCTTCTTTACTTGCTTTAGTAAGATTAAAGACTCACATACTCTGCTTCAGTAGTTGATGGTGCTACGGTGCGTTGTTTTCGCGATGCCCATAAAACAGGAGCTCCAGACAATATAAAACAAAACTAGTAAGAGAACTCTTAAATATATTATTAAAAATTCTCAAGATTTAATAACAAAACTCAAAGAAGAAAATTTACCTCGTAATTGCAAATTAGTTTCTTTTGATGTGACAAATATGTTTTCACGCATACCACCTCAAGAATCAAATCATTTTTGGAAAAGAAAAACACAAATCCAAACTTAATAGAACTTAATAGCTGAGATAATTAAGTTGTTTCAGGTGTGAGTAGAGGATTTGATCCCGAGATTCTAAATTTCGGGCTCCCGGGATCCCGACCGCAGCACTGCTTTAGGATTGGTATGCTTGTTTTAAATAAAAATCTTTATCATCAAATCTTTAAAAAACGATTTCATAATGAGACACCAGACGCGTTGTTATTTCTCAGATTAAGGGGGAGTAAGGGGGTCAATAGACTGTGACATCGTGTGTCAAGGGCGATACGACTCATATGCTTCGTGGCGTCACAAAGTTCCGACTTTTTTTTGAAGAATTTCTTCTTTTGAAAAGTTTCGAATATTTTCTAAAATGTCGTATTTCTTGAAAATGTAGACTTTTTGAAAGTTTAGATTTCAATTTCGATATTTTTTTGAAAAATTTTACCTTTTTAATAATTTCGACATTTTTCGAAACTTTTTTTGAAAATTTCTTCATTTTCCTGCTTTAATCTTTTTCTAGAAATTTTAACTTTTTGTGAATACAAACTCTTTCGAAGAAATTTACTTTTTTCAAAATTTCGATAGAATTTTGAAAAAAGTAAATATATGACAGAATCGATATTCACAAAAAGTTTAATTTTCAAGAAAAAGGTCGATACTTTTCTAAAAATTTTGACTTATTTGAAAAAGTTTTCGACTAAGTATTTTCAAGATTTTACTTTTTTGAAAATTTTGATTTCTTCAAGTATTGTATTTTTCGAAAATTAAGGCCTTTTTTAAAATAATGAATTTTTTAAAGATTTTGTTATATTTCCAAAATTTTTGCTGTTTGAGAATTCTTATTTTATTCGAAAAAGTTTTTTGTAAGCTAGACTTTTTCCAAAATTTGTACTTTTTGAAGTTTCTAAACTTTTGCCAAATTTCACTCCACAATTTAAAATATTTTAAAAATTTCTATATTTTTTTAAAATTATAAAAAAATTTGGTTATTCTTAAAACTATTAGTTTTGAAAATGTTGAGTGTTTCACACTACATTTTCTTGAAAATTTAGAGTTTCTTCAAAATTCAATTTTTTTGGAGAATTTCAATTGTTTTTCTTTTGGATCAAGAAATTTTTTTAATATGAAATTTTTTGAAGTTTTGGACTTTTTGATTTTTTTTTAAATTTCATTTCAGAAAATTTTCGAAAATGTCGACAATTTTAATTTGAAAATGTTGACTATTCGGAAATTTCAAAACTGTTTCAAAATTTTCATTTTTTTAACTTTCCAATTAAAATTTTCGATTTTTTAAAAAATGTTCTATTTTTCAAAATTTCAGCTGTCCAAAATTTTGATTTTTTCAAAAATTTTAACTTTAAAATTGGAACCATTTTTGAACTTTTCTAGTAATTTTCTTCAGTATCAAGGCTTAAAAAAATTCGTTTTACTTTGAAAGTTTGACCAAATATTTTTCAAGTTTTTAAAAATCTTGAATTTTTTTTCAAAACCTTTACCATTTTTGAAATTTTATTCCACTAATTTTTAAGAGTTTAACGTTTTTGAAAATTACTAATTTAAAAAGAAAATTCTTTAATGTTCAAATTTTTAAAATGTCAATTTCTTCAAAGTGTTGAAATTTTGTTTTAGAATTTCGATTACTTTTTAAAAGACTTATGAATTTTAATTTTTCATGAAATGGTCTAACCTTTGAATTTCATCTCGAAAGGAAAGATACCGTGATTTTGGACAAAACAAAATTTTTGAAATAGTCTAAATTTTGGAAAATAAGACGAAATTTTCAAATAAATGGTTAAAATTTTGAAAACGAATGAAATTTTCAAAAAAAAAGTTAAAATTTTAGAAAATATCGTGATTTTGAATAATGTAAAAATTTTCATGGAAAATTAATATTCATAGTCTTTCAAAAAGAAATCGAAATTCTAAAACAAAATTTAAAACTTGAATCATCCTAATAAATTTTTTATTTTCGTGAAAGTTTGTGTTTAAAAAAACTCTATTAAATAAAATTTTTTAAACCACAAAATTCGAGAACTTTTTCAATAAATTTCAAGTTTATCTGAAACTTTCCAGTTCAAGGTCAAAGGTTTTATTATTTTTTTTAAGTTAACGGTTATACGAAAACTGAAAATTTAATATCAAAATTTCAATTTTATTCAAAATCACGAATTTTTTTTCGAAAATATCGCCACTTTCCAATTTTAGAATTTTTAAAATTGTCGATTTCTTCAATGTTTGATTTTTTTTAAAAATACCCATGTTTTTTTAAAACCTCAGCTATTTTCTGGAAATTTTAATTTTCTACAAAAATTATGATTTTTTTTTAAACTATGACGCCTTATCTTTAATTTTTCAATATTTTTTTCGTAAACCTTGGTTTTTTCAAAATTTCTACTCCTTTTTACATTTTGAGCACTTTTAAAAGCTTTCAACTTTTCTTATAATTTTGGTTTTTTTTGAATATTTAGTATTTCTAAAGATTCTACTTTTTAAAAATTTGGAAATTCCAAGTTTATGATTTTTTTTATTCAGATTTTCTTTTAATTTTGAAAATTGGAAAAGAGTTTCGATATTTCTAGAAACAATTCCGATTCTGTTTCTTGCACTATTTTACAAATTTGCATTTCATTCAAAATCTGGAATGTGGAAATTTTTGGGTTTTAATTTTAGAGATTGAAGCGGAAGATCTGACAAGAAAATGGAAAAATTTTAAAAAAATTTGACAACTTTTTAAAAACTTTCAGGTTTTTTCACAAATTTTAATCTTCTATTTTGATGCAAACCTAAAGTAGGAATTTCAATTTTTCTGAAATTTCGACTTTAAAACGAAATATCGAGGATTAAATTGAAATATTTAGATAAAAGTCAAAAGTTCAAGAGACACATTCAAAATATTTTGCTATCAAATCAGTAAGTTGAAATTTTGAGTTAAAATTTAGAAAGTATTTTTATAAAATTCGAATTTTATAATCAAAATTTCGAGAAGGAAATGAAAATCCTGAATTTATTAAGATAAAATTTTTTGTCAAGTTAAGGTTGGTGAAATATTAAACAAATAATATAAAATAGCAAATTTAAATATATAATATACGAAAGCCAAACTCACAAAGATAAGATGAATTCTTAATTAAAAAATTAATTGCAAAATATGTGACGTCCGAGTGAAGAGTTGAAGAAGCGAGCGTTCAATTTGCTTTTTACAAAAAGTATTACTTGTCATATGTCGCTAAAAAAAAAGAACTAAAAAAGAACTTTGTCTAAGCATGGGCAATATTACCTACATTTTTTAATGTGCTTGTTATAATTTACTTATTATTTGGCAGATTGTTCGCAATTTTATGAAAAAAACTTTTCTTTAGAATAAAAACGATGAGTACCTGCTTCTTTTGCCAATCTTTATTACAATATATTATTTCATTAAAATTGACATTTTTAAAAACTGATGAATTTTATGTGACATGCAACCCAGATATTATATATTATTGTTAAAAAAATTAAAAAGGAACTTGACAGTAAAGCTTAGGCAACCAAAAAAGAAAAAATAATAATTAGAACCTTGAACATAATTAGCTGTTTACCTAAAGCATTTCATGGAATCTTAGATAATAAAATAGCTTGCTGCGTTGGATTATCAACAATCAACGGGGTCTCTAAGAAAATCTTTGAAGGGTAGCTTGATCTCCTGATCATAGAACTTATTTACAATGATAATAATGATAATAGCATTTATTTAGCATAAGCTATTCAACATTCACATTACATTAGATCAGCGTTAAATTAAATTGAATTAAATTAGATCAAATTAAACCAAAACCTGTAAACTCTGTACATAGATGAAATAGAATACAAATAAAATTAATACTTGGTTTTTACATACTTTGAACATAACATCTTAAATCTAGAAAAACTCGCACAATTTTTTAGTTCCTTAGGTAATTCGTTAAAGCATATTAGTCCTTTGTAAAAAATACTATTAAATATTTTACTTCTTTCACAAGCTTCTACATAAAAATTTCCTCGATTTCTTGTATCATACTCATGAATTTCCGATGTATATTTAACATTTTTTATTATATACTCTGGTTGAATATCATGTTTTATTTTATAAATACATTTAAATGTGGAAAAAATGACTTTCTGCTTAACAGACATAAAATTCAAAACTTGCATCATTGTCAACACAGGTGTGTATCTATTGCATTTTAATATACCTCTCATTGCGCGATTTTGAATTTTTTGTATTTTTTGCATTTCGTTTTGTGTAACATTAAACAATCTTGCAGACCAAAATTCCAAGTGGGGCAATACTATTGCATTGTATAATAGAATTCTAATATGCATACTAAGATCTTTAGTTATGCGATTAAGGAACCCCACTTTTTTTGACATTTTCCCCATTAGATAATTGACATGCTTTTTAAAATTTAAGTGCTGGTCAAGAAACATTCCTAAGTATTTTATTTCCTTTACCCTCTCAAGCTCCGTATTGTTGATTTTTACATTTATTACATCCTTTAACAAACCTAACTTATATTTCGATCCAATTACAATGAACTTACTTTTTTTAGTATTGATAGCCAAATCATTGTCGCATAACCACTTGTAGATACTGTAACGTAATGTAAATAGATGAAATAGGATTTAGAATAGAATTGTAGAATTTAGTAAATAAAAAAAGTTTCTAGAAGGTTCTGATAAGGGGAAAGCGGCCGCGATAACGAAACAAACGGCAGATAAGCGTTCCAGAAATTTCGGCATTCGATAAGCCTTATCTGCCGAAAGTTCTGGAAGAACGCGGGCCGAAACTATAAAAAGGCGGTCAGTTTTCCCTCGAGTCAGTCAGTTAGAATCAGTGCAATTAGTAAGTTAGTAGAAGTGAGTTAATTGTAAATTGTGGTGATTCAAGTTGAGTTCAGTAATAAAGTGGGAATAAATCCATCACGTGTATCAATTCGAACCGATAACGCACGTAACATTTGGTGTCAGAAGCGGAATTGTTCGTGGATTGTGCTTTATTACTCGAAAAAAAATTCGTGCCAGGTGTCGTAGTTGACGTTATCTCGGACCTTTTAAACTGTTAAATAGTTATACGAGGCGCGTCAAATAAATTCGTGAACATTCAAATACGCTTTATGGATACGAGATTAAAATCGGCCAAAATGGAACAACAAATGCAAGTGTTATTCGCAATGTTTAAAGAACACGATGAAGAACGAAGACGACAAGATGAAGAACGAAGACGGCAGGAGAAAGAACAGGAAGAAGAACGAAGACGACAAGATGAAGAACAAAGAAGACAAGAAAAAGAACAGAAGCAAGAACGAAGACGACAGGAAAAAGAACAGGAAGAAGAACGAAGACGACAAGAAAAAGAACAGGAGGAAGAACGAAGACGACAAGAAAAAGAACAGGAGGAAGAACGAAGACGACAAGAAAAAGAACAGGAGGAAGAACGAAGACGACAAGACAAAGAAGAAAGACGACAAGAAAAACAAGAATTGCATAGTCTACTAGCAAATATAACTGAAAAAATGAAAGAAGAAGTGAAAGAACAAATTACAGGA
This sequence comes from Dastarcus helophoroides, assembly GCA_028583605.1. Taxonomy (NCBI): domain Eukaryota; kingdom Metazoa; phylum Arthropoda; class Insecta; order Coleoptera; family Bothrideridae; genus Dastarcus; species Dastarcus helophoroides. The sequence goes on from CM053336.1 coordinate 29,624,036, forward strand.
ATGCGAGAAGAAATGCAAGAAGAGATTGGCGAAGTTAGGGAAGAAATTGGGGAAGTAAAAGAAAAATTCAACAGCAAGCTTCTCGATTTGGAAAATGCAACAAAGAGGGAGATCAGCAACATCGAAAAAAAACATGAAAAAGTTGCTAAGTGGACAAGTCATACAACACGAATCCGAAAGTGTACCTGCTAGTTCTTCCCAAAAGGTGAAACCTCCGACCTTTGATGGACAAACATCTTTCCAGGCTTACAGAATTCAGTTCGAAGCTGCTGTTAGGGCGAATAGATGGACGGAAGACGAAAAAGTGACTTCATTGGTGATATCCCTTCGCGGAAAAGCTCTGGAACTACTCCGAGCTCTATCTGACCATGAACTAGCTAACTATGCGGATTTAGTTAGAGCTTTAGAGCTGAGATTTGGAGATCATCATTTGCCGCAAGTAGCCCAGTCGCAACTACTAGTAAGAAAGCAGAAAAGTGATGAAACGCTACAAGAATTCGAGGCTGACGTAAAAAGACTGGCTCATGCAGCTTATCCAACAGCACCAACTGAATTTTTGGAACTTTACTCAGCTAGAATTTTCATAGAAGGAATAAGAGACCCGGAAGTTCAGAGAGTGATACGCCTGTCAAACGTACGAACATCAAGGGAGGCACTGATTAGAGCCTTTGAGGTTGAAGCTGCTTATAAGGTTTCAGAGCCAGGGGCGTCACGGAGAATTAGGAAAGTTGACATCGAAGAGGCAGCGAATGACACTGATCTCGCAAACATAAACACCAGCATGAAGGAAATGAACGCGAACATGAAGAAAATGGACGGGAGCATGAACACTAACTTGAAGAAAATCGACGCGAGCATTCAGGAACTGGTGGGAACCCTTAAAGGCAAATCCAACAGAAGCACATGTTACAACTGTGGCAAACCGGGGCACTTCAAGAAAGATTGCAGGTCAACCCCCAAGAAGTCGACAAGCCCCAGAGTAAGAAGACAAAATGGCGAGAAAGAGAACTCACTAACTAATGTGAAGAAACCAGTCCCCAGAATTCTTCCCATCAAACAGATAAAAAGGACCAAAGAGAGTTTGGTGGTAGAAGCCAGCGGGAATGGAAGAAATCTGCAGGCAACGGTGGACACAGGAGTCAAGGTTACTGTAGCACGCGATACTCAAACAATTCGTGACTGGCCAAGACCCAAAGATAAACAGGAGTTAAGGAAGTTCCTTGGGTTATGCACCTATTACAGAAGATTTGTGAAAGGTTTCGCCAACATCGCTGCGCCGTTGCATCAACTAACGGAAGGAAGAAGGCCGTACGTCTGGACTCCAGACTGTGATACCGCTTTCCGAAAATTGAAGTCCGCCTTGTGTACAAGCCCTATCTTGGCGTATCCTCAGCAGAATGGGAAGTTCGTGTTAGACACTGATGCCAGTAACGTCGGCATTGGGGCTGTGCTGTCCCAAGTTCAAGGCGGTGAAGAAAGAGTCATCGAATATTACAGCAAGATCCTGACGAAGCCGGAGAGGAACTATTGCACCACCAGGAAGGAACTTCTTGAGGTGAAGGCCGTGGAACACTTCCACAAGTACTTGTATGGGCAAGAATTCCTTATCAGGACAGATCATTCGGCACTTTCTTGGTTACTTCGAATGAAGAACGCGGAGGGACAGACGGCTAGATGGTTAGAAAGGCTTCAGCAGTATCACTTCAAGGTGCATCATAGACCGGGTCGACAGCATAACAACGCTGACGCTTTGTCCAGAAGACCTTGTGGTGATTGCAAACACTGCAAACGAGTTGAGGACCATGAGGACATGGTGGATATAAGGGTTACTTCTGTCCAGCCAGAAGACGAATGGACTGTTGAAGGTCTTCGGAAGCTACAGAGGAGCGACGCTGATATCGGACCCATATTGGAATGGAAAGAAGCTGGAGACAGACCGGAATGGCAAGAGGTTTCCGACAGAAGTCCAGCTCTTAAGAATTTGTGGGCTCAATGGAAATCCCTCCAGGTCGAGGACGGAGTACTGAAGAGAGCATGGGAAAGCGCGGATGGAAAGCGTGTCAACTTGCAGTTGGTGGTGCCTCAGGAGAAGATTCCACAGGTCTTGTGGGAGGTGCACAATGGGACCTCTGGTGGACACCTAGGGATAAACAAGACCCTGGAGAAGGTTCGAAAACGGTTCTATTGGGTTAACTGCAGGGAGGACGTCGAGCGGTGGTGTCGGAAATGTGTCACCTGTGCTGCATCCAAGGGTCCTCGTACGAGAACCAAAGGGGCCCTGAAGCAATATAATGTGGGAGCTCCATTTGAAAGAATTGCAATCGATGTGGCAGGACCATTCCCAGCTTCAGACGATGGAAACAAGTACATCCTGGTGGCCATGGATTATTTCAGTAAATGGCCTGAGGCTTATGCCATCCCGAATCAGGAAGCCACCACAGTCGCAAGGGTTCTTGTGGACAACTTCATCTGTCGATTTGGTGTTCCCTTAGAACTGCACTCGGACCAGGGAAGGAACTTTGAATCGGGGGTTTTCCAAGAGGTGTGTCGTCTTCTTGGAATAAGGAAAACTCGAACAACACCTCTTCATCCACAGTCTGACGGAATGGTGGAGAGATTTAACAGGACCTTAGAGGAACATCTTTCGAAGGTCGTCTCCAAACATCAGACCGACTGGGACCGACATCTACCACTGTTTCTGATGGCCTATCGCGCGGCAACTCATGAAACTACAAGTCAGACTCCGGCAAAAGTGATCTTCGGGAGGGAACTGCGGCTTCCGTGTGACTTGGTGTTTGGATCACCAAGGGAGGTCCCCAGGGAAACGATGGGTTTCGTAGATGACTTGAGGGAAGCGATACTGGAGACGCATGCTCTGGTGCGGACGAAGATCAACTTGGCGACGGACCGGATGAAGGCCAGGTATGACGTGAGTGCCAATCATGGTGGTTTCAGTGAGGGCGAGTTGGTATGGCTATACAACCCTCAGCGAAAGAAAGGAGTTTCGCCAAAGTTTACGCCATCTTGGGAAGGGCCGTACAAAGTGCTGAAGAGGATCAACGACTTGGTATACAGGATCCAGCGTAGCTCCAGGAGTAAAATGAAAGTGGTACACCTTAACAGACTATGCAAATTTAGTGGTGAAGTGACTGATTGGAACTGATCGGGACGATCATTTCTAAGGGGGAGGCAATGTAACGTAATGTAAATAGAATTGTAGAATTTAGTAAATAAAAAAAGTTTCTAGAAGGTTCTGATAAGGGGAAAGCGGCCGCGATAACGAAACAAACGGCAGATAAGCGTTCCAGAAATTTCGGCATTCGATAAGCCTTATCTGCCAAAAGTTCTGGAAGACGCGGGCCGAAACTATAAAAAGGCGGTCAGTTTTCCCTCGAGTCAGTCAGTTAGAATCAGTGCAATTAGTAAGTTAGTAGAAGTGAGTTAATTGTAAATTGTGGTGATTCAAGTTGAGTTCAGTAATAAAGTGGGAATAAATCCATCACGTGTATCAATTCGAACCGATAACGCACGTAACAATACTATCAAGATCTGTTTGTAACTTGTATAGCATTTCTTTTACATTAGTGCCGCAAATATATATCATTGTATCATCAGCAAACAGATAAGTATTACTATAATTAACAATGTTTACAATATCGTTTATATATAAAATGAAGAGAAGAGGACCAAGCACGGTGCCCTGGGGTATTCCCCAGTTGTTTACAATACATTCAGATGCAACATTATTATATTTTACCTTCTGTTTTCTATTACACAAATATCATTTAAACCATTCTAAGAATTGACCACGAATACCCATTTTGTTCATTTTGTCCAAGAGTAAATTTCTATTTATTGTTTCAAATGCCCTCCGAAAATCTAAGAACGCTGCAATTATGATTTCCCCTTTGTCCATCGCTTTTAACCAGCTGTCACAAACACTTGTAATAACCGACTCACAGGAATTTTTGGACCTGAAACCTGACTGATTTGGCACTATTATAAGGTTTTCATCACAATAATTTATTAGTTGATCTTTCATCGCCAGTTCTAGTAATTTTTCGTAACATGGTACTGTATTTATTGGGCGAAATTCTTCACATTTCAGGGTGTTTTCAATTTTGTGCACAGGTACTACAGTTGATATTTTCCAATCTTCAGGAAACTTGCCAGAACCCAATGATTCATTTATTATGTCCAACATACGATTTCCTACACATTCACAGCAATCACGTAAAATTCTGCTTGAAACTTCAGTTTCTAGGTTAGTACTATATTTTAACGCTCCTATGTAACTTTTTAAAATTTTCATATCAATTTTTTTAAATTTATCAAAAATATCATAAGTTCTTATTTTCTGAATGATACTCTCCTTATCGCTGTATTTATTTATACCTTCCACTATTTCCTTTATACTGTGAACAAAATACTCATTGAATTGTTTAGCAATTTCAACATCACCATAAGCAGTTTTATGAACAAATTTAATTTCATCTCGAGAATTATTATGTTTTCTTTTCATTGGTAGTAAATCTTTTAAACTCTTCCGTAGCTGTTTGGAATTTGATGTGTCTAAATTATTTTTAAAGAAGTGTTCTTTATCTCGTCTAATCTGATTAGTAACATCATTCCTTGCACGTTTATATTGGTTCCAGTCACAATGTGTTCCAGTTATACATGCAATTTTATATTTGTCGTCTCTAATTCTCATTTTTTCAATTATGCTTGCTGTTATCCACTTCTTATCCTTGCTTTTCGTCTTTATTGTTGATTCTAGAACTGGACACATTTCATTTATTATATTAGTTAGCGTACTAACAAATCTCTGTGACATATCATCTACGTTACCATTATTATCCCATTATGTATCAAATAGTTGTTCTTGAAACACACCATTATTATAGTTTTTTGTGTTCCTGTATTTAATTATTTCAACATCCTTCGGTTTTCTTGTGTCAATGTTTATAGATATAATGCTATGATCACTTATTTTAGGTGTGTGATGCACTTGATGCCTTAAATTTTTTTCATTGGAAATGATGTGGTCAATTAAAGTTTTACTGTTTGCTGTAATTCGAGTGTGTTCTGTAACAAGTTGCCTTAACCCGTATTGCATGTTTAGTTCAATATATTTATTCCCATAAAAACTACAGTTTGATAAGTCATAATTAAAGTCTCCGCCTATAATCTTTATATATGGATATTCGCATATTATATTCGGTCTCGTCTCGTAAATAGGATAAATTGTAGTCTTTGTTTTTGTGCGATGTGTTTAGGACGCGACATGTTAACTTTCTAAGAAAGAAAGTAGTTCGCGAGTGCGTGTTATGCCCGTAAAATTGTCAAAAGCCCTCGGAGTCGGTCGCCACCCCCTTTCAATTAAAGTGTTATCAAATTGCTTCGATACTTGCAATAGTGGGCAAGATGGAAGCCCACAAGACGTTTTCAGTTACACAGCTCCGCGATGGAAAATAATTTTGAAGGTATTTTCCCTCCTTTAGCCGGTTTGATGTCATGCTACACCTACCACCATTGCATAGCATCATATATGTATTACTTCTATGCACAGCAAACTGTTTGGGTACCCGTAATTGTTCACTTTTGACTTCTATATTTTAGATTTTTACTGATTTATTTCGGGTAAATTACACCAAATTGATTTAAAACAACACATCCATGCCTTTATTTCTCGACTTTTCTACAAATTTTTTCAAGTCTCTGATAAAGAGATGTGGTTAGGTGATATAATATTCCTTTCATACACAGCAAGGAAAGCAAACCCACAGCAATAAAGCTGTCAGCGTTTATGAAGGGGACGGTAGAAGGCAGCTCTCGTTGGATCGCTCGGGCAAGACATCTGTTAAACTTCTTTTAAACTTTATACGTTCTAACATATCTCACTTATGCCCGCAATAGTCGGTGCTTGATTACAATGTTTGTCGACCTTTGTTTTGAATGACCACATGTTGTTCTTACCACTACCATGGGATAGCAGCCTTTAAGGTGCAAAACGTACTGTTTTTGATTACACTTGACTGTTGAATTCTTTGTGATTTCTAGCACGAAATGTTCATTGATATACAGTGTTGGCCTACTTGTGCTAGCCGAACCTTAATGTTCACAAACCGCAGTCGTTGGGGAACCGCATGTCCGACTATATGTCCTACTACTGAATCACAGTACTTGCGCTGCTTACCTTACTCTTTTTTGATTATAATAAAGGTTGTCTCACAAATATGTCAATGGTACATAGGCCTTGACCACACGTGCCTGTTGAATCCTAACATTCACACACTGCAATTTTTGGATGACCGGATCTCTACATGTCCCGTTGCAATGGCCACTATTGAAACGCAGCACTTGCGCTGCATACCTTACTGTTTTTTGATTACAGTAGTGGTTGACTTACAAAATTTTTTTTTTTTGGTCTACCGGCCTTGATTATATGTGACTATAGTATTTCTAGATGTACTGCTGCATTTACCACCATTGAGTTGCCGCACTTGCGCTGCTTACCTTACTGTTTTTTGATTACAGTAATGGTTGATTTACGAACTTTTCAATGGTATACTGGCCTTGACCACATGTGCTTATTGAACCATGATAGTCACCAGCTGCAGCTTTTAGAGGACCGCATCTCTAGATGTGCTGCTGCAATTACCACCATTAAGTTGCAGCACTTGCGCTGTATGCCTTACTGTTTTTTGATTCCAGTAATGGTTGACTTACGAAATGTTGAATGGTATTCTGGCCTTGACTACATGGGCTTGTTTAACCTTCCAAAGTTGCAGTTCTTTAATGATACCATCTTTTCCTGTCCTGATTCAATCGTTACCATTAAATCGCACCATTTGCACTGCTTACCTTACTGTTTTTTGATTACAGTATTGGTTACCTCACGAAATGTTTTCTTGCCTAGACAACATATGTTTGGTGAAACTTCACATTGCCAAAGCACAGTTTGGAATGGCCGCATTTTTACATGTTCTGTTGCAACTGCCACCACGGCATCACAATACTGGCTGCAAAACATACACTGTAAAACGTACGCTGTTTTTTGCTGATTCCAGTATCTAAGGGTTACATTTTATATGCGATCTCCACCGCGAAATCTGCAATGGCAATCTGCCTTTGACTACAGCGCTTGTTGAACGTTGATATTCACAAAGAGTAGTTTTTTGGATAACCCTATGTCTACATACGGTTGCCCACTACAACTGCCTCCATTGTATCACGGTACCTACGCTATAAAGCGTACAGTTTGTTTGATTCCACTAATAGCTAATAGCCGATGTAAAATCTTCCTCCGTTGATCTTTTGACTTATGTCAAAATATTTAGGAACATGTCCGGAGAAGGGGGAACCTCGCCTGATATTCGAGATGTGGAAGTCTGCCCCTTTTATACATTTGGAAAATTCAGTTGATGTGATTTATATTTCACGCCCCTCATACATCCAAAACTTTCCGTTAGATTGCTCCATCTTGTTAAAGCTCAATTAGTTTGCAAGGAAAGAATGGGTATAATATGAAAATAATTAGACCTAGACAACAGTGGCAATATTGGAGCTCCAAACCTATATCCTGGTTTAGAACAAGCCATACCTTTCTTCGTCTCCAAGAGGGACGAGCCCCTATGCAATAGACAGATTCCACTTGGTGCCTACTTTTCTGCTATCGATAAAGCACTTTAAGCGTTGTTCGACAAAGAGGGGCGGGGAGAGGAGCGATAGTAGAGCGATAGTATTCGCATCCTTATGGACCTACTGAAAGTTCTTCGACGAAGGATTTTGTATGCCTGAACATTAGTCGAACCCCCGGCAAAATAAAGTTTTAAAAGCTGTTTAAACTTCAAGAGAATGCGTTATTTATACAACGCCAGTAGAAGTCTAGAGTGGAGAGAAATATGGAAAATAGCTGGACGTTTAAGACATTTTTATAAGAGTTGGAAATTTCTGATCACCAATAGTCTTACTTTATTGTGGCTAAACCCCACAATTGAAGCAGCGGAGGACTGCATGGTACTCGAAAACATTACATTGCCTCCATCCAATAAAGAGGCTTTTACGATCAATTAAATTTGCAAAATATTTTCCATTTATTTCAAAAATAATATTCCCACAATTTCGTTTATTCTTTCTCTGATACTTCTTTAATACCCTCAGTTTTTGTACTGTCTCATCGTCGAGGTCATTTTGATCCGTTAAATCTTTAATTATTTCCTCGTCTGTTTTATGAATATACTCTGATTCAACGTTTATTAGAATAATTTTCGGCTGTTTTATCATTGCAACTGATTATAACACTACCATTCTTTAAATTTTTTACGTTTTCAATCTCCACTGCTAATTCAACTGGATTTATTGTTCTTTTTATTTCTTCTGCCGTTTTGGTACAATGTTGATCTTCTTTTGGTTTTATCATAATTTTATCGTTTTCTTTCTTCAAAATATTCGCATAAGAAATCTTTTTATTTTCAATATTGTCATTTTTTCGTCCCTTCTTTTTAAAATGCTGTTATTTTCTTCCACAACAGCCATACATTTTTTAAATGCTTCTTTTAAATCATTTATTTGCTCCATTAAATTGTTTATTGTATATCCCTGATTTCTGTCACAAGAATTACATACATACTTTATTTGTTTCTTCGTAATTGAAGGTTGAAAGACTTCAAATTAAAGAATTCAAATAACATTAAATGATTTATTTTAATTTTAAAATTTGTTTTAAAATGCTTTAAGCTTGCTTTCAAAATGTCAATTTTTTGCAGAGTACTTAAAGAATTGAAGGAACAACTCTTAACACATTTTAAAAAAACGACAATTTACAGCTAACCATATTTTCGCTTATTATTCGCAAACGCGGATACAAGATTTTATTCAAATCGGGGCAATATTTGTGTGATTTTATCCATCTTAATGACGTAGAATTTGACTTACAATTAGTTCTACTTTTCTAAATTTAAGTCATTGCCCATATTTGCAAAGATAAGCTTAAAAACTGTTTAATTTTGTCCCTAATGAAACAAAATACAGGTCCCTAGGACCTTAAGCCAGAACTGAACCAACCAAAAAAAAACAGATGTATTTTTCAAAAGAAAAGCAGAAAAAATATGGATTTATTAAGGTTCAAACAAGTACAAATATTTGGCAAAGTCTTTGAAACAATATAAAGATTTTGTAATAGGTTAAAAATATGAGAATAAGTCAAAAGTCTTAAAAAATCTTGTAAAAAAAATTCAATTTGAAAATAACATCGAACAATCTTTCAAAAAACTCAAATCATAAAAAAATTTCGGTATAAAATTTTCAACGAAAACTGAAGTATTTGAAAAGTAAGTATTTTGAAGACGATTAACATTACCAAAAAAACGGAATTTTCGAAAGACGTTTTAAATTTTCATAATGAAGTCGAAATTTTGAAATAAAATGGAAAGGGTCTAGACGGACTTCCATAGAAAAATTGCCCCCACCGGGAACCTATATGGTGATCTATAACAAAACATACAGGATGTCATCAGTAACTAATATACGTGAATTTCCCGCTCCATGTCGGTTACCATGAAGATAATTTAAAAGAAATCTTCCTCAGACATTTTTTTTCTAAGCGATTCATTAACTAAACTATAAAAAGCAGAGAAGCAAAACAAATCGATGATGATGGTAAACTGTAGGATTTATTTTATGAAATTTTTTGGGGAGCCAAGCCCGCCAGCAAATATTAATAAAATACAAATAAAAATGTTTATTATTAATTTCTGTGGGGTCTCTTTGAGTTAGCACTTTACAAAAAATTCTTAATTTGTAGGTTTTAGTATTTTTCTTTTTTACTGGTGCAGTTTCGTGTCGTTCATTGTCCTTCCTACATCCCCTCTTTTTCTTGATTTTTGCTACAACCAGTTAATGATCACTAAATATTTCCGCATTTCTTTTAACTCTTACTTTCGTGATCGATTTCCTTGTACAAGTTTCTTTGTACAAGTACGTAGTCAATTATGGATCTTTCTTTTCTGTTTTCCGCTATTCTTGTAAATTTATGTATATCCTGGTGCTCATAAAATGTATTTGTTACTATTAAATCGTTCAATATGCAATATTTTACCATTCTTAATCCATTGTTGTTTATTTTTGTTTCCCCACAGTTTTCAATCACATTTACATTTCTGTTCTCTCTTTTACCCACCCTACTGTTAAAATCTCCCATTACGATAATTTTACCTTTACTTGTCTCCGTGGCCAATGTTAGTTTCTCCCAGAATTGATCTTTATTAATCGTGTTCATTTGGTCCATACACTACTATTATGCTTATTCGTTCCCCACATATATCATCAAATTCTATTTTTGGTACTCTTTCAGAGATTCCTTTCCAATTTTTTATACTGTCTACTAAAAACTTTGCTCTTCAATACTCCCATAAGAAATATTCCATCGGTGTCAAGTCCGGAGACCTGGATGGCCATTCAAAAGGTTCTCTTCTAGCAATTCTTCTGCCTGGAAATACATCATCTAGATACTCACAGACAGGTCTTGCACAATGAGGAGGGGCACCATCTTGTTGAAAGCAGATGTTTCTATTCGGGACATCAACTTCGGCCGGATCAGGAAACAAAATAGCTAAATCAGGAGTGTCGAGTGCGGCCCTCTCTCATCCAGTGTGGGTTGTTCTCTGCTCAGTAACGACAATTTTGACGATTTAGCTCACCATTTAACATATAGGTCGATTCATCAAAAAACACGATATTTTCTATGCTTAGAATATTTCTGTCTAGTAGATCCATCATTTGTTCATCTTCTAAGAATTCATGGAGGGTTGTCATTTTATAAGGATAGAATTTTTGCATTTTCAGAATTCTTGCAACTGAAGACTGGCTAACTAAGACCTATCTAACTATTGGGAATAGGCAGATTTTTTTGGACAGAGAGAAATACATTAATTTCTAATCTTCATTGAGCGCATTCTGACTGAAATTATTTGTTTTTCTTAAATGTTCATTTTTTCGAAACTGTTTTTCTATCTTGCTTACTTTACTTTACTTTGCGATATGGGTGATAAATCAGGATACTTCTCTTTGAATAAACGAATAACTTTATTTTGTGTTCTTGTTCTATCTCCATAACCAATCATTATTAAAATTTGTAGGTTTCAGTTAAGTACGACATTTTGGTCGATTTTTTAATAAACGGTGTTTTTCACTAAACGACAAACTATTAGCCGCTTCCATCAATAAGATATTGCTCTTCGTATGTGTTTTTATTAACTAGTTTAACAAAAATGTCAAACGAATACCTTTTGATACGCGATTTCTAAACTTTATGAAAATTGTATCGAATTGAATCAGATTTCTTGATTTTTCGAATTAGTTACTAAATCTGTAAACATCTTTAAAATAACTAAAAAGAAAAAATTAAAATTTGGTACGCTCGTGTAACTGGATATACCCTTTAAGAATAGTTAAGAAAAAAATAGGGCTGCTATTTAAAAAAAATTGTCGATAACGTCATATCTTAAATTTGGAACATGCTGTATAAAATTTTTCTACATCAAAAACAGCGCAAATTAAAATATTAATCGACGTGTTCAAACATGTTTTCGAAAATAAAACTATCTTTGATTTACTGAATTTATTCAAAGTTACAAACAAGCACTGTTTAATTGAAAGCAGGATACGATTTTTGAAAACTTATACCAATTCACACTCAGAGTGGTCTAACAAAAACGAAACACAATCCAGTAAAGGTTATGAATTTTTTTTCTATAAAGTTAGCCAATAGTTCCATTATTTTTGGAAGCGAATCATCTTTTCGAGTTTATTTTGTAGTTTTAAATAGAACCTCATAGATAGGGGCTAAACTGCACACCAAACATGCTTTTTGTCGCAACCATAAGTTACTTTTTGAATTTGATATTTTATTTGAAGGTTTTTAGGTATTTTAACTTGTAGCTTGCAAACTTTCATCACCATTTACTTTAGACTAGGGCAGTTATTTAGGGAAATGAAAAAAAAATTCCGTTAAGAAAGTCTGTTACAGAAGAAATTAATTCAATTGTATTTAAATGAAAAATCTGTTAAATTATAGAACTATTCTATTAAAATTATTTTATAGAAATAAGGTATGTGGTTCTGTAAGATATTTTTCGATTTGACGATCAATGCCTAAGTAATGATGAAAAAAAAGGATCAAATGGGGTTTCCAAGGATGTTTAACTTGACACTGTTTTCATTAAAACTGTTGAAAAGCATGCAAATCCTGTTTAGTAAGTTCTTAAAACTACAAAATTAGCGACTAAAGTTACTGTGATGAGCAGCTGTCGTGATTGTGAGTTTATATATAGTTTTTCAAAATTGTCGAATTTTGCTCATCTTTAAAAATTTTCTAAGAATAATTAACCTTCGATTGTCAGACCCAATTTTTCTACGTTGTGTTTAAAATTATTTTATTCCAATAAGTTGTAACCCCAGTTCGTAGAGTCGACAGGGAAGTGTTATCAAATTCAAACAACAATTGACCTCAACGTTTTATTACAATAGGTCAACAAATAAATCAACAAAATTTCAAGTGTTCTTAAACATAATACAACAAAATAAAAGTGAACCTGTTTGTTTCAACTTGTTTAAATTTGCTGGACACATATCTGAGAGAAATATTTCTTTAGAAAATTAAGAGAATTCATTAAGCACAAATAATCTGACATTCTTTGTTTAACTCTTTCGCTCATATATGGTACATCGGTTATTAATTTCACAAAGTTTATCTTAACCCTAATAATTGCAATGTTTTCCCTAGCATTTAGTTTGTACTCGAAGGTTTTCAAACCAAATGCAGCTAACTTTGTACCTGATTATCGATGGGTGTTCGCTGGTAAGTTTGTACACAGAGGTTCTCAAACTATTTTCAGGTGTCTGTATTTATTTCCCAATTTTTGTGTGTTTTTTGTCGCTTCTTAATTCAAGCATACTTCACATAGCATACAGTTTTCTGTTAAAGCTTTGAGCTAACAATATCCAAGGGATAATGTTACGAGAAAATGGAGCTCAAGCTTGGAAATGAAGTTGTGATTTATCGTAATAAATCAAATTTGTAAATGTTGATTCAATCTTACAGATCTCTCGATTTCTCACCCTTTCTTTCTTTCCTTTGTTAACTTATTTCTTTGTTTGTTTTTCTGTTTTTCTCATACCAAACTCAATCACTCGAACTCAAACCAGTGTCATAAAATAGACTAAAAATATTGTTCAGATTTCGTAGAAACTTTCTGAGCGGAATGTTCCCTTGCAACACTACATCTACTTCTGCGGCTACTAGTCTAAATAAAGGGACGTTTTCTGGCTTAGAAAGTGGCTAACCTTGACTTAACACAAAAAAAACCATTTAAATTAAGATTGGAAACTGGCAAGAAGTTCTCATTTCTTTCGTCAAAACATCTCTCTAACGAGAGCTGATGCTGATACTGTTCGTCCACCTACGTTAGTAACTTATGTTAACAGTAACTCCAGGCATGCGACTATTGATTAGTAATTTTGTAAGAGCTTCCCGATCGCGACGCGCGGTGTTGTAATTCTCCGTAGTCTATATAGAAGAGTCCTTTTTTTTTTCGAGAACGTACAATACATCATCAGCAAATCCTAATATAGATGTCTGCTGTCAGTTACCGAGTCTGCGGTGATCGGTGTTATCGATTTTTTGAACCCCTGGAAACTCAGCTTCCAACAGCAGAAGAACGACCTTAAGAAAATAGAAGATTTTTGAAGCAAATTTGCTTTATTTGTTTTCGTCCTTTTTGTTTCTACTCTCTTTGTTTTTGTTTTTTTTTCTTTTTTTTTAAGACTGGTAGTTGCACAAGTCAGCGGTAGGGTTCTTGGCCCAATAATAATTTTCTAACAACGACTTTCTCATTCATTCGGTTTGTTGTGGAAGTTTTAAATTCCTTTCTCTTTTTTTTGTGTACGCCCCCCAACCCCATATTGATCAAAATTAGAAACAAGTATTTCTCAAATTTTAGGAAAAGTTAATTAAATCATATGAGCGAAAAAATTATCAAATAAAATCATCGGACAATTTAAACTTTACTAGTCTATTTTTTTTTTTTTTTCGTAGCAAATATCACACAAATGGCACAAGAACTTCACGTTTAACAGAAATTGTTTTTTTTTGTTCATTCACGTTAATTAGCACAAACAGAAGCAGTTTTTTTTAAACTCCCGTATTTCCTACTCGTTTTTATAAGTCCTAGAAGTTGACCATAATTTCTAAACTAATCTCATCGAAGTTCAGTATTTGACTACCCTGCAAATTTCTTTACGGTGTTTTATCTTTTTATTCCCCTACCCTTTATTTCTGGGGACCGAAAGACATTCTTTGCATCTCGCTAGAGGGCACGAGGATGCAGAATTTCTACTAATTTAAATATTTCTAATCCAAATTAGCCCTTAAATAAATTTTCTTAAAGTGCATATCAAACTGCAAACCCCTTTTGAATAATGTCGTTCCTTTATCTTGCAAGTTTTACTTCGATAATTGAAATTTAAATAACTTACAATTGTATGTGTTTATAAGGACGTTTTTTGAACGTCAAATTCCTCTAGTATACCACCACATGGTCTTGACGGGAGATTTGCTACGGTCTCCGTTATTGACACTTAACAGCTTTAGTGCAGTAATTTACGATATCGGACTTTCAGCAGTCCTTCAAAACTAACATGTTATTTTACTCAGTTTAGGTAATTAAACTTGAAACAAACCAGGCCTAACAAATAACCCTTATCTAATTTGTGAACGCTAAGAAATCTGTTTCTCACACAAAACGCTTTTACAAAAAAAATTTAATAATACAGTATTTGTAGGGTTAATATTTCCAAGAAAAATTGAATAAAACAAACGAGGAAATAGAACAGTTTAGTAGAACTTGACTCACCACATTACCTTTGCTTAAAAAAATCAACCTGTTGTTGCGCTTTATCGGTTCGAAATTAAAACTCCCTGAATTGTAATCTCTTTATTTCCAAACTGATCTCGAAACACTATAATTGTAATTGACCAACTAATTAACTCACCAACCCTGGTTAATTAACTAACTTATTTAATGACTGACTGACTGAGAGGAAGCCGACCGCGTATTTATAGATCCCGTTCCGGTTTCTAGAAGGAACGTACAGATAAGACTTACTGTTTGCGGCTGGAGCACTTATCTTCCGTTTAATTCATTATCGCAGCCGCTTCTCCTTATCAAATTTTTCTGGAAAAATTCCTTACTAAATTCTATAATTTTATTTTGTTGCATTATTTTAGTATCTTTATCAATTAAACAAAAACCGAACAGAGACAGACCCGTTTGATTTTTTTGACATGTTTTCCCACCTTGATTTTTATGATACTTGGTATGCGGTTAGGAGACATATGAACACCTTTTCCGTATTTTTTGTAAAGTGGTTACTCAAAGAGACCCCACAGAAATAAATAATGAAAATGTTTAAACCTATTTTATTAATACTTGCAGGGGGGCAGTCTCCCCAAAAAATTTAATAAAATAAATTCTATAGTGTACCACCATCTCAATATTTTATATTTTAGTAAATAAATCGCTCAGAAAAAAAGGTTTCTGAGGAAGGCTTATTCTTATTATCTCTATGGTAACCGCTGAAGGGGGCAGATAGGGAATCTACATATATTAGTTATTAATGATATCCTATACTCTTCACGGTAAATTACATTGGAGTAAATGTAACGCAGCAAAAATTATAGTCTACTTACAGAGCACAAAATCGTTGCAAGAATCTATTCGCTTTATGAATTATTAAACTTTATGTAATCGTCTTAGATTTTTTTATTAATATAACCAAACAGAAGTTCAAGTGGAGGAATTTTACGTCCTGTTGCGATAATATCGTGTTTATTTTAAAATGATTTGAACACCAATGAAAGTTTTTAAGAGCAACAGAAGAGCTTAACACTATGTGTGTATTAAATGTCCGGAATAAAGCTTTTTATAAAATACAAATAAATTCGGTTTGTACTAAGTAAATACTGCAAAACACTTACGGAACGTGCACAATTACAAGACTAACAGATTGCATTATAAGTTAATATCTAGAGGAATTACCGAAATAGAAACTTATAGTGTAACATATGTCTCCTATAACAAAGATGTCGCTACCATATACACATAAGCCCCATATAAGCGCTATAGTATTGTAACTGCCTACGAGTTATGGCTTATGGGCCACCTATACAGGAATATTGTGATGGAGTGTGACTGTTCAATGGAATATTACCGTGTTCTTGTTAACGTTGCAATAACCTTGAACTAATTTTAAAGGTCTGTACCTTTTATTTAAAGGTCGAAAAGGGAAGCAAAGTATTAACAAAAGGAAATACTATGTCTGCTGAAAAATTAATTTTATTTACGATCAGGTGTGCAAAATACAATAATATGATAATTAAATGTACTGACATCGTTAATTTATCACACACATCTTTGGTGCAAGTCAAACAGTATTTAATATTTATAATAGGTATAAATGGACCATTATATAAAAAGAATTGTATGCACGCCACTGACTAAAAATTCCCTCTTTTAAACACATTTTTACGAAAGTGACGATTCCAAGAAAATTTCCACTTAGATTCTGTGACAGTTGTACTTTATTGTAAAATTGCGGCAGTTCATTACCAATGTAACTAGAAATTGAGATTTGAGACAATTTACTCAATGAGGATACTTTAAATTTAAAATAAAATACAATAGCATGATAATCAAATGTATTGACATCGTTACTTTATCACACACATCTTTGGTGCAAGTCAAACAGTATTTAATATTTATAATAGGTATAAATGGACCATTATATAAAAAGAAAATGTCTAACTTTACATAGCTTGTTTACATAGCAAAACAATACGTATATATATATATATATATATATATATATATATATATATATATAATATATTTACGTCGTCATCACTAAATATATTACCACAGATTCCCTTGGTACAAATCAAATAGTTAGTTAATGGGCTAACGCTAAACTGGAGACACTACACATCAAAGTATTACAATTGAGCTCAACATGCCAATGTTGCTGGTTTGAGAGATACAGGGTGTTCAAATTTTAGAAAAAAATTGAGCTCAATCGTAATATTTTTGTGTCTAGTATTTCCAGTTTAGCTTTGCCCATTCTTTTTGACTCACCTTGTATAAATAGTTAATTAAATTTTAAAAACCTGTAATTTTACATGGCAGACCTACAGTACGATTTAAATAAAATACGTCAAATATAATGACTACGTCACTAAATATTACCACGTTATCACATACCTCTTTGGTACAAGTCAAAGAGTATTTAATATTTATGATATATGGTAACAAATAAAAAGCGGTAACTTTAAAAAGCAAGTTTTTACATACAGATGACCTAAGCATTTCTCTTGCACATTGCCATAGCCTTTGCCATAAGCGGAGCTTTCTTAGCTGGTCTCCTACCTGAAAAGCAACCTTTAATAAAACTCATTCGATTCGTCCAATAGCATACTTACGAGGTCTTTGAACGCCATTGGCACCTTGATCGGCAACGCCAGCCTGACCATACGGAGTCCCTAAATTTGGCAATTGTGCGGACGGCGCCATCTGTCGCCCCTTCGCGAAGGCCCCCGTTCCATACTTGGCTTGCATTTTAGCCACTTCTTTTGGGGGTTTGATGACTCCGTCCATATAGGCCATTTTAGTGGTTCTTGGTGGTGGCAAGCTTTCCAGGGTCTTTTTGATGTTGTCGTTTAAGGTTTTCAATTTAGCCTCCCTCTCGCATCTTAAATACAAGTTTCGCCATGATTCTGGTTGCTGCCTCTGGTGGGAAGGGAAATCTCTTCGACAATGGCGCTGCCAAAGTTCATCGGAATCTGCCATTAGGTAGAGATTTTGACATTCTATGGAGTACAGTTGGTCTGGTGTGGCCTCCTCTAAGATGGTTTTTAGGAACGAGTATGGTACTCCTCCTATATCTTTCATGGCGTCTATGCTCGCTTGTAATGATGCTAAAGAAAGTTCCACAAAGACGGCGTTCGCATTTACTTTCGCCCTGTCCTGTCTCACTGTCATTGGTTTGGCGCCGAAGTATAGATTACCCATCGGTATGTATTTAAAAGACTTTGTAGGTAAAGAGTTACCAGTATGGAAATCCACGGCTTCGTTTTCTATTAATGAAGATTTAATCTGGAAAAAAGTATGAATTTATTAGAACATGTCATTGATCCACTGACTATTTAAACGATAAGCCACCTAAATTAACCGTCCCTAACATAAAACCTAAATAAAGAACTTGCTTCTTGGCAATTACGCCCAAATTTTCAAGAAAAAACCTTTCACCAATTTTGAACAAAGCAGAAATTTACAGAAAAGGAAATTAAAAGTATAAATTTTCAAAAAAAAATATCGAAGTTGCAAAAAAGTAATCAATCGAAGAAGAAATCTCGAAAACAAAATCCTACATGAAACAAAATTTTACAAAAGAAGGAACCATACAATTAAAATAAACTAAATATTATTGGAAAACAATCAAATATATTCCTAGTTTTATGAGAAAAAAGTAAACTTTAAACTCCGAAATTCAAGAAAAAAAGTTTAGAATCCACAGTTATGGTCGATTTAGTATTAAATCTGAAATTCGATTAAAATGTTAAGTTGATTATTAAATGTACTGCAATAAAAAAAATGTTCACAAAAACTCAAATTATATGAAAAGAACATCCCCTTCAAATATCTAACATTTTTTAATATTATAGTAACCTAGAAAAACTATCTAGGTGTGATATTAATTTACCGTAATCATCTCCAATTTATCATTCTCTTTTCCTATACTCTTCGTATTGGATGTGGGAGCGTACCTATTGGATGTCGGGTTACACGTTCCCGCCGTTTTGGCGAAATCCACTCCTGAAGATGAAAGGATACCGGTAGCGTTTCTTACTGGAGGTTTGTGGACTTGATCATTTGGTTTAACTCCTATCAACCCACTACTTGGGTAGCTTCGTTCCAAACCAAGCATTGAAAGAGGCTTCACCCCGGTCCTGGGATTACACCTCACTTGATTAAACTGTAAATTTCAGGAGAAAAAGACAATTTGTAATATAGACAAAAAGTATCAAAAAGGTTTTTAAAAAAATTTAAAAATCAAAACATTAAAAAAGGTAGAAAGCCAAAATTTTGCAAAAAAAACTAGTTAAAGATGTAAAACAAATCGACTTACCGAAAGCTTCTTTAATTTGCCATTCTCTGCTTCTGGCCCCTTCGTGTTGGATGTGGGGGCGCACCTGTTAGATGTGGGGTTGGAGGTTCCCGCTGTTTCAACGAAATTCACGCCTGACGATAAACGGTTACCGGTGGCGTTTGTTGTTGGAGATTTAGGGATTTGCCACCTTTGTTTAACTTTTATCGATCCACTATATGGGCAGCATGGTTCGCTCCCAAAAAATTCACTCTCCAAATCTGGCATCGAGAGAGGCTTTCCCGTGTTCCTGGGATCGAACCTTCCTTGCTTCGTCTTGTTCCCACTTGACGAATCTTCCCGCTTGCGCTTCTTGGGCTCAGCAGAATTTCTTCTGCCCAAACTTATGGCATTTTGTCCTTGAACCTTTGCTGTTCTTGAATCTGAAATAAAGAAAATAGGTAAGCAAAAATATACTTTGGACTGAATAGTGTTATAGTGTCGTTTACATTTTAAAATAAAATGTTACATAGCATTGGAGATCTAATACCAAAATGTAAATCTTCGATAAATTAAAATTAAATGGTGAAATATCGACCATTAAGAAATGAATTTTAAAATTAAAATAGTTAACTCTTAGAATGAATTTTGACGACAAATTAAAATACTAAAAATTAAAAAAATGCAACCGTAAAATATTTAAAGTTTCATAAACCATTTTGGAAGTGTATTTGAAAAAGTCACTTAATTTTCAGCAAAATATAATAGTGTATGAGCAGTTTCGCCCGACTATTCCATCTCATTTTGTTTTGATAATGGAATTGTTGTGCAAAAACTGACATTAAACTATTAAATTTTGGAAACGTTCGTTATTAATGCATATATGTACGCTCCTTGCTCTAAATAAACCAAAATTGAAATACATGTGACATTAGGATTTCTAGTAATAGAATCAAACTTACCCATTCTTCAGACGCTGCTGATGCACAACTAATTTTTCCAAACTATGTTGACACACTCCTGATCACTGATCAACTGATCACACTTCACTCGATTTTGATGTACAACTAATTTTCTACTACTTTTATACAAGATCTCCTGAAGACATGATATCTTGACCACCCTTCCCCTCCCTCAGTTTTCTCAAGAGGCGTTGGCTTCTGAGTGGTCGCCCCTACAAAGCACCCCGCAGAGGCGTCCAATGCAATGCAGTTGAGGTCAGTTAATCAAAACCACTGATCAGATTGCCGAAGAAGAAAGTAACTTTCTAAATTCTTCAGTTCTCAGAAATTGGGTTCTTAATTTTTAATAGCCAATTCTTTATAACAAAATGAGTCAAAACTTTCAAAATGGAAATTTTTCTCAAAAAGTGATATTTTCCATTATCAGCGTTGCCCGTCATAAAATGTTTTATGCTAAAAATTTTAACCTGTCCAAGAAAAATGTACTACTATATTCCAAAGAAAGAAAATTTGTCTCAATCCAATAACGAAGTTTATTTTGTAAATTTTGGCGACGTTTTATCAATTAATTTTCCTCATAACAATTGTCGTACACTTTCGTGTTCCAAAACCTCATGGTCTTAGGTACCTACTGTTACTGTTGTCGTTGTTTTATAGTTTTTCCTAAAAATTCCTTTACAAATGCATACCTTGGACTATTTCAACATTTCGTATTTAAATTAGGAATTTTGATTGACAAAAACCAGAATATTCAATTTAGAGAAAAATTACGAATTTTGGGTTAAATAATAAATTTATTGTCTTTTAGAAATTTTCACTGACCTAAAATATATATTTTTTAAAACTGATAATTTTTCGAGAAAAATTTCCAGTTAAAACTTTTTTTCTGAATATTTGGAATTAGAGTTTTTGTGTTTTTCTCGAAATTTTAATTATTCCTCAAATATCGTTTGTTTTAAAAAATTTCTTTGTTTCCTAAATTTAACTTTTTCCCGAGGTTTGACTTTCGTTTGAAAAATCTGACTTCTCTCAAAATGTTGACCTTTTACTCGTTATTCCGATTTTGGTAAAATTTGTTCAATTTTTGTTCTTTCTTTATTATTTTTATAAAAGTTTGACTTCTTATAAAAATGTTGAACTTTACCTCAAAATCCGACATTTTCTTTTCGAGGAAGTTTTTTTAGAAGTTTTGTCTTTTTTCGGAATTAGATCCAAATTTTGTTAATGTTTAAACATGTTTCCCGAAATTTTGAATTTTTTCGCAAAGTTTAGGCTTTCGTATGTTTACAAATTACAAAAAACAAAAAAACTTTTTTCTGAAAATTCTTCCATTTATATTTTGTCCTGAAATTTATATATTTTATTAAATTCACTTTATTCCCAAATTTTATCTTTTTTTCTCAAATTCTGACTTTTGTCTAGCAAAGTACGTTTTATTTCTGAGATTTGATCTTTTTTTGTCAGTTTACAGACTTTTTTTTCCAAGTCCCAAGTTTTAAAATGGTATTTTCCTGGAATTCTCGAAATATCATTTTTTTTGTCAAAATTCCTCTTTTTTGTCAAGATTTCGACTTCCTCCCAAAATTCCACTTTTTTTCTCAAA
This sequence comes from Dastarcus helophoroides, assembly GCA_028583605.1. Classification (NCBI taxonomy): domain Eukaryota; kingdom Metazoa; phylum Arthropoda; class Insecta; order Coleoptera; family Bothrideridae; genus Dastarcus; species Dastarcus helophoroides. The sequence goes on from CM053336.1 coordinate 29,645,798, forward strand.
ATTTGACTTTCTATTGGAACATTTCATTTTTTGTGAAAATGTCGACCTTTATACCAAAATTCAACATTTCATATTTCTCGTTTGAGTTTTTTCCTCAAAATTCGTGTTTTTTTGGAGGTTTTACAGTTTTTATATAAATTTCATAATATTATACAAATTTGTCTAAAAATTACGATCCTTATCTTAAAGTTCAATCATTCATTAAATTTCAATTTTTTACCGAAGATTGATGATTTTTTATTTATATTGCGACTTTTTTTTATTTTTCTGAAGATCATAGCTGGGCTATCGAATCGCGTTAGAATAACTTTTGTTGTATTTTTTATCTTTCTTGGTTTCAGGGGACATGATAAGTATATCAATCTTTTGTCAATATTCCTCTTTTTTTAAAGTTCGTTTTCTTTGGAAATTTAGTTTTTTTTCTGAATTTTATGTTTTCACGATATATCACTTAGTTCTAAAAGTTTATCTTTTTTAAATTTTACCTTTATTACCAAAATTAAATTTTTTTCTCGGAAATTCACTTTAAAAAATCCGCCTTTTTTAAAACTTTTTCTGGAATTGGTCTAATTTTTCTGGCATTTTGTTTGGCTTTTTACAAAAATTAAAATATTAAATTGTTAACTAATTTTTGTTCAAGATTTTGATTATTTTTAGTTTTGAAATTTGAACTTTTCTGGAAAAATTTACTCTTTTTTCTCTTAAATTTCAATAATTTTCATTTTAAGAAATTATAAGAATATTTTTGAAATTTAATTTATTTAGGAAGTTTTTTCTATAAATTTCAAGTTTTTCTATAAAAACTGCTTACTTTCTCCTCAAATTTTGAGCTTGACCTTAAAATTTCGATCTTTTTTATCGAAATTTGAATTTTAAATTCGAATTTCACAATTTTAAGAATGAATTTAACTTCATAGAAAAAATTGGAAATTTCAATTCAAAAAAATTTTATTTGGTCCTACAGTAGTAATAATTTTTTTTCGAGCAATACTAAATCACAAAAAAATTAAAATTTAGAAAGTTTTTTCCTAAAATTTCGATATTTTTCTTAAAATGTTCTTACTCTTATGCAAATTTTGAGTTTATTTTCTCAAAATTTAGGACTTCTATTTCGAAATTTCAATTTTTTTCTCCAAATCTGTGCAAACATTTTTTTATTCTTAATATTTTCAATTTTTTATCAACATTACAAAATAAAATGAACTTTAAAATATGAAAACTTCCTGAAAAACTTTAAAATTTTCTAAACAAATTAGAGAAATATCAAAATTTCTACAATAAAAAATATTTTATATTCAAAATCTTCAACAAAAGTCGAATTTTCGAGAAAATTTGTATAAAATGATTTTTGCAAAAATATGAAACGAAATTTCAAAAAAAAAATAAAATATCTGTAGAAAAAAGTCGAAGTTGAAATTTTATGAAAATAATACAAGACCCGGTAATTTTTTTTATTAAAAATATCAAAATGCGAAAGCAGATGTTTATTAATTTTTTTCTTAAAACCTCTTCATTTTTCCCAAAATGTTGGCATTTTTATATAAATTTTAGTGGTTTTTTCCTAAAAATTATTTTGTCAAAATTATAAAATGAAATAAACTTAAAAATGTCAAAATAGCGTGACATAAAAAAAAAGTTAGAGGAAAATAGGAGAAATATAAATTTAGAGAAAATTTCTTTATATAAAACATTCATGATAAAATTAAAACTTTGCAGCAAAAATCAAAATTTTCTAAATAAAATCGAAATATCTAGCAAAATTAATAATTTTTATAAAAGTCGAAATTGAAATTTCAGGTAAATACAAGAGGAGTTGAATTTAAATTTTTTCTTTAAATTTTAATTATTTTCTCAAAATGTTAATACTTTTAGGGACATTTAATTCTTTTCTCAAAATTTCAATTCCTTCTCAAAATAGTGATTTCTTCCTCAAGATTTTAACAAGAATTAGTTTTTGGAAATATGTTTTAAGAAATAAAAATAAAATAGATTTTAAAATGTCGTAATTTCGTGAAAGAAACTTGAAATTTTTATAAAGAAAATTTAAATTTTGTATAAAATATTGTTTGAAGAAAAGTTTTAAGAAAGAGCCAAAATTTTAAGAAAAAAACTCAAAAGCGGAGTTGGGGGTGCTGCAGTTCTACAATGCCTATATGAGAGCCGCCACTGGTCTTAAGCTGATACATACGAATATTTGCCTAATTTTTGCGAAAAAATATGTGGGGCGCGAGGAGCCCCTAAGGCATTATATTATTTTCGTCAATTTATTTAAGAAATAAGGGTTTGCAGAAAACGTTTTTTTATGTTGAAAGAGCGAGTGTTCACAAAAAGTATAACTCGTCTTATGTCACTAAAATTCACCATTTTATTCAGAACTTTGTCTAAGCATGGGGTAACTTTGAGAAATTCTACCTACATCACCTATTATCTGAATGGCTGTTCTCAATTTTAGGAAAAAAAACTTCTCTCTAAATCAAAACGAAGAGTATCTGCTTTCTTTTGCCAAACTCGTACAAAAAATTCTATATCTCTATTATTAGACTATATTTTTTCCTTCAAATTGACATTTTTAAAAACAAATATTATATATTATTTTTAAAAACATTGATAAATAAAACCTTGACGGTAAGGCTCATGCAACCAAAAAAGAAAAAGTATAAATTAGCATTTTGAACATAATTACATGTTCGCCTAAAACATTTCATGGAACCTGAGATAATAAGATTACCTGCTGTATTGCGCTACCAACAATCAACAGGAGATCTCTATGAAAATCTTTGAAAGGTAGCTTGATCTCCTGTTGATAGAACTAGTTATGTACAATTATAATGTGTAATTAGGGATATTACTTTCGAGCTTTATCAATTATAAGTAATTACAAATGTGTTTACCAGTATTAAATTATGTAATTATCAATCTTTAAAAGTTAGGACATTATTTTGCCAAAGATTAAAATTTACTTTCATTTAATTGCATTGTTTGCCTAAAATCCCTGTTTGAAAGCTAATAGCTTTTCATATTTAAAAATTAAATAATTACCTTAATGTTTATCCCTGTGAGCACCATTAATTTGAAAGATTTTAAATTTAAAAATTAACACAATATTAAAAGATTTATTTTAATTTTCAAAATTTGTTTTAAAATGCTTCAAGCTTGTTTTTCAAATGTCAATTTTATGATGGACAAATTGAAGGAACAACTCTAACATACTTTTCTAAAACGACAATTTACATCTTACCATATTTTCGTTTATTATTCGCTGGCGTGGATACAGGAATTCATTCAGATGGGGGAAATTTTGGTGTGATTTTATTCGTTTAACTGTCGTACTTTTAAAATGGGGAAGAGGAATTTGACTTACAGTTGGTTTTGCTTTTCTAAATAAATGTCATATCTCATATTTGCAAAAACATACTTAAACACTGGTTATTGTGCTCGCTAATGAAACAAAATACAGGTCCCTATGACCTTAAATTATAACGACCAACCAGAAAAAAACCAGATAATTTCTCAAAACAAAAACAGGGAATAACATGGATTTATTGAGGTTCTGGGAGAAGTCTAAATTTTGTAAGAAGCTCAAATTATTAAAAAATAAAGATTTTGCAATATAATAAAAATATGAGAATAAGTCAAAAAAGTTTCCTTCATCGTCGGCTACCATGAAGATATTTAAAAAAAAAAGCTTTCCTCAGACACTTTTTCTAAGCAACTTTTTTACTAAACTATAAAAAGTAGAGAAGCGAAACAAACCGATGGTGTTGGTAAACTGTAGGATTTATTTTATGAAATTTTTTGGGGGCCTATCCTCCTTGCGAATATTAATAAAATACATATAACATTTTTTATTATTAACTTCTGTGGGGTCTCTTTGAGTGAATACTTCACAAAAAATTCAGAAAATGTATCCATATGTCTCCTAACAGCATACCAAGCTTCATTACAATCCAAGTGGTGCAACATGTCAAAAAAATGAAATGTGTTTGTGCATAACCTGTGCGCCTGCTGCCTTGTATATCTGAAGCAAATGTACTAATAATCTTAGCCTACTTTAAAAACGTTCTTATATTAAATTAAATTACCCTTTGGATTGCTTAAAGAATAAAAGTTTACATGAACGCAAGTCCTAATATTTCTGATTTCCAAGTTACAGGCTGTTTCAATGTAGAGGAAAATAAAATTATTTTTATTTATATATTGGAAAAACCTTTTGACTTAGCTTCATGAAATTTAATATACAGTGTCAGCACTTAAAAGGGTAACTTCCGCATGTATTCGGTTTTTTTTAAAACGCCAGAGGCGTAAAGGTAGGGTATTAACATTAAATTTTCCTATGACGAAAATGGTACGTCACTGTTTTTTAGGGTTTTAAGAAGACGAAAGTTTAAAAGTTGTCTCCAAATACAATATACAGGTTGAACCAAATTTGATTTTCACTGTAGGGATCTCGTAAATCATTAGTGCCTGAGTTTTATTGTGGGGCCAGTAGCCCAAATACCACAGTACATATACAACATGCGCACAGCATCCGACAACTGTCGCTCCAACTTTGCATTGACACACGGATTATAGAATAAGGATATTGCACGCCCTATATTGGCCATGCCGTTAATTGAATAAAGTATAGATGGCGAAAGGAATAGACCAAAAGCGTACGCCATTTTGGACGTCAAGGAGCTTTACTTCAAGAGGCATCCACCAAAATCATTGATGGACTTTGCGTCCACTTGATCTTATCCCTGGTCCTCTTGCATCCTTTTGTTGAATCTTTTCACCACTGTCAGTGATGAGCAGCTGGTGGGGTAGTATTTTGAAATCGTTTGAACTCTTAAATAATGGATTACTCCAGCCTCCAACACCAGGCAAAATAAAACCTATTTTATGACTGGATAGATGGCAAGTCCGGCATTAGCATTGTTGCTTGAATTAGCCAAAATGCTCTTGTTGGAATAAACAAATCTTTGTATTTTTCTTTAAATGAATTCAACTAAAGATTCCTAAAAGGATTTAAAACAAATTTAAATATTAGTTAGGACAATAAAACGATGTGAAAAGATTATGTATGTGTATTTCTGATATACTTTTTTTGTAAATCAATTTAATTGACATAATTAATTTAATCCCGAAATTTAAACTTTTTCCTTATAATTTGTAGTTTGTTATTCCTTTTGTCGAGTTTTCGTTGATTTTTTGTCATTTATTTATAAAAATTATTACTTTTTTGAAATTATTTGTTATTGTTCAGACAGAATTTTCGGCATTTCAGCATTGTATATTTTTTTAAACCGGCATGAATTCTGTTTAAGAAAGAAACCCAAAGTTTTTCCAAAATTGAAAACCCCATTAACATTGAATTTTTGATTATTTTAATATTTTTTGGAACTTCAAATTTTTTTAAAAGCGCCAGAATTCATCAGTTGTTAAAAAATTGTGTATTTAAAAAGTTTTATGAACACTTTGCTAGAGCTTTTTTTAAAAGAATAGCAAAAATGAAAAATACAAGAAATGTTGTATCTTGCTAATTTTTTAACAAGAAATCTTGCTCTGGCTAAAATAACTTCTGGTCTTGTGTTGTGCTTACCTACAATTTTCTTATCTTGTTCTTGCAGCAAAAACAAGACTAGAACAATAAATTCTTGAAATACAAAGAGAAAGATATATGTGTTGAGTTTGATGTCGAGCTTTTGGTCATTTAGTAGCAAATAAATTTTTCTAGTTTAAAAGAGAAAATGTCCAATAAAGTAGAAAATTTAGTGATAGCCATAAATATAACTAACGTGGTAGACAATTTTGGTTTTACTAGCAGTTAATTATTAAGTTAAGGGACCACATAAAATGATAATAATAAATGCAAAGAAAACAATTGTTTATCGAAATTTTGTTAGGTTTTGGTTAACAACTTTCTAAACCTTCTACGAGTTAATCGTTGACGGTAAGTTTTGCATTCCAGATTTACCTAGTATTTTGTTGAAAATTTCGTTGAGATTAAGCTGACATGGTTAATTTTTCAAGTGAAATATAGACCTTTTCATTAAAAAGGAAAAGTATTTTTTTCGGTCAATTATATTTTTTTCTTTTAGAAACTTGGAATTTCGTCTTCTAGGTTTTTACTTCTACTCCTTTGTAGATGTTTTAACTTCCTTGTTTTAAATTTTGTTCTTGCCTCGATATTTTCTAAATTTTTGACTTTCAAAATTCAAATAACATTTTCACCACTTTATAATCACCTTTATTATACAAATAAGTATCCAACATATTAATTTTTCTTCTACATTTTTGTTCATTTGTTTTGACTTTGAATTTTAGTATCAAACATTTATCGGAACATCGAAATATTTTTTTTCTATAAATTATATATTTTTTATACCTTAGAGGTATTCTCAAAATGCACAACTTTTTAATTAAATTTATACTTTAACCAGGACATTTTTGACTTCTTTTTTAAAGTGTTGTGTGTAAATTGGAAAATTTTAAACTCAAACACAAGACTGCGTTATTTTTTCGTAATTTTATTTTTTTTAAAAACTTTGACATTAATGCCAACTGTCGATTTATTAAGAAATTTTAAATAATGCCCCAAATATTACGAATTTTTCAGATTTGCTATATATTTTTAAATTCGAAAGAATAATTTATCAGGAAGCAGTTATTTTTGGTGGAACGCAGTGGTCCTGTTAGATGGAAAAGTAAACATTTCAAGAAAAATATTCATAATGAATGTCAATTTTTGGAAATTTTAAAATTTTATACGAAGAGGATGAAACTTATTTGAAATTTCAACCGTTTTTTAGATTTTCCTTTTAGAAATTGCGTAAAATCTCAATTTTTTTGTTAGAGTATATTTCTCCTTGAAATCGGTTTTTTTCGAAATTTTAATTATTATGTCTAATTAGGATCGATTACGGAAGAAATATATAAATCAAACATAAAGAAAATGGATTTTATTTTAAAAGAAACACACCTAAACATATACCATAATCAAATAAATAAAAATGTAAAAATAAGCAACAATATACGTAACCATATCACATAGTTCAAGTCATAAAAAAAATAAAAATTAACATACACCGTGTTTAATTCAACTTTGAACATTACTTGCAGAGTTAATAGGCCAATAATTTTGGTATGTTATATGTATTGCTATGTATTTTTTTCCAAAGTTTTTATTCTTTTACAAAAAAAAAACAATTAAACGTAAGAAAAAAATAATACGGATATAAATTGTCGGTAATTTCAAAGCTACACTTCAGATCACTTTTTTCGTCACAGAACATGCTGATTGTGACAAAATCAATTATCAAAGAGAAATAATTTTAAAAAACAAAGACACCTTTATAACTGGGTAACTAAACACATAGTACAAGTCTTAAAAATAATTAAAAATTAACTTACATAAATTTCGTCTCGCAACAAATCAGTAATTACAAGGGTACACTTTAGGGCACCTTCCTCGTCACAAAATATTCTGATCGTGTCAAAATCAATCATCAAGTAGGAACCATTTTCAAAAATAAACGAATCCTCACAATAGGGTTCGCATTGACCTTCAAGGCTAAATGTTTCCATTTGATTTGTGTTAAATTTAACCTCATAGGCGAACCGTTTTGAATCCTTCTTGAATCCAAAATGGTAAAGACATATTTGAATAACTCCGTTAGTAGCATCCATATACCAGGTAAATCTAAACAAATGTTCATAAGCTTGAAACAGCTTGCAATAGTAGACATCATTAATTACACTGAAATTCTGCCAAGTAAATATTTGATAATTTGATATGTACACTTGATTTGCATGTTCGTTTTTGCAGTGAGCAAGAAACTCTATGGCAGGACCTAGCCACTTACAAGAGTCTTGTACATTCAGGGGACATTCCTTGATGTTATATTGGCACCATTCCTCGTGTTCTTTAACGATAGGTCCTTTATTGCGGTAACTGCATCCGTTATCTTCGTTCTTACATGGGAAGATAATTTTGGAATAGATTTTTTCTAATGTGAAGCATCTTGAGGAACCTTTGGGTGCTCGACATGTTGGACAGTTGGTGCATCTCTCGAAGCAACTGGAGCACAGAGCATGACCTATGATGCATTGACGTATTGGGGGAGAAAGGTATTCGAAACAAACCGGGCATTTCAGTTCGGTTAAGATTTCTTTCAGCCATGATTTGTTTTCCATCTGTAACAAAAATTTGACTTAATGGATACAGACATTTATATCAATCCAATACATTAAATTGGGCAAGTATATACCAACTTTAAGATACATTTATCCCCAATCGTTTATATCACTGAGTTTAAAGAAAAATTGCTAATATAAGCTTAGAATATTATAAAAATTCTAAGCTTGTGATAATATGCTTTTTGTAGATCTAGGAGTAAATTTTGTAAGAATATGGCAGTACATACAACAAGAACATGTAGAAGCAATGGTCGCGTATAACAGACAGCTGTGAAAACAAAACAGACGGGTGATCTTTCCCGAATTATATAAGATCTTAATAACTTTTCTATAATCAGAATTTTCGAAATATCGTACAAACTTTCTTTTTTGGACTCACAGTGACCAGTTATAATACATACAAAACCAGCTTTACAAATATTTAAAACATATTCTGCAATTTTGGCAAAAGGATAGTGTTAAATATACAAGTACTTACATCAGAATCCAGAATGGGAACTTTTCTGTTGTTGTAATAATAACTATATAATAAGGAGCGAGCACTAATGTTTACCATTAGCAAAGTGAAGTAACTAACATTTAAATTCAAAAAAATCATCTATTTATTTGTTTTTACCTAAAATGGATTTAATAATTTGAATAAATAACTATTATCGCTAATTGCCCTATTATGTTTATAATTAATTGTTTGATTACGGATTAGCACCCCAGGTGGTTTACAATTTTGATGATTATGTCTGATATGTCTGAATGGATGACTTTACGGCACTGCTTTATATTAAATAATTTATATTAATAGTTATAATTACTGAGCTTACCAAGAACTGAGATATAAAATAATTAACTATAGGAAAACCTGTCATAGTTAAAGTTGTCTAATTTTGAAGTTTACCCCCATTAAAACTCTCCTATTGAAACTTGGTAAAATAAAATTTAAACTCGAAATTTCTAAAAAAATATCAAAATTTTGAGTGCTCGATCCTAAAGTTAAAATTAAAAAATCTTACTTGAAGTTCTGGGAAACAGTCAAAACTTCAAACAACATATTGAAAAACAATATTCAAAATTTTGAAAATTAGGGACTGCAATCTCTAGATCCCGCACCATTTTTCAGTATCGATTAATCTGGATCCTGCAGGATTAGCGGAATTAGGAAATGATGCAAACATAACGAACGCGATTTCCGTATTTTGAGTGTGATTTTTGAAACTTGTTTTATAATAATTTGCTTAGTCGCTCTTTCTGATGTAAGTTGCCACCTGCTGTGATTTCAGTGGTGTACCCAAGGGAGGACTCTGGAGGTTTAAGAGCGTCTCCTTTAATGTAAACCTAAAATTAAAAAAAAAATAGAATTTTGGTGGAACGGACTGGTCCTTGGTTACCTTTAAAAATTGAAATACAAATCTTGTCCCCTGAAACCAAGAAAGATTAAAAAATACAGCAAATGTTGCTCTAACGCGTTTCGACAGCCGAGCTATCATCTTTCAATTTCTAAAAAAGTAGAGGTGCTAAAAAATTATAATTTGCACTATTTTCTCTTTAAATTACAAATTTATAACCGAAATCTTAGAAAACAATAAAAACTTAAACTGCATATACTTGGTATTGCAAAATAGTGTTCAAATTATAAAAAATATTTGGGTAAAAAATTAAAATCCCGAGATTAGGACTGAAAACTTTAAACTTTATATTTAAATTCTAAAATAAAAATTTCGAAACAAAAAGTTCAAATATCAAGCAGGCAAGGTCAAAGTTTTCATAAACATATTTTAGAATAGTCGAATTCGCAAGAGTCAACATTTTGAAAAATAAGTTGTTTCAAGAAAACATCATTTTACACAATTTATTCAAAATTTAAAAAATCATAGTTTAAAAAGTTATCTAAGGTTATCTAAAGTGACTTATTTCAAAGTAGAAATTAAGTATAAAGGAGATACAAAAATCAAACATTTCATCTTGAGTATTAAGATTTCGAGAAAAAATTTAAAATTTAAAAGTTCTAAATATCCAATGATTTCTTTAAACTTTTGATTTTACATATGTTTATCCTTATTTTTTATTTTAAATAAATCCAAAAATTCGACTATAAAATTGGTATTTAAAGTAGGCAATAAAAATTTTAAACTGAAGTTTCTTTAGTCTGTTTTCTAAATATTAGGTAGGTCGAGAGAATTTTTGGGACCAGGAGAAGCCCTTTACATTTTATACAATGGGAGACTAAAAGCAAGGGTTATTCTATTTCCAAATTGTGGTTTCGGGCCCCTCTAATATATATTCTATCCAGGCCCTCCGTAAAGTTGAGAGCAATGCCACATAATTCGATTAGCAAAAAAAGAAACAAATCTATTTTATTTCTGATGAAAACATAGTTGACTTCATAAATTTCGATTAGATGACTAAAAGAAATTGCAAAAATGTTAGTGTTTATTTCTGTACATTTCTACTTTTTTCAGAAATTATATTTTTCAGATTTCAACCTTTTTAAAAATTTTGACTTTTTTCAAAATTTCGACATATAGTCAACTTTCGATAACTTGACACTTGTTAATTTGATATCTTCGATAATTTGAAGTTTTTGTCCAGTCCCTTGAAAAATACTCGATAAATTGAAAAAAATCAATTTGATTTGGTCCCCTCGATAATTTTAAATTCTGGGAATGGCATTTGCTTGCCGACATTCTGTAATTTGAAAGTCTATAATTTGAAGTCTCAACTCTCATCACTGTCGAAAATTGATTGGACAATGATGGAAGTCTGATTTTAAGGTGGGTTGCCTAAAGATTAGGCCAGTACTTAATGCATGTAACAAAAATGTTCGCTGCGAAGTAATGGAAAATAAGTTATAATGGAGTTGTTACCGAAAACAAACCTGTAAAAATGTCTCAATTGAATATTTTGTATCATATTTGTCATATATTTTACGAGGTTGTAGGATATAAACTGAGAATTCGAAACAGAATATTCAGATTGGTTAAAGGCTCGCAATATTCCTTTTGTATCCAAAAATCCTCCAAATATTCCATAGACACGCCCAATTGAAAACTATTGAACAATATTGGGTAAAAAGGTGAAGAAGAACGGTTACGATGCTGAATCTCAAAAAATTCGGAAAATAGATAATCTGAGACCGCCCAGCACTTGATGCAGCAAGTTAGGAAAGAGTGCCATCAAGGACAGTGAAACTTTGGGAATAACTTGAATGTTGTTTTTTGGTAACTAAATTCTAAAAAAAGCAGTTTTAATAAATGCTTCGAACGCATTTTATTATTTTTTTATATTACGTTTAGATTTTATTCCGAAAATTTTTGTTACATATGTTTTTGGTCCCATTGTGTAATCTCTGTGATTGGTCATTCATTCAGACGCCCAATTTTATTGACAAACTGAAGAATATCTCTTGGAACCGCCTCTCTCAAACTGGACACAATAGACTAGAAGTATTGCAGGGTGGATCCTCTGATGAAGGAAGTCATTCACTGACATGAAAATTAAGGACTTTTTTTAAATGAACATTTGAATATTTCACAAATATTGTGAAAAAAGAATCAGGAATTTTAATGAAATTGTTGTTTGTTTGAATTTCTGCACTTCCTCTTGGTTATTTGAATAATTATCAGTGATGGAAGCAGAAACTGGAAAAGGGAGAGTTTCAAAATTCGCTCATTTTTGATGTAATTAGACATTAATCAGTAGGAATACTGAAAATAAAGCTTTATAGAAGCGGGAAGAAAATCAAAATTTTCAAAAAAATAACATTTTCCAAAGAAATTCAAATTCTTAAAAAAAACAATTAAAAGAGAAAGCTGAAGGGGAAGAAAAAGTGGAAGATGGTAAGGAAGAGAACAAGAAAGAGAAAGGAAAAGAGGACGATAAAAAGATACAGAGAAAGTGAAAGAGAAAAAGAAAAACCAATAAGGAAAAAAAGGGGAAGAGAAAAGAGCAAGGGAAAAAGAAGACACAGATCTTTGAAAATTTTCGAAATTTTGAAAATTTCAAATTTTTCAAAACGGCCAAAATTTTTAAAAAAGATTTTGAAAAAACTCCAAGCTTTGAGAAAAGGTAGACATTTTCCAAAATTAGGAAATTTGGATAAGATCGATCTTTTTTTTTAAAAAAGTTAAAATCTTGAAAAAGTCACAATTTTCATAAAATCAAATTTTTAAAAAAATGTCAAGAAGACTGGAAAGGGGGAATTTTAAAGGTCATTCAACTTTGAAAAAAAGTCCTAATTTTCAGTTTTAGAAATTAAAAAAAAATAAGTTTTTAAAAAAAATTAAAATTATTCGAGACATTCAAACAACTTTGCAATTTGGAAAAATGTTATTTTAATTATTAAGCCTACAAAGGCAAAATTTTAAAACAATGTTGAAATTTGCATAAAACTAACTTTTAAAATATTAGTAAAAAAGGGCGAAATTTTAAAAAATGCCAAGCTTTTAAAAAATGAAATCCTTTAATATTAAACAAAATTTTTTGAAAAGAAAGTAAACTTTTTTAAAATATCAAAATTTACACAAGAGAAGCAAATTTCAGGAAATACAGAAAATTTTGAAAAAGGGCGATTTTTTCAAAAATTCAACATTTTAAAAAAATGAAAATTTTCACTAAAATAAAAAGTTCAAAATAAGCAGCATTTTTCAAAAAAAAAATTGAAACAAAAAACAACATAATTTCTAGATAAGGTCAGAATTTCAAAATAAATCGAAGTCTGGACAAAAACTAGAAATTTTGGAGAATTCAAAGTTTTCAAAAAGTTCAGATTTTAAAAAAAGTCGAAATTTTGAGAAAAGGTCGAAATTTTCAAAAAAGTGGAAATTTGGAAAATATCAAAATTTTTTCTCAAAAAAAATCAACATTGTGAAAAAGGATCAAATTTTCAAGAGAAAGTTTCAATTTCAAAATTTTGAAAAAAAAGTCAAAAAGCCTGAAAAAGGCCAAATTTAAGTGGTCCAACTTCTGAAAAATATTCAAATATCCAATTGTCAAAAAGTTTTTTTTTAAAAAAGTCGAGGAAACAAGTTAAAATTTTCAAAAAAAAGTGACTGTTTTGTAAAGGCATCAACAATTGTAAAAAATTCGACGGGAAACGTTTTAATTTTAAGTCAAATTTTTTAAAAGAACAAATTTTTAGAAAGAAATGTTTTAAATAAAGTAAAACTTTTTAGTCAAAATTTACAAATAAGAAGCAAAATTTCAAGAAATACAGGAAATTTTGAAAAAAGGCGAATTTTTAGTAAAATCGAAAGTTTCAAAATAAAACAAAAAAATAAGACGTAATTTCTCAAAGTCAACTACTACTACGTTAAAATTTTTTAAAGTCAAAATTAGGAAAAGCAGAAATTTACAATATTTTTGTAAGCTTAAATTTTCTAAAAAAAAATTTAAATTAAAAAAATAGAAATGTTCAAAATTTCAAATTTTTAAAAAAATAAACAAAATTTAAAAAGACAAAATTACAAAAAGAGTCAAAATTCGAAATAATTAGGAAAGATCAAATTTTCTCAAATTTTGAAAGAATCGAATATTTGAGAAAGTTGCAAATTTCAAAACAGTTAAAATAAAAAAATGGAATTTTTTGAAATTATTCGAAACTTTTTAACAGATTGAAAATCACCTATTATTTTGAGCTATGAGTAATTTCAACTTTTTCTTTGGTTTCTTGAATTTTAAATTATCGAGAGTCGACTGTACCATATTTAAACATTTCCACAATTTTGCTAAAACTGCTCCAAATTACAAAATGAAATAAACTTAAAAATGTCAAAATGTTGTGACATTTTTAAAAAAAGTTAGAGGTAAATAGGGGGAATAGAAATTTTGAGAAAAATTCTTCATATAAAATATTTATAATAAAATTAAAACTTCGCAGAAAAATTCAAAATTTTCTAAAAAAAAATCGAAATATCAAGCTAAATTCAAAATTTGTATAAAAGTCGAAATTGAGATTTCAGGTAAGGACTCGAAGATTTGGTATTAATTTTTTTTAGACAAGTCTCAAAATACAAGAGGGGCTGGATTTAGATTTTTTTTTATATTTTAATTATTTTCTCAAGATTTTGACACGTTTAGAGAAATTTCAATTTTTTCTCAAAATTTTCATTCCATCTCAAAATATTGATTTCTTCTTCAAAATATTAACAAAAAAATTAGTTTTTGATCAGAAATAATAATAAAATAGGTTTTAAAATGTCGTAAATTCGTGAAAGAAACTTGAAATTTTTATAAAGAATATCTACATTTTCTATAAAAAATTATTTAAGGAAAAGTCTTAAGAAAGAGCCAACATTTTGAGAAAAAGTTCAAAAGCGGAATTGGGGGTGCTGCAATTTTACAATGCCTATACGGAGGCTGCCACTGTTCACTTGTCTTTAGCTGATAAATACGAATATCTGCATAATTTTTGCGAAAAATATGTAGGACGTGCGGAGCCCCTATGACACTATATTATTTTTTGTCGACTTATTTAAACAAAAAGGGTTTGTAGAAATTATTTATTTATGTTGAAGAGGGGAGCGTTTAATTTGCTTTTTACAAAAAGTATAAATTGTCATATGTCGCTAAAATTCACAATTTTAGCAAGAACTTTGTCTAAGCAAGGTGTAAGTTGGGGCAATATTATCTACATATTTTAATGCGTTTGCTATAATTTACTTATTATTTGGCGGATTTTATGAAAAAAACTTTTTTTCAGAATAAAAATGATGAGTACCTGCTTCTTTTGTCAAATTTTTAAATAGAGTTACAAATTTTTATTACAATATATTATTTCATTTCAATTGACATTTATAACAACTAATCAATTTTATATAACATGGAACCCAGATATTATATATTATATATTATTATATTTTTATCATTCTGTACATTTTGGTGATCTTACTTGACAGTACAATAGGATAAATTAGAAACGGAACGGAAATCTTCTTGTATTATTGCTTGGGCGATTAAAATGACGTTAAGGCTGACTGCAGATGTGTCTTACACCACATGAATTTTATGCTCCTTTACAGTTTGTTTGAACCCCCTGGTTGGATAAGTAGTACAATTCAGAAATTTCTCATTTCGACAAGTGGTTCACACGTGTCGTCCCTATTTTTTACAAATTTAAGAATCATTTTATTGACACTGAATGTGCCTCGCCCATTTTTCTTTCGTTTTTGAAAGGCAACGTTACAATGAAGAGACCACAGGGCGCTCGTAAGTAGTAATTGTCGTAAAAGTGTTATTCCGGGACTTTTCTTCTTGGGATAAAAGTATTTTGTTTTCAGTTTCCTCTTGATCCTAAAATTTATTGCCCCGGTCATGTAATTGTTCTTCCTGACAAGAATTTATGGTCTTTGAATTGCATGTCATATTTTTGTTCCTTTGAATGGACTTTTAAATGACCAGCTGCATTCAAACCAATTTGTTTTCTTGAAAATGAAGTTAATTTTTTCAAATTTCAATGGAATTTCTAATTACTCCCAAAATAAACTTGTTTCAGTTAATAAATCTATTTAGATTATTTCGCATTGAAATCAGGATCATCGAAAAAAACATTAGAGGGCAGTTGAATGGCAAATTTATCAATCTTAAAAATTGAGGTTGGTTCTGTGATTTTGTTTATCTTATTCCAGATCACACGTGAATTCGTTTAGATGTGATTTGATCCATATGGTACATTACTTCAAACTCTTTTAAAGAAAATTACAATTTTTTAACTAATGCTGAAGTAATGATGTTAGCTCGACACCCTGGATTTAACAACGCTGGACATTATTTAAAATTACTGCACCTATTTCTAATTAAAACTAGAGCTGTACTGGTTGTACTGATTGCTATTTTCGCTTTGCATGATCGTTTAATTTTTCGGCTATTATGGGAATAAATAAAATTAATTCCCTTTTTTTGCGAAAGCTCTAAAACCTTTAATACAGTTAATTAGTTGTCTTAGACCGGGTTGTGTGGTTTTTGTGAATTAAAAAATGTTTAGGACAGTTGGACCTGTTCTTTTATTTTAAAGCAATCTTGCATAATTAATTAATAATAATAATTAGCTGATACTGACAATGATTCAATAACGTCACCTGAATCCCCCTCCACAGAATCGCAAAGATAATGAAATTTCTTAATATCAAAAATACGCTTGTCGTAATGAACTGAACACTTAGATGAATCTAAAAACGAAAATGGAAAGCGATAAGGGCTTTAAATTAGCAACATATATGGTATTTAATTATACTCGCGCCGTTTAATAATAATACATTTCAATTTATGTCAGTTACAGTTTTATCGGATGTTCAAATGTATCAAGTGTGCTCTACTTTTTTTTTAGAAGAGAACGTAGCGAACCCGGCACTCGATTACTTATTGATTATTTTGGTTGATCCCTCAAGGGTAATTTTGACGTCTTATTTATCCAGCGAGGTTAAAATTTTCTAATCTAAAGAAAATCCTCCAGAAATCTATTTTCTTTCACGTTTTTACGATGATTTGAATACCTAAGATACACAAATTTATAAGACAGTCTAGAGCAGTAACAATTTCCATTCTACATCCAAAAAATGAGAATTTTCCATCAGAAGGTTTGTTATGATAGCAATTCAAATGTATTAAAACCTTGCAGTTGTCAATCACTGATAATTTCTTTGGGATTTACGTTCCTAAAAAATTTTCATTGTCAACTTATTGACTTTTTCATTTGAACGAAACTCAAAATGTCGAAAATTTGTCAAAAATAGACTTGGAGTACTCTCTCCAAATTTTTACTCTTCTTTACAAAATTATGCGTTTATGCTTTCAAAATAATTATAAACACAAATTTTGGACTTTTCCGAAATTTAATAAATTTTTTCCACAATTTCGACTTTTTTAAATTTTTACATCAAACTTGCAATTTTTGTGTTTTTTCTTAAAACTTCGGATTTCAAACGGATTCAAAATTTGAACATCAGTCTTGCGAGTCTAACCCAAGTTGTTGCATTAAAAAAATAAATATAGCGTATTTTCTTGAAATTATGACTTTTTCACAAAATTCCTCAACCTTTCAAAATGTCATTTATTTTAATTGAACTGTCAATAAATATTTATGTTTTGTTTAAAATTTTTATGTTAAATAATAAATTCTAAATATTTCTAAAGATTTTGACTTATTTTCGAAATTTTGACCTCAGCCTAAAAAATTCTTTAAATTACAAATATATAAAATCGAAAACTCAAGATTTTTTATCGAAATTTTGTAATGTCAACTTTTTTTTCGAAATTTAAAACCCCCTTTTTTATTAAATCATGAGTGGTGTGTTTCCTCAAATTTTAAAATCCCAAAATTTAAACTTTACTTTCTACTCTTACAATAAAGGTTTCAACCAGTGTTAAAGCTTTAATTTTATATTTTTAAGGTTTTAAATTTAATCAAGACTCTTTTTTTTAAGAACACAAGTCATTTATTTAAAATCTTGACTTTAAATGAAATATTTTAATTTTTTTCAAATGATTTTGATTTAGTTGCAAAGTTTTATCTTTAACCTCAAAATGTTGACCTATGTTTTGAAATTTTAGACCATTATGAATTTTTTGAAATCCTGGAATATTTTCCTCAAATTGTCTATTTTTTTTTTACTATTTTTCTCGCAACTTTTCTGAATTCAAAATTTTGGCCTTATTTAGCTATTTTTTTTTATTTTCGACCTTAATATCGAAGTATTCGACTTGAGATTTCGAGTGAAAACTTGAATATTCAAATATTTTTCTTTCGACTTTTTTCTATTTTTAAGGTTATTTCTGCAATGTTTATCTTTTCTAAATTTACAGTTTCCATTAGCCAAGTTTCTTCTGAAAGATTATTTTTTAAATTGAAATATACTAGTATAACCAAATAGACTACGAAATAATTTATTTCAAAATAATATTAAGGCATCTATGCTCATGGCTCTTGAAAGAAATATTTTAATACAAAGCGAAAACCAGAGACTAGCGAAAACAATGAAATATTAAAATATATTTAATCTACAAGCAAAAATTTGTCAACTTTATTGTAAAAGTAATTTACATTTATTTGAGCCCTAAAAATTATAAGTGCAGATATTTTACCACATTCGTTTACTGAGTACTTCAAGGTTTTCAAGACAGTACGTGAATTGGATTTAGGGTAAGAGTTTACAGCATAATAATGAAATTATAACCCCTCAGTTAAGGGCCGCTAACTTGGGTAACCCGTGTAAACTTCAGAACCTTTAAGTTTGCGCATCTTTACATGCTCACAATACCACCTACTGTGTTCAGTTTTTGTTAGTGGTGTTTTCGTACTTAACTCACTAGATTCTCTATTTTCAATCTCTTGTAAACGTTTTTTACGCTCTCAATATGTCTTACACTTTTCGCTATTTTTCATACTCTTAATATCCATAGCTGATAGCCTTATCCAATGAAACGTCACTGGATTAAACGAATCTGGTGCACTGCGGTGAACTGTTAACTTAACATTCTCTCATAGTTTTTATGCCGGCCTCTCGACGCCGAGAGCGCTCTACTGGCGATCCGAGTATGTCCGACCGACCGACACCTTGTTCTTCAAGCTTGAACGAAAACCCGAAACTTCACCTCATATCTCAACATAAACATTTCCAATGTTAAAATGTTCGGTATTAAATTTTCAACGAAAACTGAAGTTTTTGAAAAGTAAATATTTTGAAAACGATCGACATTACCAAAAAAACGGAATTTTCAAAAGACGTTCCAAATTTTCATAATGAAGTCGAAATTTTGAAATAAAAAGGAAAGAGCTTAGAAGGACTTCCATAGCAAATGCCCCCACCGGAAACCCATATCGTGATCTATATCAAAACATACAGGATGTCATTAGTAACTAATATACGTGGATTTCCCGCTCCATGTCGGTTACCATGAAGATAATTAAAAAAAAACCTTCCTCAGCTATTTTTTTTTCTAAGCGATTCATTTACTAAACTATAAAAAGCAGAGAAACAAAACAAACCGATGGTAATGGTAAACTGTATGATTTATTTTATGAAATTTTTTGGGGAACGAGGCCCCCCTGCAAGTATTAATAAAATACAAATAAAAAAGTTTATTATTAATTTCTGTTGGGTCTCTTTGAGTGACCACTAACAAAAATTCGGAAAATGTGTCCATATGTCTTCTAATTCCATGCCTTCTGTTTAGCTTCCAAAACCATTTTTTACTTTGATTCTCCTCTCCTTATACAAACTGTATTTTTGTGCGGTGTTAATATTTAAGTATTCTTTTCAGGCTTGTTTCTTTTATTTGACTTCTTTTTTGATTTCGTCGTTCCACCATGAAGTTAACTTTTTATTGGTGTTAGTTGTTATCGTGCCACATGCTTGTTTTGCAGCTTCTATTACTATCTGCTTAAATATTTGCCACATGTCTTTAATATATCTTGTTCAATCTCCTTTTCTATATTACTTATTTCTTGGTAATAATTGTTTGCAATTACTTCTCTTAATTTGTATGTTTTAATATTTTACTTTTTTACTGGTGCAGTTTCGTGTCGTTCATTGTCATTCCTACATCCCCTCTTTTTCTTGATTTTTGCTACAACCAAGTAATGATCACTAAATATTTCCGCATTTCTTTTAACTCTTACTTCCGTGATCGATTTCCTTGTACAAGTACGTTGTCAATTATAGATCTTTCTTTTCTGTTTTCCGCTGTTCTTGTAAATTTGTGTATATCCTGGTCAGTGAAGGCTCGTAGCCATAACTAATGGGAGTGCTGCAACAATGTTAAGCATCTTAAAATTTATAAGATTTCGACATTTTCAAGACGTCACTTTTCGAAAATTTTAGATCTCTTTGAAAACTTGACAATAAAAATTTTTGATAATGTCGCGTTTTTTGAAACGTTGGATTTTTTCCAAATTCCGGCTCTATTGCAAAATTAAGATTTTTACTTGTAATTTTGACTTTATTTTATTTTTAAGTATTGACTTTTCTGAAAAACTGTGAATCCTCTTTTTTTGTAATTTATATAAAAATTAATTATTAATTTTTTTTAATTTTTACCACGTGAAAATTCCTATCTTTTCTGAAAACCTAATTTTTTGTAAAACGGGACTTTTGACCTTTTCTAAATTTTATTTTTGTTTATAACTGTTTTTTGGAAAATTATAATTTTTTTATTGAAAATATCGATTCTTAGTTTTGACTGGTTTTTATTTAAATGTCAACTACTGAAATACAAAACTTGGCCCTTGAAACCAAGAAAAATTAAAAAACACAATAAAGGTTGCTCTAACGCGTTTCGACAGCCAAGCTGTCATCTTTAGAGAAAAAAAAATGTCAGTTATTTTTCAAGATTTTGACCTTTTTTGGAAAGTTTCGATTATTTTTTGATTTTTGTTGAAAATTTCGATACTTCTTAGTTTTTGAAATTCCTTCAAAATTTCGATTTTTTTTGAAAATTTTGAAATTTTACGAAAAAATTTGACATTGTTTCAAAATTTTAATTTTTCGACCTAAGATTTCAATCTTTTAACAAAATGCTCCACTTTGATTCAAAATTTTAACTACCAAAAATTTAATATTCTTCCAAAATTTTAACTTCTCAATATTTTGACTTTTTAAAACATCGATCTACCTGATAATTTTCACTTGTTTTGAATATTCTGGTTTCTACATCTTGGCATTTATTGAAAAGTTGAATGCAAATTTCCCAACTATTCAACGTTTAAACTTTTTTTAAATTTCGAATTATTTCGTAAATTCGATAAAAATTCTTAAATCTTTTTCAAATTTTGATAGTTTTTTTAGTTTCGACTATAAAATTTCGACCTTTTCTTTGGAAAATATTTTATTTTGCAAAATTTTGACTTCTTTTCGAAATTTGAAAGATTTTGAAAATTTTTGCCTTGTCAACAAATTTCGATTTTCTTTAATGAAAATTTTCACCTTTTCTCAAATCTGCACTTTTTTTTGACTTTTCGACTTTAATTCCCACTTTGTTGAAAATTCCGGCCTTTTTCAAATGTTCAAATTTTTCAACATTTTAGTCATTTTCCAAAATTTAAAACTTTTGGAAAACTTAAAAATTTTGATTATTTTTTTAATTTCAACTATTTTCAAAATTTTGACATTTTTTTGCAAACTATCGATCCTTTTATTGAAATTTTTGACTAATATTTCGTAAAATTTCGATTCCATTTCAAAACTTCGGCTTTATTTTCAAAATTTTAACTCTTTTTGAAAATTTGACTTTTTTTTAAAAAAGTTCAAACTTTTAAAAATGTTATTTATACAATTTTTTTTTATATCTCCAATTTAATCTTTGACTTAAAAGAAAAGATTATTTTTAAACTTGAACTATTGAAAATTTCGACTTTTTTAAAAATTTTATCTTTTCAGAATTTCAACTTTCTTGATAATTACGAATTCTTCGATAATTTTAAGTTTTCTCCAATATTTAAAAAACTTAGTTTTTTTGAAAATTTAATTAAAAACTCTCCAATTTAGTTTAAATGTCGATCATTTTCCAAAAATTCGTCATTTATTCACTTCCTCAAAATTATTGAAAATGTCGATCATTTTCAAAATGTTTTTCGAAATCCTTATTTTCTTTTGAAAATGTGACTTTTGTAGCGATGTTGGTTTGATTAAAACACAAAAACCACATTATATTTAAACATTATATTAACTAGGAATAATAACAAAAATGGACTAATCACATTCAAGGCCCAAACAGAATTAATTCTCGTTGAATTTTTCTCATTACTTTTCCTAAAAGTGGGGGTTCTCTCGTGTTCTAGAAATAATGCTGATGGCTTTCGGGGTAAATACTTTTCTCAAAACTCTAATGATATTTGTAAGAAAGATCGTAAAATCCCAAATGCCGATTTCGAAAAGCCATTAGGACGTAATGATCATACTGTTTACGCCGATACATTATTCCTAGAAGGTACGCTACACTTTCTATAAAAATTTCAAATTTTTTTAAGATTTGACTTTTTTTAATTCGTCTTTTTTGATAACTTCAAAATTTCTTCAAGAAAACATATTTTAAAGACAAAATCTCCAGGAAAAATCGAAATATAAAAAAACTTCTTTGTATAAAATGTTTAGAGAAAAATACAAATTTCATTGGAGAAAAAGCAAAATTTCTTAGAGAAAATTCGAAAAAAATTTGAATTATCTTTATAAAAGAGTCGAAATTTTTTGTTTTTCCCAAAATGTTGAAATTTTTATATAGCTTTCGTGTTTTTTTTCAAACATTTTTAATCAAAGCTACAAAATAAAATAAAGTTTTTTTTTTAAAGCAAATTAGAGGAACATAAAAAAAATCTGGAGAGGTTGGAATTTCTAGACGAAATGTAATGTAAGACAATTTATCCACATTTATGGATGTTCTAGAACTTTGATATGGTTAGGGATTTCCATCAGAATTGAGGGATTTTTAAGGAGATTCTTCGCAAATAATGTTTAGGTCATCTGGAAACACTGGATCAGATTTATTTAGATGTCAGTCTTGTTATAGTACATTGCGCTAATAATAGAGAAAAGAGGAGAATTTACATGTTCTATTTATAAATGTAACTCTAACAGCAATAATAATTTTATAAAATTAACTTTTTTTTAATTTCCAAAAGACGGCAAAAGGTAATATTCTGGTACACCCAATTTGTCTTATTAAAAAAAATGTCTTATTATACTCGCATTTGTCAGTTTTATACAAAAAAATAAACAAGTTGTTTCCTGTAGAAATTATTTTGCCAATAGTCACAATCTGTGTTTAGTTTTTCTTTATGTATTCTTTATACTTATCTGGTTATCAGTAATTACAAAATACACATTATTTAAAAAATACACGACAACAAGTATTTTTAGACTCTTTGTAAAGTAGTAAATTAGAATTTGAATGGTAAAAACTATTGAAATTAATAAACTTGATCGTTATGTTTAATAAATAAATTTAAATTTTCGCGGGCGCATACAATCCCCAACATGGCTGATTCCATTGAAAATCAAGGATTTTAGCTACTTCAAGAAAGGTACCGACATTTCTTGTCGCTACTGTATGCGTAAGCTAATATTTATACTGTGCCATTAATGCCTGAATTTGATTGTGGGGCCAATAGCCCAAATACAACAGTACATATACAACATGCGCACAGCATGCGACAACTATTTGTACATTTGAAGGAAAGCATTATTTGCAAAATGAAGGTCTTCCAATGGGTAGTCCAATTTAACCCATCTTATCAAATATATTTATGGATAATTTAGAAAACAAAATATTTAATTCTCATGAGTCGAGGTATATCCTCTTTTGGTGTAGATCTCTAGATGATATCCTAGCTGGTTTTCTGGGCTCTGTTAGCTAATTAGATAAATTTTTAGAATACATTAATACCCTACATTTAAATGTTAAAATTTACTGCAGAAATTGAAAATAAAATAATTTTCGGGATTAATCCATGTTAAAGAACTCAGATGAATTAGAATCTTCATTTTATAGAAAACTTACGCATAGAGACGTAATAATTCCAAATGATTCCTTACATTCAATTTCATACAAATTGGCAGCATACAAATCGATGATAAATAGAGCTTATACGGAACCAATGAATGAAGAAAATTTTAATTGAGAAATAAGGGTCATTAAACAAATGGCTTATAGCAATGGATATTCTGAAAACAATTAATAGGTTAATATTTAAAAAAGAACACAAATTAGTAGAGACCGATCAAAAAAGGTAAAAAGGTGAGCAAAATGTTAAATTAGGCAAAAGGTTAAAAAAGGCATTAAAAAGGCAAAATACTCTAAAAGAGGCACCTAAAAGTCAAAATCACAATTAACAACAAAACATTTGTTGACAATTTTAATCATAACTTTTTCCCCCATTACAAATTAAGTAGCTCACAATATTTTCCATTCCAAAATTTTTGCTTTTTCAAGGCCGTAAATATTTGTTATTTAAATTTTTTTCTCTAAATAGATAGACAATGTCCAATAAATCCATTAACGAGTTGTTGCTTCCACCATAAATTTAGCTAAAGTCTTTAATTTATTAAAAATGGACATTTTAAACCAACGTACGTCTTCTTTAATATTATATATTTTCGGGAGAGTAAAATATTTTTACTTTAAAAAAGTATAAGCAACGTACTTTTTGATAGCAAAGTGTTAAGTAGTTGTTCCTTCCTCAGAGTAAATTTTATTTTCCGTATATGTTTGCAGCAAAAGAGTTGAAAATTGGGACTACTTAATTTAAGTACAGTTCTAATGAAAATATTTAAACTAGATTTTACATTTTTAAAAGAGCTTGATTGATAGATTTGTTTATATTCTTTTTTCGTTGACATTATCGGCGAATGTAAAATGTGATGTTGCGTAACATGAGGTTTTTCCCGTTTAATTAAAATGAACACAATGTTTTTACTGAAAAACGTGTTTGCTATGATATAACTTAAATGATTACGAAAAGTTTTTTACATCTACAACTATAAGATTTTTCTAAACTATGTGTTTAATTAGAGCACTTCGTCTTCCTGAAGGCGTTTTTCACACACAGGTGCACTTATGCAAAATAATTCAAAGATCAATTTGAAAAGGAATATCTTTCGGGTAATTTTATCATTTTATCCGAACATCTGCTTTCACTTAAAATTTAAGGCAAATAAACAAGGTATAATTCATCGTTTTCCAAGGTTTTTTTGTCATAGCCCGGTTATTGTTATGCTTCTCCTACGCTATCAACTAACTATCTTAATGCTTCGTTTTTTCTTTAAAAATTTTGACTTTAATCCCAAAATTTTGTCTTGAAATCACAATTTTGATCAATCTTAAAACTGAATTTTTCCTCCAGGCCGTGTCTCTTAAAATTTCCGTACTTTCTGAAACTTTTTCAAGTACATTTATTTCTTTATGTGTTTCTAAAAAGTCGATGTTAAAATAAAGAATTTTTTGTTCGAAATTTCGGTTGAAATCTTGCTATTTTTAAAAAAAAAATTTACTAAAAAAAATGTTGAACGTACTAATGTTATGGCTCAAAAACATGAAACAGCAACTATTGTGTTTTTTAATCTTTGTATAATAGTTTATGAAACAGCAGCTTTTTAAAAAATTCCCAATTTAACCTTTAAATTTTTTATGCTTAACCTACTAAACCTTTGACTTTTTTTCTAAAGACTTCGACTTTAAAAATACTAAGGTTCTTTTCCAGATTTTTTGTTAATTAAAGTTTAAATGTCATTTTCTTTTTATATTTTCCAAACAAACGTTTAATTTTTTTTCGGAACTTCTGCTCTAAACTCAAACTCGTCTTTTTCCTAAAACCAATTTTAGCTAGAATTCTTCTCAAAATCGAAATTGATTTTCATTGATTTTCTACGCACTTTTAGGGAATATTGAATAAATTATAAACCCAAGATATCTACTTTAAAATACAAAATTGGGATTTTTTTCTTGAAATTTAGAAACTAGAACTTGTAAACGGTTTTTTTCCAGAACCTTTTATTATTTCTCTAGCCCTATTAAACATGGAAATTGCGAAAATAGGAGCTTAAAACTTAAATTTAAACATTTTTATTTTGAGTCTAATATTTTAATTCTTATTAATACTTTAAAATTAAATATTGAATTTTTAATTTCTGTGCGTTAAAGCATGTGTTGGAATTTAAAATATGTTTTCCAATTGGCATTGCTTCTGCGTCAAAAAATGTAACAAAAAGTATTGAGATATTAGCAGATGGCAACTCGATACAGCCGCATGATGATTGTTAAAAATTCACGTAACATTTTCGGGGCAGGAAAGCCACCACAGTTATTGTAATTTAAAATAAACAGTTAAATCAAAGCAGCAGAGTGTTCTAAATCCAGCGACCTAAACAATCAAATCGAAATTACACAGCGAGAAAATCTGAGAAAAATATCAATTTTTGAATTTTTGAAATTTTTAAGAAAAGGAAGCTAAAATTTCAAAAGAAGTGGAATATAAATCAAAATTTTTAAAAAGTCACAATTTTGATAAAAAATCGAGATCTTAAAAAGAGGAAATTTTGAAACAAATATTTTTACAAAAAAAAAGAAATAATGGAAATTTTCAAATGTCGAAATTTCAAATAATCAAAATATTTAGAAAGTCGAGATTTTCAAAAGAAAATTCGTGATTTTCATAGAAGTCGAATTTGTCAGAAATGAATAAAAATATTATTAGAAAGTCATCATTTGGAGAAAAAGCAAAATTATTTACAAAAAGTCTACCTTTTGACAAAAGTTGAAATTTTCATTAAAAGAAATCTCAAAAAGTTTTCAATAGCTACGAAAAGAGTCGAAATTTCGATACAAAATATGGAATTTAGAATATAACTATAATTTTTCAAAAATAAAGTGAAAAATTTTAGAAAAATTCAAAATTTTGAGTCAAAATTTTTAAAAGGAGTAAAGTAAAATTTTCAAATGAAATATGACATTTTGAAAGGACAAAATTCTTTAAAATAAGTAAAAAAAATTGCAGAAAAGTGAAAAGTAGAAATTTCCAAAATAAGCAAAATATAAATTTCATGAATATAAATGAGCAAGAGGGGGACAACTCTGCGACTCGACATTTTACTTTCCGACTATTTGGAAAACGTTGGTATAGTTTAATTGTCCTGCGTCACAGTAGTAGGCAAGATTTTAAAAGGAGTGGATGGCTCATAATATTTCCGGTCAATAAGAGTTCACCGGGAAGAAGACTCTTCTTATTATTATGATGGAGTAAATTTTTATGTTATGCTGTCTACTTAAGTCAATCATCATATAATTTTCAAATTAGGTACATGCATTCAGAAATAAACATCCAGAAAGATCAAATTTTGCCAAGCATCTATTACATGCGCGAACACAGTAGAAGTATTACATATTTGTAATAACTGGAGCTGGGATTATTGCAAAATGCATATAAAGTGCATATGTGCATACTTAGACATTTTTCAATAAATGCATATGCAGTATTTTATTTTGCTTATTTCAGGTTTTTTTTAAACTGGTATGGTAAATTTGTTTTTGTTCAGTTAATACAAAAGCAATCAAGTTAGATAATTAGGCCCTAATTTAAAATAAAGGTATGTTGGGTCTTTATATCTTGTTTTATATACAGTATGTTTATCAAGCAACGTGCCTCGGTTTTAGGCGCACTATTACATGGTCCAATCCCCATTGCTTTCCAGAATAGCCTAGGGCATACTTTCTACCAGCTTTTCAGCATCTCCTAGGAGTAATAAGCGCCATATCTCTCTGATTTTTTGTAAAAGTTGCTTGAGGATAAAGATACGTGTTCCTGCAGATTTCTCGATTGCAGTACTCCAAAGAATTTTCATTGGATTTGCATCAAAAGACTATGAAAATCAGTTTAAAGTTACGATGCCAGTTTCTGCTCTCCATGAGTTACAGAGGCGACTCCGATGTTTTGGGTCATTGTCCTCCCCTAAAATCCAATCTTCGCTTTTGACAACAAACATCTTCTGGACAGGCTTTACGAAACCACCTTTGTAAATAACGATTTTCTGGGCATCCAATTTCTGCATCAAGAGCTCTGAACACCTAAAACCGTGCTCAGAGTAACATCCCCAAAAATGGATATTTTTTACTTTTTTTTGCTGCATATAATCCCAGATCCAGTAATAACACTAAAAAAAATTAATTTCTTGGAAACCATAGAAATTCACAAATATTTAAAATTCAATAAATTTATAAACGAGCAGCTTGATCTTCTGAACAAACATCTAATAGAAGCTTTGGACAAGAATTAGAATTAGACGGAATATTCGATGGAGTCTGTGATACATGGGGCTTGTTAGAATAACTATGGCTAAAAAAATTGCTGGTATAACAGCCTATGCTGCTCTAAAGTGAAACCTGGTCCGGTCTTAGCAAATATTTATCGAAACGTTGTAGAATTTTTAATATATGTTGCTGTTTTAACCGTTAATAAAGTTTAATAGTTACAAACATAACTGTCACAATTTGGAATTATTATTTAAAATGTTGTCTTTTTTTCATGCAATTTCGGCCTTTCTCGAAATTCGACTTGTTTTGAAAATTGCGACTTTTTCTTAATTCTGCAAATTTTATCTCGTTTATTAAAATCTGCGCCTCTTTCTCGAAATATTGTCGATCTTTTGATTAAAAGGCATATTTATTGGAAATTTAAAATTTTTTAAAATGACAAAAATTACGAAGAATTGATTTTGTAAATTTGAACTCCTATTTAATCCAAATTTTCCATAGCTGCAACTTGGTTGTCAAAATGTCGAGGTACATCCCAATATTGGACATTTTCTGACGCCATATTGAGGGAAGGTAAGGCGCCTGTTTTCTTCTGACTCGAGCATTCAAAAGAAAATAAATATTCAACCAGAAAATTTAGATTTTTTCTCAAAATTTGTTTTTTTTATAAATTTCGATAAAGCCTAATTCTTTCTGGGGAACTTTGAATTTTCACCGAGAGTTTCGACTATCTTTTTAAAATATCGACCTCTTTCTTAACATTTGACCTTTTTTTAAAAATTTTTAATGTTTTGTCTATTTCAAAGTTTTCTCAAAATTTCGTTTTATTTCCCAAGTGGCAATTAGAACCTGATTTTTTACACATTTTGGCTGGTTCCCTAAAGTTTACCTTTTTCATCAAATTTTGATTTTTATCTCATTATCCGATAGTTCTAGAAATTGCGCCTTTTTCCTGGTAAACTGGTCGTGCTTGAAGTTATCTTAAACGAACTCCTTAATTTGTGTGGTTTTTAAGTGAAAATACACATTACTCAGCCGGAGGGTTTTTTTTATTACTCATAAATATTGTTACGGGCTATTGGTTCGAATTGATTAACACGTGAATTGAATAATACTCACTTTATTTTTAAACCAAACTCGGAACACTATAACTGAATAATGAACTCACTTATTGACTTCTACTAACTCACTAACTACACTGACTCATTGACTCTAACTAATTAATTGACTCAAGGGAAAGGCGCCCGCCTTATATATTTTTCACTTCCGGATTCTAGAAGTTTTGGGGCAGATAAGACTTAGCGTTGGCCGAAATTTCTGGAACGCTTATCTGCCGTTTGCTTTATTATCGCGGCCGCTTTCCCTTATCACATCTTTCTAGAAACTTTTGTTACGTACTAAATTCTACAATTTACATTTCGTCACAATATTTTAAAATGATTGTTGCTCTCCATCCCTTGAAGTAAATCCTGCCTACGTCCATGGGCACGAGTGAAATCTTAGCTAGATATAAATAAAATACTTATCTCACCAAATCTGTCAGAAGCTAGCAAATTGTAATGTGCTTAAATAACATTATTCGCTTACAAAATTGTCATGTGTAATTTGTTCCGGCAGAAATTCTCCTATCCTTAAACTTTTTATATAGTTTTTTACCAGTGTGCCAACTCCAAGAAAACCATAAAATTCAATGACACTTGCATTTTATTGTTAAAGTGCGTCAGTTCATCACCAATGTTAATAGAAATTGTGATTTGAGACAAATCATTCAATGAGGATACTTAAAAATTTGAAATAAAATACACTAATATGATAACCAAACAGTATTTAATAGTTATAATATAAATAAACCATTAAATTGGAAAAATAGTTTCGAATTGACATAACTCCTGTACAATTACAACAAAACAACAATATAATACACTAAATATATCGACATTGTCATCACTAAATATAATATCACAGACCAATTTGGTACAAGTCAAATGGTTACTTTATCTGTATAATATAAATAGTCAATTAAATTTAAAAAAAGACTTACAACTTAAATAAAATACAATAATGCCGTACATCAAATATAGTGACAAAATTTGATCACTTTATCACATACCATTTTGGTACAAGTCAAATAGTTATGATATATAGTCAAAGAAAAAAGTAATAAAAATAATAAAGCAATAATTTTACATGGCAGGTTTGATGGTTTTACATACAAACGATATAAACATCTAAAATCTAATTATTTTCTCCTGCTCATTGCCAAAGCCTTTGCCATAAGGGGAGCTTTCTTTGGTTCCACAGCCGCTGGTCTTCCACCTGAAACGTAACCATTAAGAAGACTCAGTTTATTCGTTAAATAGCATACTTACGAGGTCCTTGAACGCCTTTGGCACCCTGACCGACAACACCACCCTGGCCATACGGAGTCCCCAAATGTGGCAATTGTGTGAATGGTGCCAACTGTCGCTCCTTCGCGAAGGAACCCGTTCCGTACTTGGCTTGCATTTTAGCCACTTCTTTTGGGGGTTTTACAACTCCGTCCATATAGGCCATTTTAACTGTTCTTGGTGGCGGCAAGCTTTCCTGAACCTTCTTGATATTGGCGTTTAGAATTTTCAATTTTGTCGCCCTTTAGAATCTCAAATACAAATGTCGCCACGACTCCGTTTTCTCCCTCTGGTGGGAACGAAAATCTCTATAACAATGGCGCTGCCAAAGATCGTCGGAATCTGCCACCAAGTAGGGATTTCGACATTCTATGGAGTACAGTTGGTCCGGTGTGGCCTCTTCCAAAATGGATTGTAGGAACGAGTATGGTACTCCTCCTATATCTTTCATAGCGTCTATACTGGCTTGTAAAGACGCTAAGGAAAATTCTACAAAGACGGAGTTCGCATTTTCTTTTATCCTGTCTTGTCTCACGGATACTGGTTCGGCGCCGAAGTACAGATTACCCATCGGTATGTACTTAGACGATTTTGTGGGTAAAGATCCACCTGCTACTTCATTTAATGAAGGTTCAATCTGAAAATAAACATGAATTTATTAGAACACCTCATTGATCCATTGACTATTTAAACGATAAGGCACCTAACTAATTGCTCCAATTTACTAACTGCTCAAAAAGGAGCGAACTTGTGAAATAATTGAAAGTTAGAAAATATGTGAAATTTTATGGAAATTAAAATAAAATGGAAAAATTGGAAATTCGAAATTTTCAAAATAGAAAGTCGAAATTTTCAAGAAAGTTAAGATTTTTAATAAAATTCCAAGTCAGTTTCAGAAAGTGAAAATTTTGAAATAAAGCCTAAATTTTGAAAATAGATGCATTAAATATTTCTAGTCGTTTTCGAAAGTCGAAACTTTCAATTTTACAAAGTACAGTGGTTAGAAAATATGTGAAATTTTGTGGACATTAAAATAAAATGGAAAAATTGGAAATTCGAAATTTTCAAGAAAGTTAAGATTTTTAATAAAATTCGACGTCTAAAAGCCTAAAGCATAATAACTTTTTTTGTCTTCATGTATACTTATTTTAAATAGATATTTTTATTAAACCACATTAACCACGTAAAAAAGATTCCAAAGGTTTCAAATTAAAAGCTATAAAACTGACTCTAAAATAGTTTATATCAAATAATACTCTACTGACATTATTATTACACATATTTTTTAAATTTCTAAAGAAAATTTAAATAAAATACTAAACCAAAATTTATTTTTAAAAGTAAGTATACAAGAAGTGAGTATATAAAGGGATTGTAAACAATTTAAAATATGGCTGTATTTTATTGAAATTTACATCCAAATATCTGCTTTGACTACCCAGACAATTAAAATTTTCTTGTGCGGACACAGATCTCTACGTTAGAAAATAAATTATGTCTTAATTTTTAGTTAGTAATTACTTAACATAAATTACTTTCAAAGGTGCCTTATTATTAGTTTTGTTTCAAATCTACTTTGAAAATTTAATATCTTAGTAATTTAAAACCAAGGCACTTCAAGCTTTAGAGGTAAATATATTGGAAACGGTTGCTCGTATCAACCCCCCTATCAGTTATTGATAATATGTTAGCAAATTAGAGTTTCTCGACCTAAGAAAACCCCTTGTGCCAAATTTCTTGCCTATATTACAATTCATTCCATAGTTATACGAAAAAACCGATTTTTTTTCAATTTTGACACCCTATATCTCTGTTAATATCAACTTTTGGTAAAAGGTAAATGTAGCTAAATCACATTATTTTTGTTCGAAAAATCCACCATTGCTCTGTGTACCACTACGTATGGTTCAAATTTCAAAAAAATCAAAATCTTAAAAAATGTAGAGAAGTCAAACTTTCGAGAAAAAGCTAGAAAACAAATCGACTTACCGGAATCTTCTCCACTTTGCCATTCTCTTTTTCTTGTCTCTTCGTCTTGGATGTGGGATCGCACTTCATTTGCTTCGTCTTGATCCCACTTGACGAATCGTCCCGCTGGCGCTTTGTGGGCTGAGTAGAATTGCTTCTGCCCAATTTGATGGCATTTTTTTCTTGAATCTTTGCGTTTCTTGAATCTGAAATAAGGAAAAAAATACTTTGAACTGAATAGTGTCCATTACATTTTAAAATAAAATGTTACATATCATTAGACATCTATACCAAAATGTAAATCTTTGCCAAATTAAAATTTTTAAATGGCAAAAGATTGACAATTAAGTAACAAATTTTAAAATTAAAATAGTGAATTCTTGGGATGAGATGTGACAAATTGAAATACTAATTTTTAGAATATTTACGCCTCAAATCTATTAAAAATATCTTGAATTTTCTAATTTAAACTCGAAATGTTTGGTTTACAAATACACAGATAAAACTTTAAAAAGGAGTAAAAAAAAGTGTATTTGCAAAAGACCAACTTTGTTTGATAACAAATAGTCATCCAAAACCAATATGAAAGTATTAAATTGTTAATTCATATTTGCCCCTTGCTTTAGGTAAATTAAAATTGAAATGACATTAGGATTTCTAGTAATAAAATCACTTACCCATTTTTCAGATACTGCTGATGCACAACTAATTTATTCTTAACTATTTTGACACACTCCTGATCACTGATCAACTGATCACACTTCACTCAATGTTGATGTACAACTAATTGCTTACTACCTTTACACAATATGCCCTGAAGACATGATACCTCAGCCACCCTTCCCCTCTGCCAGTTTTCTCAAGCGATGGCCTCTGAGTGGTCATCACTACAAGGCACCCCTCAGAGCCGTCCAATGCAATGCAGTTGCGGTCAATTAATCAAAACCACGGACCGGATTACCGAGGAAGAAAGTAACTTTCTAAATTCTTCAGTTCTCAGAAATTGGGCCCTTAATTTCAGTGAAAACTTTCAAAATGGAAATTTTTCCCATAAAGTGATGTTTTCTACTATCAGGGTTGCCCATTATAAAATGGTTTATGCTAAAAAATGTTACCCTGTCCAAGAAAAATATACTACTATATTCCAAAAAAAAGCAAAAAACATCAGATCATTTGTCTCAATCCAATAATGCGAAATTTATTTTATAAATTTTTGCAACGTATTGTCCTGACAACAATTGTAGTAAATTTTCGTCTCCAAAGACCTCAAAGTTCTAGTTACTGTTGTTGTTTTATAGTTTTTTTTTAAATTCGTTTGCAAATGTATTCCTTGGACTATCTCAACATTTCGTATTTAAATTGGGAAGTTCAGTTGACAAAAACTAGAGTAATCAAATTAAAAATGCAAAATTTCGAGAAAAAATTGAAATTTTGTGTTTAAATATTGAATTTAATATATTTTTTATAAATTTTCACAGACCTAAAATATATGTTTTTAAAACTAATAACTTTTTGAGTAAAATTTTGATTTTTAAAATTGTGCGAAGTTTGAAAACAAGTTTCGAAATTCGTCATCTTATCGAAATGTCAATCTTTTCCTTTATTAATTTTGTCTTTTTTTCTAAGTTCAATTAACTTTGAAACATCCGACTCTTTTTAACTCATTTTAGAATTTGCCTAGTTTTTCTTGCATTTTGTTTGGTTTCTTACAGAAATGTTAACTTTTAATTCAAAATTCGACATATTCTGTTTATTAAGTTTATGCGCAAAAGATCGACTTCGAGCTGGAATATTTTATATCTGAAATTTCTCTGGATACTTCAAAGTTACTAGAAACAGTTAAAATTAGAATATTAAATTGTTAATTAATATTTTTAACATCTTCATTATTTTTAATTTCGAAATTTGGGCTTTTCTTAAAACGTTGACTCTTTTTCTCGAAAATTTCAATAATTTCCACTTTAAGAAATTTGAAAAATATTTTTGACAATTATTTCATTATTTTTTTTTCTTTCATTCCGAAATTGTACATTTTTAACACAAATTTTATATGTAAATAAAAAATTTCAACTTTTTCTAGAAATGCTACCTGATTTTTTTTCAAATTTTCGATCTTTTTTTCTCGAAATTTGAATTTTTAATTCAAAGTTGAAAATTTAACGAATAAATTTAATTAAATTTTGATTCACAATTTTCTTTGGTCTAAAGACACAATAATTTTTTTAAAGAAATATTGAGTCACAAAAGGATAACATCTAAACGGTTTTTTCTTGAAATTTTAATATTTTTCTCCAACATTTTTTTTTTATTTTTATGCAAATTTGAAGTTTATTTTCTTTAAACTACTTTAGGAAATTTTGATTTTTTTTCCAAATGTTTACAAAAAATTTTTTATACTTTGGTTTCTTATTAAAACTACAAAACAAAATGAACTTTAAAATATTAATACTTCGTAAAAACCTTTAAAATTTCCAAAAAAAAAATAAAGAAAGATTAAAATTTCTACAAGAAAAATATTTCAAAGATAAAAACTCCAGGAAAAGTCAAATTTTCGAAAAAAGTTCCTTGTATAAAATGATGTTTAGAAAAAAATGAAACAAAATTTCCACAAAAAATTTGTAGAAAAAATCGACGTTGAAATTTCATGAAAATCAAGACCCGGTAGTTTTTTTATTAAAAATCAAAATGCGAAAGGAGATAATTATGAATTTTTTTAAATTTCCTAATTTTTCCCAAAATTTTGGCATTTTTATAGACATTTCAGTGGCTATTTTCCAAAAATTATTTTTGTCAAAATCACAAAATGAAATAAACTTAAAAATGTTAAAATGTCGTAACATTTTTTTAAAAAAGTTTGAGGAAAATAGGGGGAATAGAAATTTCGAAAAATATTTGTCATATAAAATATTTATGATAAAATTTAAACTTCGCAGAAAAATTCAAAATTTTCTTAATAAAATCGAATTATCCAACTAAATTGAGATTTCAGGAAAGAACTCGAAGATTTGGGATCTATTTTTTTTAGAGAAATCTCTACAAGAGGGGCCGGATTTAGCTTTTTTTTTAAATTTTAATTATTATCTCAAAATTTTGACACTTTTAGAGGAATTTTAGTTTTTTCTCAAAATTTTGATTCCATCTCGAAATATTGATTTCTTCCTCAAAATATTAAAAAAAAAAATTAATTCTTGGTCAGAAATACAAATAAAATAGATTTTAAAATGTCGTAAGTTCGTGAAAGAAACTTGAAATTTTCATAAAGAATATATACATTTTCTATAAAAAATTATTTAGGGAAAAGTCTTAAAAAAGAACCAGAATTTTGAGAAAAAACTCAAAAGCCGAATTGGGAGTGCTGCAGTTTTACAATGCCTATATGGAGGCCGCCACTGGACACTGGTCTTTAGCTGATAAATACGAATATTTGCCTAATTTTTGCAAAAAATATATAGGGTGTGCAGAGTACCTATGAGGCTATATTATTTCTTTTAATTTATTTAAACAATAAGGGTTTGTAGAAATTGTTTATTCATGTTGAAGAAGCTTTTTACAAAAAGTATAACATGTCATATATCCCTAAAATTCACAATTTTATCAAGAACTTTGTCTAAGCATGGGGAAACTTTGGGCAATATTACGTACATTTTTTAATGTGTTTGCTATAATTTACTTATTATTTGGAAGATTGTTTGCAATTTTATGAAAAAAAAAAAGTTTCTTTAGAATAAAAACGATGAGTACCTGCTTCTTTTGCCAAATTTGTACATAGAATTACTAATCTTTATTACAATATATTATTTCATTTAAATTGACATTTTTAAAAACTAATGAATTTTATGTAACATGGAACCCAGATATTATATATTATTGTTAAAAAGTAATAAAAAAAAACTTTACAGTAAAGCTTAGGCAACCAAAAAAGAAAAAGTAATAACTGGAACTTTGAATATAATTACATAGTTGTTTACCGAAAGCATTTCTTGGAATCTTAGATAATAAGATTGTCTGCTGCGGTGAGCTATCAACAATCAAGGGGGTCTCTAAGAAAATCTTTATTATTATAATTATCTATTATTAATCTTTGATCTCCTGATAATAGAACTTGTCATTTACAATGATTATGGGTAATTAGGGGTATTACTTTCTAGTTTTTTCAATTATTAGAAATTACCAACGTGTTTATCTGTAATAAATTATGTAATTATCATTCTTTATAAGTCTGGACATTATTTTGCCAAAGATTAAAATTATCAAAATGGCTTAACAATGAATTCGTAAAACTTCAGAACAATAATGCATCATTTTTAATTAAAAACACCACTGCATTTATAAATAAAATTAAAGATTTGACCTTGTCATCCACAGAAATTCTGGTATCTTTTGATGTAACTTCACTTTTTCCCAGCGTACCAATAGCCGAAACTTTAAATTATTTAGAAGAACTCTTGACATTCAATCAATTAGACAAAGAAGTAATTTCAGAATATTTAACTCTAACTTTATTATGCATGAAACAGAACGTCTTCTAGTTGGATAATAAATGTTATAAACAAACAAATGGTACCACCATGGGAAATCCATTAAGTCCATTTCTAGCAAATCTTTTCATGGACAATTTTGAGCAAGAAATCAAAAATGAATTAATAAACTTTTCTTGAATTTGGATACGATACGTAGACGACATTTTTGCAGTTTTTGACACCAGAAAATATGAAGTTCAAGATTTCGTTGATAAGTTAAACTCAAAATACAATTCAATTAATTTTACATTTGAAAACGAAACCAATTATATATCTTGGTTATCAGAAATAAAAATAATTTAGAGTTCGATATATACAGAAAAGAAACCAACACAAATCGCTTTATCACAGCTGATTCTAATCATTGTCCACAACAGAAATTAGCAAGTATACGTTTTTTAAACAACAGGCTTTTAAATGTTCCTCTAAGTAAATCCAGATATACAATAGAATTAGCTTACATTAAAGATGTTGCGATTTTTAATGGTTTCCCCGTAGAAACAGTAAACAGCATGTTAAGAAAATAATTCAGGATTGCTCTAAGCTTGACCAATCTAAAGATAACACTCCTACAACCGTTGTGAAATTATCATTTTACCCAAATATCACTAATAAAATTAATAAAGTTCTAAAAGAAAACAACGTAAAAGTAGTGTACACAGCCAACAACAGTATCCGCAATAATTTGGGTAATGCTAAAGATAAAGTGGACAAGCTTGAGAATTCCGGAATTTACGAAATAAGCTGTAACAATTGTAATTTATCATATGTTGGACAGACCAAGAGATCCATTAAAATCAGATTTAAAGAACATATCGCTCATTTTAGATGCAATAGAGAAGAAAAGTCAAGTGTCGCCCTACATATGATAAATACAGGACACAAAATTAACATTGAAAATTTAAAATTGTTAAGATCGGTCACAAATAGCAGATAACTTGATGCATACGAACCAATTTATATCAATCAGAGGCCAGTTACCCTTAACGGAGATAAAGGACCATTGGTGGCCTCCAGTTTATTGAAGGCTATTTGTGGCAGGTCAAAATTGCATGCACCAAATGTGTTAAACAATTAGAAATAGGAAAGAACGCAAAAGACCGCCAATATCGATTTGAATCTCAATGCAGATGACGTCGATGCATCTTTTGCTAATCTTTTTAGATTAGTGCGCTTGAAAATGCCGGGTTTGCTGGCGAAATACGTATCGCGTAATTATTTATTTAATTGCCGATGTGGTAAAGGGGTGAAACCTTCTTTGGACTTAAGTCACAAAAGGTTAACATTTAAACGCTTTTTCTTAAAATTTTAATATTTTTCTCAACATTTTCTTATTTTTATGCAAATTTGAAATTTATTTTCTCTAAACCATTTTAGGAAATTTTGATTTTTTTCCAAATGTCTACAAAAATTTCTTTATACTTTGGTATCTTATCAAAATTACAAAATAAAATGAACTTTAAAATATTAATACTTCGTAAAAACCTTTAAAATTTCTAAAAAAAAATTAGAGAGATTAAAATTTGTACAAGAAAAAGTATTTCTAAGACAAAAACTCCAGTAAGTCAAATTTTCGAGAAAAGTTCCTTGTATAAAATAATGTTTAGAGAATAACGAAAAAAAATTTGTAGAAAAAGTCGACGTTGAAATTTCATGAAAATAATACAACAGTTGTTTTTTTATTAAAAATATCAAATTGCGAAAGGAGATGATTATTAAATTTTTTTTAAATCTCCTAATTTTAGAAATTTCAGTGGTTTTTTTCCAGAAGTTATTTTTGTCAAAATTACTAAATGAAATAAATTCAAAAATGTCAAAATGTCGTGACATTTAAAAAAAAAGTTTAAAGAAAATAGGAGGAATAGAAATTTCGAGAAAAATTCTTTATATAAAATATTTATGATAAAATCAAAACTTTGCAGAAAAATTCAAAATTTTCTTAAAAAAATCGAAATATCTAGCTGAATTCAAAATTTGTATAAAAGTCGAAATTGAGATTTCAGGTAAGAACTCGAAGATTTGGTATTAATTTTTTTTAGAGAAATCTCAAAAGAGGGGCTGGATTTATCTTTTTTCTTTAAATTTTAATTATGTTTTCAAAATTTTGACACTTTTAGAGAAATTTCAGTTTTTTCTCAAAATGTTGATTCCATTTCAAAATATTGATTTCTTCCTCAAAATATTAACAGAAAAATTAGTTTTTGATCAGAAATAAAAATAAAATAGATTTTAAAATGTCGTAAATTCGTGAAAGAAACTTGAAATTTTCATAAAGCATATCTACAGTTTCTATAAAAAATTTTTCAGAGAAAAGTCTTAAGAAAGAGCCAACATTTTGAGAAAAAATTCAAAAGCGGAATTTGGGGTGCTGCAGTTTTACAATGCCTATATGGAAGCCGCCACTGGACACTGGTCTTTAGCTGATAAATACGAATACTTGCCTAATTTTTGCGAAAAATATATAGGGCATGCGGAGCACGTATGACGCTATATTATTTCCTTTAATTTATTTAAACAATAAGGGTGTGTAGAAATTATTTATTCATGTTGAAGAAGCGAGCGTTCAATTTGCTTTTTACAAAAAGTATAACTTGTCATATGTCTCTAAAATTCACAATTTTAACAAGAACTTTGTCTAAGCATGGGGTAACTTTGGGCAATATTACCTACATTTTTTAATGTGTTTGCTATAATTTACCTATTATTTGGGGGACTGTTCGCAATTTTATGAAAAAAAATTTTTTTTAGAATAAAAACGATGAGTACCTGCTTCTTTTGCCAAATTTGTACATAGAATTACTAATCTTTATTACAATATATTATTTCATTTAACTTGACATTTTTAAAAACTAATGAACTTTATGTGACATGCAACCCAGATATTATATATTATTGTTAAAAAAAATTAAAAAGAAACTTGAGAGTAAAGCTTAGGCAACCAAAAAAGAAAAAGTAATAATTGGAACTTTGAACATAATTACATCGTTGTTTACCTAAAGCATTTCATGGAATCTTAGATAATAAGATTGTCTGCTACGTTGAGCTATCAACAATCAACGGGGTCTCTAAGAAAATCTTTATTATTATATTTATTTATAATTAATCTTTGATCTCCTGATAATAGAACTTGTTATTTACAATGATTATGGGTAATTAGGGGTATTACTTTCTAGTTTTTTCAATTATTAGAAATTACCAACGTGTTTATCTGTAATAAATTATGTAATTATCAATCTTTATAAGTTAGGACATTATTTTGCCAAAGATTAAAATTTACTTTCCTTTAATTGAATTGTTTGCCTAGAATCCCTGTTTGAAAGCTAATAGCTTTTCATATTTAAAAATTAAATAATTACCTTAATGCTTATCCCCGTGTTCGCAATTAATTCGAAAGACTTTAAATTAAAAAATTCAAATAACATTAAATGATTTATTCTAATTTTAAAATTTGTTTTAAAATGCTTTATGCTTGCTTTTCAAATGTCAATTTTTTGCAGAATAGTTAATTAAAGAATTGAAGGAACAACTCTTAACACATTTTTATAAAACGACAATTTACAACTAATTATATTTTCGCTTACTTTTCGCAGACGCGGATACAAGATTTCATTCAAATCGGGGCAATATTTGTGTGATTTTACCCATCTTAGTGACGTAGAATTCGACTTACAATTAGTTCCACTTTTCCAAATTTAAGTCATTTCCCATATTTGCTCAAAAACTGTTTAATTTTGTACCTAATGAAACAAAATATAGGTCCCTGGGACCTTAAGCCAGAACTGAACCAACCAAAAAAAGGATATTTTTCAAAAGAAAAACAGAAAAAAATATGGATTTATTGAGGTTCAAAAAAGTACAAATATTCGGTGAAGTCGAAAGCAAAAAGTCGATATTTTGAAACAATGTAGAGCTTTTGAAATATGTTAAAAATATGAGAATAAGTCGAAAGTCTTGAAGAATCTTGTAAAAAAAATTCAATTCGGAAATAACATCGAAATTTTGAAAAAGTGCAATCTTTCAAAAAACTTAAATTATAAAATAACCAAGTTTATTTTATAATTTTCAACGAAAACTAAAGTTTTTGAAAAGTAAATATTTTGAAAACGATCGACATTACCAAAAAAACGGAATTTTCAAAAGACGTTAGTGATTCTTTACTAAACCATAAAAAGCAAAGAAGCAAATCAAATCGTTGATGATGGTAATCTGTAGGATTTATTTTATGAAATTTTTTGGAGGGTCAGGCCTCCCTGAAAATATTAATAAAATACAAATAAAAATGTTTATTATTATTTTCTGTGGGGTCTCTTTACGTGACCACTCTACAAAAAATTTGAAAAATGTGTTCATATGTATCCTAATCCCATGCCTTCTGTTTAGCTCCCAAAACTATTTTTTTTGCTTTGGTTCTCCTCTCCTTATGGAAACTATATTTTTGTGCGGTGTTATTATTTAAGTACTCTTTTCACGCTTGCTTCTTTAATTTGATTTCTTTTTTGATTTCATCGTTCCACCATGCAGTTAACTTTTTATTGGTGTTAGTTGTAATCGTGCCACATGCTTGTTTAGCTGCCTCTATTATTATCTGCTTAAATATTTGCCATATGTCTTTAATATCTTTTCGTTCAATCTCCTTTTCTATATTACTTATTTCTTTCTCAATAATTTGGTGATAATCGTTTCCAATATCTTCTTCTCTTAATTTGTACGTTTTAATATTTTCTTTTTTTAATGGTGCAGTTTCGTGTCGTTCATTGTCACTCCTACGTCTTTTCTTTTTCTTGATTTTTGCTACAGCCAGGTAATGATCACTAACTATTTCCACATTTGTTTTAACTCCTACATCCGTGATCGATTTCCTATTATTTCTTTGTACAAGTACAACTACCTCAATTATGGATCTTTCTTTTCTGTTTTCCGCTATTCATGTAAATTTGTGTATATCCTGGTGCTCATAAAACGTATTTGTAATCTTTCTTTAAATATTTTTGAGAAATTTCATTTACAGTAAGACATCCAACTGGTAATAATGACACAAATTGTGAACCACCTACGGTGCCAATTCATGATTTAGTTTAATTTAATTGTACAATTTGTAGTATTAGCCTGAAGCGGGTAATTACCGAAATAATGCCAGTCAATTAAACAACGATAATCCTTTATTTAAAGGGTGAACTCCTCTTCAGGTAATAACGAATAAATATATGACTTTATAACTTTTTTCGGTTGCCTACATTGTAATATACTGTCCCGGTTAGTTAAAGTGTATTCAGTAAAATATTAAATTAAAGTGTATATTAATTGATTTATAAAATAAATTAATAAATGAAACTAAATAAATGTAAAAATTACAGCCTTTAGCGACAAAACTCAATTTAGGAGTCCAATGCAAGAAGCAGATATCTTTAAAAATTGAAACTTTACAGAAGGCAAAAAAAAATCTTAAATCGTTAAATTAAAACTATTGATATTCATGTTTATTTAATACTGTTTTTACTATTACCTTACAAAGGAGATATATAGGTAGAACCAAATTTGATTTCTACTACAGGGATCTCGTAAACTATTAGAGATACAAGGAAGCTTAAATCGCAAAAGTAGTGCAGAATTTAATGCCTAATATTATTCCACTAAAAACCACTTGAATTCCAAGTGGTCTTGATTTTATTTAAAAAAAAAACTGAAAATTGCCATTTTTAAAAATCAACTAGTAACTTGTTTATTTGAAGTCCGTAATTAGTTGTTTTTGAAGCCTTTTTATTGGTGTACATTAATTTTTTCTAAATTCAATTGTTTTCGAAAAAATTATGTCAACTTTGTTACTTCTTATGGACGCTGTATCGGACATTCAGAAATCAGAAAAATATGCCAAATTCAAAAATGATTAAATTTAATATGCCGTCTGTAAGAAATAACAAAGCTGACGCAACTTTCTCAGAAACAGTTTAAAAAAAATTAACTTACATCAATAAAAAGTCCCCAAAAAACAACTAATTAAAGTTTTTGAATTTTTTCAATCGAACTTTAAATAAACAAGTTACAGCTGATCTTTATAAATGGTGAGTTTTTTAAAAATAAAATCAAGATGAGTTGAAATTCAATTGTTTTCTCAACGGATTATTATTATGCATTAAATTCTGTACCACTTTGCCCATTTAAGCCTTTTTGTAAAAAAAAAAATAATTTACAAGATCCCTATAGTGAAAATCAAATTTGATTCAACCTATAACATATAACAAACGATAGAGAAGTTAAAACAGCATATTACCACGTATACGACTCATTTTCATAAAAAGGTGGAGATACTCAGTTCTTTCAACGAACCAGTTAATTATAATCCTGCAACTAAAGCTTAAACATAGGCTTCTTGCTTCATTATAATAGATGCAAATAGGAGAATTTGATTAAGCAGAACAGTACACTGCCATTAATTTTTCACAAAACATACTCTTTAGTCTATAAGAGAAATATAATCAATTGGTTCTTTTAGAAGATTCTATGCTCATATTAAAATGTCCGTTCCATTTTAATTGATCGAATCAATAAATTTTTGCATCCATTAACCTAAATTTTTGTTGCAGATGGAAAATAATCAATTGAAAAGGAAATCCTAGCCGGACTGAAATGTCCAGTTTGTGTAGAGTATCTTTCACCTCCAATACGACAATGCATAAGGGGTCATGCTTTCTGCTCCACTTGACCTTTCCGAGTAAGAATCAATCAGATGGGTGCAGCTACAGCAACAAGGGACCTATGTTAAAGAACATGAAGAATCTTGTCCATACACCATTAGAGAATGTGCCTTAAATGTAAAAGACTATTGTAAGTAGCGAGGCCTAGTGAATGAGATTTTTTGTCACAGCGACAACGCGCATAAAAAAGAAGTGTCCATATTGAATCACCAAGTATTTATATGAGATGGTTTCGATGAAATCGATGATGTTTATTTTAGCGAATTGCTTCAGGCTTATGAACATTTATTTAGTTCTACTTGGAGGATAGATGTTCGTTTAGAGTTGTGAAATGTTGTCTTCATCATTTAGGACACAAGAAGGATACAAAACGGTTTGCCTTTGAGATTAAATTTAAAAGCAAAACATATGAAACCATTCAAGTTTATAAGTCGGTGTGAACCCTATAGCGAAAGCAAATTCATTTTTCAAAATGGTTCATTTTTGAGGACTGATTTTGACACGCACTGACGTGTAACCTTAAAATTATTTATTTATAAATTTAATTTAAAATTTATATTTATAAATTTTATGTTTGTAAATTTTTATGTACTTTCATGACTTGTAATATGTATTTATGGCTTAATTATTTGTATATTATAATTTAATCGATTGGCATATGTTTACTC
Source organism: Dastarcus helophoroides (assembly GCA_028583605.1). NCBI lineage: Eukaryota > Metazoa > Arthropoda > Insecta > Coleoptera > Bothrideridae > Dastarcus > Dastarcus helophoroides. The sequence goes on from CM053336.1 coordinate 29,689,933, forward strand.
ATATAATATTTGTTTTTTAATAAAATAGGTTTTATTAAGTATGTCTTTGTTTTATTTTTTTAAATTTTATTTATTTGGTTTTTTATTGCTCAATAATAGTTTATATATATATATATATATATATATATATATATTTGTATTCTGCGCAGGTTCGGTCTCCCTCTCAAAGGCCATTTACATTTAATAGGTCCTCCAGGTCAGTAGGTCCTCCGTATATGGAGGACCTAAAGGTTTTTAGTGTAAATCGAATCAGAATGTCTCGAAACACATTCTGACAAAGTTTGAGAGAAAGGACATATCCTGCGGATTTTATGTATTTTCGTATATCTTAGTTTGAGCGTCTGTCACTGCATGTTTCTGCGCTGGCGTCGCGCGGCGTATATCGGCGTATATTCTCCCGCCAAATTAAGCAGAATAGGTCATCCTGTGTATAGTGCAATTGAAGGTGCTGCGCTGGATAGATCATCCATGTATCCGTCAACATTGAAGTTGTATATCGGCCATCTTTATCGAACATTTTAGGCAGGATAGGTAATCTTCGGTATATTGCAAGTTAGAAGCTACAGTAAATAGATCATCCATGCTATTAGTAGAGGCAAGCTTATTAAAAACTTCGCTGTTGCTAACCGAGAAATCCTGAGTATATTGCAAGTTACATGTTACGCTGAATAGATCATCCGTGATGTTGATTATATTATTAGGGTTAACTTACTAAAAATTTTAATTCTTTTAAATGAGCGCGGTATATTTCCGAATAAACTTTGTACGGAGAACTTGGGCCAATGTATGATATAGAATTGCTATCCAAAATTTTTCGCACTTATGGATTACCATTTCGTGTAATATAAAAAGATACCGACCAAAATTTTTGACAGAAATCAAAACCGAATTTGTGTTCTGTCCTGGTTTTGAGCAATCCTACACTTACTGAGACTTGTTGAAATGAACACCATACGTTCAAATCAAATGTAAATTTCCTCTACTAATAAGAGGCTTATTAGTATTAAATCCAATAAGAGTAATAAATTATTCCACTTTCCGTGTTATATTATTATTATTAAATTTTTCAATGAAATTCCTATAACCTTGCTTTGGTATACTTGTTGTTAAATATTTTAGTAAAGCTTTTCATCATAAGAATCTTGGTGAAACGGACTGGTCCTTGGTTATCAATTTGATTGATCAATATTATCAATATTGAATAATCACAATCAATATTAATTAACAGAAAATTGGAAATTCAGCTAATGTTGAATTAAATAAGAGACAGTAAATAATACGAAGTATTGTTCACAAATTGTTGATAATGAATGTACAGGAAAAATATTTAAATGAAGCGTCAAATGCCCCCATGCATTTCAAAAAGTTATTGGTCAGAATTTGTCAGGTTGTTTGCGAATTTCTATTGGTTAGACACATAAGATGACAAGCGCGCGTATTTTAAAAACATGAAATTTGCGTCTTACATTAACTTTGCAAAACTTTCTGCTAGTGTAATAAAGTCTAGTGATCAAGTTTAGGAACGTGATACTTGCAATAGCAAATAAAAATATGGGCGAGGGCCCATTTAATGCAGAATATCTTGTAGAAAAAGTTTCAAATCTGCACATAAACAATTGCAAAAGCTGAAGTTATATATGGACTATTTTTAACAATTATTTTAGGCAGGATAGGTAATCCTCCGTATAATGCAAGTTAGAAGTTACAGTAGATAGATCATCCAGAGATCGAGATCATCCACGATATTTATTCACCCAATAGAAATCCAACAGATCATGTGATGGATTGCAACCAATAATCTTTTGGAATGCGTCGCGGTATTTGGCGCTTTCCATATGCAATGACGCTGACATAACTAACAACTAATTGGAGGGAAATTTAAATAATAAATAAATTATAATTATTGATTCATTAAAATGTACCGCCTCCACAGAAACATGCAAATAAGCCGTGTACAATACTACCGAATATTTTTATGAACTAATGAATTTATTTAAAAGTAGTCGCTGTGTTTATAATTTCTATTATCAAAGGCTGCTTGGTGAATATTAATAAAACTAAACAAAATCGGTTTTATAGGGTTCAAGTTACACAGTTTAAAATGGGCAATTCAGTAGCTTTTTTTAAAATAAAACTCTTTTAAATCTCCTAGGTAAACAAATTTTCTAAACACTTCTAAATCTCTCTTTTAAATGTCTTCAATGTACACAGCTACGGATTGACCCTTACGAATAGCGGCAAAAAGAATCATTTTCGCATTGCAACATATCGGAAAAATGGTAAATGCGCGAAGTTCGTCTCTCCTGCTAATGGCGCCAAATATAAATTTAGTGAATACATTTGCATTTTTGACTACATTTAAATATGTTTAAAGCCTGGTGGTGCCATCTTTTAGAATATAGCTTAACATTAAAAAATAAATCTATTTAAGGCATCTTTTACTGCTTTTTCCGTTAATTCAATATTTTATATTTTAGCATCTAGAGGGCGGCGAATATGTTTGAATTTTTGGGCTGCATTTAAATGTCCAACATAAAAATATAACTAACAATATTCTACGACTGTCATCTATTAGAATACAGTTAAATATTGAAAAAAAAATCTACTCACTGCATCATTTACTGCTTTTTTCATTAATTTAAATATGGATGTTTCATATTTGAGCTTCTAGAGGGCTTTTTGCTGTATTCTTTAGTAAGTTGACAATTTTTATTTCCAAAAATCGCCGAAATGCGGTTTTTTTAAAATATTATAATTTCCTCTGCATTTTGATTAGAATTGAATGTAATTTAAGAAGCTGACATATAATAAATTGGTAATAATATAATGTAGAAGTAAAAGTTTTCAAGATATGCAATTTAATATTGTGTAGTAATTTAGTAGGTTATAATAATTTAAAATTATAATGACAAACTATAAAAAAGCGTATTTGCTATGGACTAAATTCAGTTAGAAAAATCTTCGATTCTATAATTTTACCTAATTCGATCTACATCTTAATCAAGATATTTTCTACGCTTAGAAATCTCAAAATTCATGTAAAATAATTCCAAAAGTAATAACAAATAATTGGCCTAAAAATTTTCCTCGAAAGATTATTACTTCTTGAAAAACTCGAGAGAAATATTTATTGTTTTTTTTGTTTGTTTTGATTTCATTCAGAAATTTCAATTATTTTTACTGCTTTTATAATGTTTTGATTTTAAATTTAAAATGTTGTGTCTCCTTTTCCCATATACACATTAAAACATAATTTCAAAGATGAACTTGAAATTCAAACGTTTCCTTAATTTTGATTTTAAATTTATACCTTTTTCTTTAATCTTTGAATTTTAAGATACATTGCTTTTATATAAAACTTTTACATTTATAGAAGCTTTGATTTTGCTTTTTTTCGCAATTTCAATCATCTCGAAACTTGCTTTTTATTTAATTTCAAACTTATCCTCGAAAGTTACATTTTCAAAAAAGATCAAATTTGATTATCTAATCTTTTTCCAAATCGATTCCAAATTGCAAACTGCAAAGTTAAAAATCTAACTTTTTTTATTAGTAAATGATATTTAAAAACTGAATGAAAGAAATTGCTGTTCATAATATTGACTTGATAAAATTTCATTTAAGTCCCTTGTAACACCGAAAATTCATATGAAAAAACCATGAAGGGTAAATTTACAGAACAGCGAAATATTAAATAGTTATTTACATATAAAGGTTTAAACTATCAATTTTCTAATGATCATAATTTTTTCACTGCCCTTTTTTGTTATAAATGAAAAACAAAGAAATAACTTTTTTACGACAAATTTCTCCTGCTTTATTCTAGTGTATTGCCGTATTGTACATTGTATATGGAACATAACAATGTGCTAAAAAACCTAAAAATGCATGAACATAATGTTATCAACTACTGTCCACAAATTAATCTGCCAACGCTGGGAGTTTTTATAATTTTCTTTTACAAATTGTAAAACATGTTTATTTATTATTTTCATTTGAAATATCAATTGCATGTACTGGACTTAAATAAAAAACAAAAATTTAGGAAAAAGTACACAATTTATTAACCACTCTAAAAACATTTTGCGAGAAATCCAAATTTTTCTTCTACATTACACTAATTTTTATAATTATTTTATGTTAGGATTACTAATTTCAGAATCACTGACTGTTATAACTATCGTTTACTTAAAGACGGGAATAGAAGTTCATCCTAATCAGATTCAATATCCTTAGAAATTAAACGTTTGGATGTTTTCAAAATTCAGTTTAAATTTTGCATGTACAGTATTCAACTAATATTGAAAAACCAATAAATAATTCATTCCATCCCTCCAAATTAAGGTAAATAAATACGTTAGTAACCGAGTACCCGGGGAGTTTTCATGCATGCAAATAACGGACAATAAACGATTTCAAAACATACCGATGCCGAAAAAATAGACGCGACGCAAAAATAGTGCGATGCGAGTGCGCGGAGAGTTTATACGCACGCAAATACGGAACAATTAGCGTTTTCAAAATATGCCGATACCTAAGAAATAGACCGCAACGCGAAAGTAATGCGGTCCGCGAGATTGTATGGGATAAATGAATCACGGCTTTCCCGTCCCCCACTTCAACAGGCGTGCACCTGGCAATAGCTTCAACTTAAAATTGGCAACAAAGCCGGATGACTGATCCACTGCAACATAGATCCCGCCAAAATATACAGGATGACCGAAAGCTGCTACTTTAACTGAAGAATATACTCCAGATGACCGAAAGATGCCGTTTTCGTCGGAGGATATAGAGATATCAGCTTCGATGAAATTTCAAAAAATTTTTGCTCAATTTTTTGTGTGATTCGTCTTAAGAGTACCATAATAATCCAGTATACGCATTAAAATTTAATATATATGCACTCCTTCTGGTAGATGAGTTAATTCCGGGTTATATGTAAGATGACCGATAGATAGCGAGATGCAAATATATATATATATATATATATATATATATATATATATATATATATATATATTATCCATCATTACCAAGCCCAAAAGTGTATGTCACACATACTATACGCAGCCCTCGACCTAATTTTTACGTGTATATCGACGCTATTTCGACTTAATGGTGTTAGGAGGCACTAAAAACGAATTTTCGTTTTGGTGGATATGGTCGACATATATCGCAAAATATACGAGTTTAGTTCGAGATGTTTTCGTTTAGGCGGCGCATGGTCGCGCTGTATATACATTGTAGAGGTTATACGCATTTTACCCGCGATAATATGTTTTACGCATTTTACGAATCCCGAAGTTACGGCAACAACGTTTTCAATAGAAATATGAATGCGACTAGTTTATTAAGCTTGCAGAGCATTTTGCTTTTGCAATTATCAAAGAGAAAAGTAAAAAAAGAACCATTTACCCCCAGGCTAACAGTCTCCCAGCGTGAATTCTTTTATTCATGCTAAAGTTTCAGCAGTTGTACATTACTTTCATTCTTAACTTGGGCACTTGTAATAAACGTTCCTTACAGTTTTGGTCATTGATAATACTTTTAATTGTAGCGGGTGTGATAGATTCATGGTTTATGCGTTATTTCTTTATGTACGAAGGTGAAATTATTAAACTTGCACAAGCACTGTATATTTTTTAATATCAAAATGATATTTGTTCATTTCATTTTTGAATGAAATAACTTTTACATTATTACATTTTTAGTGTACAAATTTTTGAACACAATGATTTTAAGTACTTGTGGAAGCATGGAACACTGAATTTATTGTTTTATGTGCATGTAGTTAACAACAAATGATTTTATATTAAAATTTCATAGCACCATTATGGTAGTTAATTGTCAATGGAATCGAAATTGCTATCGAGAAAAAGCAAGATGTTAAAGTTTGACATACTTTAAGACTAATTTAACACATTAGATAGCTATAGAAAAAATTAAAAAATTTCATGTGCCCTAATCATGTCTTGTTTTCTCCCTCTATGTTTGTTAAACAACAGAAACCTCAAATGTATGTAAAAACATAGAATTATCAAATACGAAAAGCAAATAAATTAAATAATTTGTTTTATATTGATATTAATTTCAGATCTACTGTTTGGCTGCCAAATTAAACATGTGTCTGAATTTGCAATAAATTGCATTTTTTTCCTAATAGCACTGTACTAATTTGGTGCTATAAAAATGTTTGACATAAAAATAATTGCAATGAATGTCTTCCATGATGAATAGTAAATGTGTTCCATGATAAAAGAAATAAAGTATATTTTTGACGTGTTCTGTGTTATTGTAGCATACATTTTAACAATAAATTTAATTAAATTTTAAAACTGAAATCTAAGAAAACAAAGAAGAAAACTCGGATCTTATACTAATCATTTTCTTGATGTTTAAAGTTTAAAGACAAAATTTGAAAAAAAAACCCTCCAAACCAGGAAAAAAACATTAAAGGATACAAAAAATACTTCTAGAGAATAATTTATTTGCTTTTAATTTTGAAATTTCGACATTTTAAAAACACAAATCAAAATTAATAGAAAGAGTTTGCGTTCTTTTTAAATCAAAAAATATAGAACATTGTTTGTACAATTTAAAGAAGAAAAACTTAAAAAAAAACTTGAACGGAACTTAGTTTTAAACTCGAATATTTCAAGTTTTTTTGAATTTCCGACATATTATTTAAAGCTTAAAGTTGATATAGAATAACTTAATATTTTAAATAGAAAGTCAGACATTTGTGAAAATATCTTAATATTTCGTGAATAAAACTAGAATTTCGAAAAATATTTAATAGATTAAACTTTTTACGTTATTACGATTTTTCCCTGTCAAATTTTAAATTTAATAGTCCAATTTTGGATTTTAAAAATTTCTAGTTTTAATTACGTATTTGGAAAATAAAGTTTACAAATTGGAAAAAAAACAACATTTATAAAAGTAAACATCAACTTTTAATTCTAAAATTAAATTTTAAGTTTCTAAAAAATTTTGAAATTTATGTAAAATAATAATTCTTAAAATGTCCACTTAAATCCCAAAATGCTCATTTTATTTATTTTTCTATAGAGGTAAATATTTTAAACAAGTCATAACTTCGGAAATATTTTATTGTATTTTTAATTTGAAAATTCAGAAAGTGTTACTTATTTTCGGAAATTTCGATTTGAAAGAAATATTGATTTTTTCATCTTTTATAAAGTTAGAATTTAATTTCTCGAGATTTGAAGTTTAAGCTCATGAGCTTGTAAAGTTTAAGTATTAATCGAAATTTTGCAAAAAATAAAAATAAATTTCCCGACAGTATTGAAAATTTAACCAATTTTTTTTCCGTTTGTTTTTCAGAAACTACCGAGACAATTTAGAAAAAACAGATATCCAGTGGCCGTTTATTTAAATATGTTTTGATTTCGGCCAAAAATCTAATTTCAATCAGTCTCCAAATTTTATTTAAAATTGCAATCTTCAGTAAAAATGACTGATAAAGTGATAAATAGTAGTAGAAAAATATTAAGAAAAATCGTGGTTTTACAAATTTTCAATTTGAATTTAATCTTATGCTCGAAAATCTGTTAGTTTAAAAAAAAGTATTAATGCACAAAGTAAGATTTCTTGTTTTGCTATCCAACTTCTTGTTTTGCCTTGCTGAGCAAGACAAGAAATTGGTTTACTTCTTGTCTTGCCAATTTCTTGATGGTTTGATTCTTGCCTTGCTAGCAAGTCTTGCTTTTTCTTACTCTTGGAGATATGGGGATTCAAAACGAAATCCCACTAAAATTTATATAAAAAATTGAAACTTTTAATAATAATAAAAATTTGTTATTTTAGTTTCGAATATAGATTGGAAATTTCGAGAAAAAAGTTTATATTTTGAGAAATCATTTCAAATTAAAAATATTGTTATAGTAATAATTTTGTGTTTTTTTCTTGGTATATTTATCTTTTTGGCGAAATCTGAATTTGAAATTTCACAATTTTAGTTTATGGTTAAAATTTCAATTTTACAAGCAATATTTTTCACGAATTGCGAGAAAACACTCAACGTTTAAACATTTTATTTGGACATTTTGAAATTTCTTATTATCGGAATTTGATGAATAATTTTGAATTTCTTTGCAGTAAAAATGTTAATTTTGAGATTTTGAAAAAAATGAAAAAACTTAAGATGTGATAACGAAGACTTCCACGGCCAGAGTCAGTACAGGATATGCTTCTTCCGGGATTCGATCGTGTTAAAGAACTACTAAAAGTGTTCAAACACTTTCGAACACTTTTAGTAGTTCTTTGACACTGTCCAATCCCGGAAGAAGTATATCCTGTACTAAAACTTAAGATAATTGGAAAAAATTAAAATATGCGAAATATTCAAAATAATTTAAGGAAATTAAAAATATTAAATATATTACTTTGAAACTAGAAATTTCAATATTTGGAAAAAAGTTTGAGTTTTTTCAAAAATGTTTAATTTTTTTAGCAAATTTTTAATTTTTGATTATAAATTAGTGTAATGTTTTTAATCAATTTTTCACTTCAGAATGGACTTAAGTTGAAAAATTGAGATCAAAATTCTAAATTTTAATAATAAATCAAAATTAGCTTAGTGGAGAAAAATCTTGCGATTAAAGTCAAAATGTTTAAAAAAAATCGTAACAAAGTCACAATTTTGTTGCTAAAATTCTAATTTCGAGTACAAAATCAAAATATCGAATTTAGAGAACAAAATTAAAAATTTGAGTAAACCTCAAAATTTAGGGAAACATTAAACTTTTTTCTAAATTTTGGATTTCTGGATAATGTCATTTAAAAAAAATTGAAAAACACATTAACATTGAATTTTTGATTATTTTAATATTTTTTGGAACTTCCAATTTTTTAAAAGCGCCAGAATTCATCAGTTATTAAAAAATTGTGTATTTAAAAAGTTTTATGAACACTTTGCTAAAGCTTTTTTTAAAAGAATAGCAAAAATGAAAAATACAAGAAATGTTGTATCTTGCTAATTTTTAACAAGAAATCTTGCTCTGGCTAAAATAACTTCTGGTCTTGTTTTGTTCTTACCTACAATTTTCTTACCTTGTTCTTGCAGCAAAAACAAGACTAGAACAATAAATTCCTAAAATACAAAAAGAAAGATATATGTGTTGAGTTTGATGTCGAGCTTTTGGTCATTTAGTAGCAAATAAATTTTTCTAGTTTAAAAGAGAAAATGTCCATTAAAGTAGAAAATTTAGTGTTAGCCATAAATATAACTAACGTGGTAGACAATTTCGGTTTTACGAACAGTTAATGATTAAGTTAAGGGAGCACATAAAATGAGGGGGATCGAATGATAGAAAATTTTCTATCATTCGGTCCTTCTCATGTTATGTGTTCCCTTATATACCGGGTGTTTTTTTTAGTTGGGAGGTTACCTTTATATGGAATACTACTTATTATATAGGCAAACTGATTTTGTCGATGGGACTAATCGGGGTTAAACTATCTTCTAAAAATATTTTCAACTTCCCCCCACTACCGATTATACCGGAAGTAGACATCAACTTTCTTATTTTAAATAGCAACCCACAAATTTTATGTTTTACTTGAATTTTTCGAAAAAAAATGACAGAAAAGAGGGTTATTTTGACTCTTTGTATCTTTTTTATTATTTGCACTAAAAACATGAAATTTGGGGTGAAGTCATGGAATATTATGGAGACTATAATAACGTAATCAGGTTTTACATTTTATACACAAGGTGATGGAAATTTTATGACCTTTATTGTTTTTGTTTTATTCAAAAAAACTCTGTTTTTTTAAATGGGAACTATATGTTTTTTAATCATTTTTGAATTCTTGACATAAAAAGAAGAAAAAAATTGAATTACTTATTTTTTAAAATTTTGTGCCGTTACAGAGGTATGTTACATAAATCTCAAAATAAAAAAAAACAAACATTTCTTGTTTGTTCAAGTAGGAAATTAACTGTGGGCAAAAAAGCTTAAAGAATTGATCATAATAAGTAATAGGAAACAAAAATAATTGACAAAAAATTTACATCAAGAACAACAAGGGCGATCTTCTCTTTCAATACATTTAAAGACATATTTTAAGATTTCGAATTGAGTAACGTTTTTAAGCACATCCCATTGTTCCCAGCAATATGCTTGTCATGCAGTAGTCGTAAAAAAAATTACTAAAAAATTTCCATTTCGATTTTCATTGTAAAATTTAACACTTAAAAATCCTGAGTTCTAATCTAACAGCATAACAGTTAAAGGACGAATTTCCTTGAACATTTGCTGTTGATTTTGATTACTCCAAAAATGAGAAGTCTGTTTAACAAACCATTTTAACGAAACTTACATTCGTGGCTACCTAAACATTTTTCAGTAAGTATTCTAACAATTAGCCAAAAACTTATTCGTCTTGTGCGGTTATCTTTTAAATGTTATTTAGCCTTAAATTTTTAAGCCTTGTGGTTGTGTTTTTTTTTTGAAAATTTTGTTGATTACTACCAAGTTGCTACTAGAGAAAAAAAAGATATATTTTTCTTTTTCATTTTGCATTATATCTCTGTAACGGTGCAGAATTTTAAAAAATTAGTCATATAACTTTTTTCTTCTTTTTACGTGAGGAATTCAAAAATGGTTAAAAAACACATAGTTCCTATTTAAAAAAACAGAGTTTTTTTGAATAAAACAAAAACAATAAAGATCACAAAATTTCCATCACCCTGTGTAATAAATGTAAAGCTTGATAACATTATTATAGTCTCCATAATATTTCATGACTTCAACCTAAATTTCATGTTTTTATTGCAAATAATAAAAAAGATACAAAGAGTCAAAATAACCCTCTTTTCTGTCAGTTTTTTTTCAAAAAATTGAAATATCTTAAAAATAACCAAAGATAGCAATAAACATGTATACATAAACTCATCTTATTTTTCTACGTAAAATTCAAATAAAATATAAAATTTGGGGGTTGCTATTTAAAATAAGAAAGTTGATGTCTACTTCCGGTATAGCCGGAAGTGGGAGGAAGTTAAAAATATTTTTAAAAGGTAGTTTAGTTCCGATTAGCCATATCGACAAAATCAGTTTATCTTTATAATGAGTGATACTCCATGTAAAGGTAACCTCCCAACTAAAAAAAACACCCGGTATATATATATATATATATATATATATATATGTATATATATATATATTGTTAGAAAAGAGCCGATTATAATGGTTTCGTTATCGGATGTTTGTGTTGCTAGAGCCGCCGCCGGTCGCCTGAATTGAAGAGGACAACAACGTTATCGCTGAAGCGTACTTTTGGAACCTTTTTTGCAAGCAGATTAAAAAGTTGATGTTGTCATTCAATTCGAGGCTCTCGGATAACACGCCGCTCATATGTTATTTGGCGATATTTCATTAGTTATTGAAGCGAAATATAATTTGATATCGGTACGCTTGTATTTTTCTTTTATATTTCTAACAATATATATAACCTTACATATTAAAGTTTATCATTTAATTACTTTAATAATAATAATAAATGCAAAGAAAACAATTGTTTATCGAAATTTTGTTAGGTTTTGGTTAACAACCTTCTAAATCTTCTACGAATTAATCGTTGACGGTAGGTTTTGCATTCTAGATTTACCTAGTATTTTGTTGAAAATTTCGTAGAGATTAAGCTGACATGGTTAATTTTTCAAATACAAATTTTAAAAGTGAAATATAGACCTTTTCATTAAAAAGAAAAAGTATTTTTTTCGGTCAATTATATTTTTTTCTTTTAGAAACTTGAAATTTCGTCTTCTAGGTTTTTACTTCTACTCCTTTGTAGATGTTTTAACTTCCTTGTTTTAAATTTTGTTCTTGCCTCGATATTTTCTAAATTTTTGACTTTCAAAATTCAATTAACATTTTCACCACTTTATAATCACCTTTATTGTACAAATAAGTATCCAACATATTAATTTTTCTTTTACATTTTTGTCCATTTGTTTGGACTTTGAATTTTAGTATCAAACATTTATCGGAACATCGAAATATTTTTTTTCTATAAATTATATATTTTTTATACTTTAAAGCTATTCTCAAAATGCACAACTTTTTAATTAAATTTATACCTTAACCAGGACATTTTTGACTTCTTTTTTAAAGTGTTGTGTGTAAATTGGAAAATTTTAAACTCAAACACAAAACTGCGTTATTTTTTCGTAATTTTAATTTTTTTAAAAACTTTGACATTAATGCCAAATGTTGATTTGTTTAGAAATTTTAAATAATGCCCCAAATATTATGAATTTTTCAGATTTGCTATATATTTTTAAATTCGAAAGAATGATTTATCAGGAAGAACTTTTTTTTGGTGGAACGGAGTGGTCCTTGGTTATCTTCAAAAATTGTTCTTTCTTGGTTTAAGGGGACAATTTTTGTATTTCAATTTAGAAAGAAGTTGATTCCATGGCAGTAGCTAGAATGGGGCAGAATGGAGCACTTGCCCTCCTTGATATTCAACCGAAGGGAATTTTTCCAGAATGTCCACTTCCTGTTTAAAATTTGTCTATTCCTTGAAATTTTTTACAAAATTTGCCGTTCACTCATAAAATTTGAATTTATTTTCGACTTCATTTATCAGAATCCGGCTTTCTCAAAATTTCTAATTTATATCTTAAAATTAGTCCTTTTATTCTGCAATTTGCCGCTTCTCAAAATAACACTAAAAATTCAGACTTTTTTAAATGTTTCCTCAAGTTTAATTGATTGTTAGATGGAAAAGTAAACATTTCAAGAAAAATATTCATAAAGAATGTTAATTTTTGGAAATTTTAAAATTTTATACGAAGAGGATGAAACTTATTTGAAATTTCAACCGTTTTTTAGATTTTCCTTTTAGAAATTGCGCAAAATCTCAATTTTTTTGTTAGAGTATATTTCTTGTTGAAATCGGTTTTTTTCGAAATTTTAATTATTATGTCTAATTAGGATCGATTACGGAAGAAATATATAAATCAAACATAAAGAAAATGGATTTTATTTTAAAAGAAACACACCTAAACATATACCATAATCAAATAAATAAAAATGTAAAAATAAGCAACAATATACGTAACCATATCACATAGTTCAAGTCATAAAAAAAATAAAAATTAACGTACACCGTGTTTAATTCAACTTTAAACATTACTTGCAGAGTTAATAGGCCAATAATTTTGGTATGTTATATGTATTGCTATGTATTTTTTTTCCAAAGTTTTTATTCTTTTACAAAAGAAAAAACAATTAAACGTAAGAAAAAAATAATACAGGTATAAATTGTCGGTAATTTCAAAGCTACACTTCAGATCACTTTTTTCGTCACAGAACATGCTGATTGTGACAAAATCAATCACCAAAGAGGAATAATTTTAAAAAACAAAGACACATTCATAACGGAGTAGCTAAACACATAGTACAAGGCTTAAAAATAATTAAAAATTAACTTACATAAATTTCGTCTCGCAACAAATCAGTAATTACAAGGGTACACTTTAGGGCACCTTTCTCGTCACAAAATATTCTGATCGTGTCAAAATCAGTCATCAAGTAGGAACCATTTTCAAAAATAAACGAACCCTCACAATAGGGTTCGCATTGACCTTCAAGGCTAAACGTTTCCATTTGATTTGTGTTAAATTTAATCTCATAGGCGAACCGTTTTGAATCCTTCTTACATCCCAAATGGTAAAGACAAATTTGAATAACTCCGGTAGCAGCATCCACATGCCAGGTAAATCTAAACAAATGTCCATAAGCTTGAAGCAGCTTGCAATAGTAGACATCATCAATTACATTGAAATTCTGCCAAGTAAATATTTGATAATTTGATATGTACACTTGATTTGCATGTTCGTTTTTGCAGTGAGCAAGAAACTCTATGGCAGGACCTAGCCACTTACAAGAGTCTTGTACATTCAGGGGACATTCCTTGATGTTATATTGGCACCATTCCTCGTGTTCTTTAACGATAGGTCCTTTATTGCGGTAACTGCATCCGTTATCTTCGTTCTTACATGGGAAGATGATTTTGGCATAGATTTTTTCTAATGTGAAGCATCTTGAGGAACCTTTGGGTGCTCGACATGTTGGACAGTTGGTGCATCTCTCGAAAGCAACTGGAGCACAGAGCATGACCTATGATGCATTGACGTATTGGGGGAGAAAGGTATTCGAAACAAACCGGGCATTTCAGTTCGGTTAAGATTTCTTTTAGCCATAATTTGTTTTCCATCTGTAACAAAAATTTGACTTAATGGGTGCAGACATTTATATCAATCTAATACATTAAATTGGGCAAGTATACACCAACTTTAAGATACATTTATCCCCAATCGTTTATATCACTGAGTTTAAAGAAAAATTGCTAATATAAGCTTAGAATATTATAAAAATTCTAAGCTTGTGATAATATTCTTTTTGTAGATCTAGGAGTAAATTTTGTAAGAATATGGCAGTACATACAACAAGAACATGTAGAAGCAATGGTCGCGTATAACAGAAAGCTGTGAAAACAAAACAGACGGGTGATCTTTCCTGAATTATATAAGATCTTAATAACTTTTCTATAATCAGAATTTGTATCAGAATTTTCGAAATATCGTACAAACTTTCCTTTTTGGACCCACAGCGACCAGTCATAATACATACAGAACCAGCTTTACAAATATTTAAAACATATTCTGCAATTTTGGCAAAAGGATAGTGTTAAATATACAAGTACTTACATCAGAATCCAGAATGGGAACTTTTCTGTTGTTGTAATAATAACTATATAATAAGGAGCGAGCACTAATGTTTACCATTAGCAAAGTGAAGTAACTAACATTTAAATTCAAAAAATCATCTATTTATTTGTTTTTACCTAAAATGGATTTAATAATTTGAATAAATACTATTATCGCTAATTGCCCTATTATGTTTATAATTAATTGTCTGATTACGGATTAGCACCCCAGGTGGTTTACAATTTTGATGATTATGTCTGATATGTCTGAATGGATGACTTTACGGCACTGCTTTATATTAAATAATTTATATTAATAGTTATAATTACAGAGCTTACCAAGAACTGAGATATAAAATAATTAACTATAGGAAAACCTGTCATAGTTAAAGTTGTCTAATTTTGAAGGTTACCCCCATTAAAACTCTCCTATTGAAACTTGGTAAAATAAAATTTAAACTCGAAATTTCTAAAAAAATATCAAAATTTTGAGTGCTCGATCCTAAAGTCAAAATTAAAAGTTAAAATTAAAAAATCTTACTTGAAGTTCTGGGAAAGAGTCAAAACTTCAAACAACATATTGAAAAACAATATTCAAAATTTTGAAAATTAGGGACTGCAATCTCGAGATCCCGCACCATTTTTCAGTACCGATTAATCTGGATCCTGCAAGATTAGCGGAATTAGTAAATGATGCAAACATACCGAACGCGATTTCTGTATTTTGAGTGTGATTTTTGAAACTTGTTTTATAATAATTTGCTTAGTCGCTCTTTCTGATGTAAGTTGCCACCTGCTGTGATTTCAGTGGTGCACCCAAGGGAGGACTCTGGAGGTTTAAGAGCGTCTCCTTTAATGTAAACCTAAAATTAAAAAAAAAGTAGAATTTTGGTGGAACGGACTGGTCCTTGGTTACCTTTAAAAATTGAAATACAAATCTTGTCCCCTGAAACCAAGAAAGATTAAAAAATACAGCAAATGTTGCTCTAACGCGTTTCGACAGCCGAGCTATCATCTTTCAATTTTTAAAAAAGTAGAGGTGCTAAAAAATTATAATTTGCACTATTTTCTCTTTAAATTACAAATTTATAACCGAAATCTTAGAAAACAATAAAAACTTAAACTGCATATACTTGGTATTGCAAAATAGTGTTCAAATTATAAAAAATATTTGGGTAAAAAATTAAAATCCCGAGATTAGGACTGAAAACTTTAAACTTTATATTTAAATTCTAAAATAAAAATTTCGAAACAAAAAGTTCAAATATCAAGCAGGCAAGGCCAAAGTTTTCATAAACATATTTAAGAATAGTCGAATTTGCAAGAGTCAACATTTTGAAAAATAAGTTGTTTCAAGAAAACAACATTTTACACAATTTATTCAAAATTTAAAAAATCATAGTTTAAAAAGTTATCTAAGGTTATCTAAAGTGACTTATTTCAAAGTAGAAATTAAGTATAAAGGAGATACAAAAATCAAACATTTTATCTTGAGTATTAAGATTTCGAGAAAAAATTTAAAATTTAAAAGTTCTAAATATCCAATGATTTCTTTAAATTTTTGATTTTACATATGTTTATGCTGATTTTTTATTTTAAATAAATCCAAAAATTCGACTTTAAAATTGGTATTTAAAGTAGGCAATAAAAATTTTAAACTGAAGTTTCTTTAGTCTGTTTTCTAAATATTAGGTAGGTCGAGAGAATTTTTGGGACCAGGAGAAGCCCTTTACATTTTATACAATGGGAGACTAAAAGCAAGGGTTATTCTATTTCCAAATTGTGGTTTCGGGCCCCTCTAATATATATTCTATCCAGGCCCTCCGTAAAGTTGAGTGCAATGCCACATAATTCGATTAGCAAAAAAAGAAACAAATCCATTTTATTTCTGATGAAAAAATAGTTGACTTCATAAATTTCGATTAGATGACTAAAAGAAATTGAAAAAATGTTAGTGTTTATTTCTGTACATTTCTACTTTTTTCAGAAATTATATTTTTCAGATTTCAACCTTTTTAAAAATTTTGACTTTTTTTAAAATTTCGACATATAGTCAACTTTCGATAACTTGACACTTGTTAATTTGATATCTTCGATAATTTGAAGTTTTTGTCCAGTCCCTTGAAAAATACTCGATAAATTGAAAAAAATCAATTTGATTTGGTCCCATCGATAATTTTAAATTGTGGGAATGGCATCTTGCTTGCCGACATTCTGTAATTTGAAAGTCTATAATTTGAAGTCTCAACTCTCATCACTGTCGAAAATTGATTGGACAATGATGGAAGTCTGATTTTAAGGTGGGTTGCCTAAAGATTAAGCCAGTACTTAATGCATGTAACAAAAATGTTCGCTGCGAAGTAATGAAAAATAAGTTATAATGGAGTTGTTACCGAAAACAAACCTGTAAAAATGTCTCAATTGAATATTTTGTATCATATTTGTCATATATTTTACGAGGTTGTAGGATATAAACTGACAATTCGAAACAGAATATTTAGAGATTGGTTAAAGGTTCGCAATATTCCTTTTGTATCCAAAAATCCTCCAAATATTCCATAGACACGCCCAATTTAAAACTTTTGGGCAATATTGGGTGAAAAGGTGAAGAAGAACGGTTACGATGCTGAATCTCAAAAAATTCGGAAAATAAATAATCTGAGACCGCCCAGCACTTGATGCAGCAAGTTAGGAAAGGGTGCCATCAAGGACAGTCGAACTTTGGAAATAACTTGAATGTTGTTTTTTGGTAACTAAATTCTAAAAAAGGCAGTTTTAATAAATGCTGCGGACACATTTTATTATTTTTTTATATTACGTTTAGATTTTATTCCGAAAATTTTTGTTACATATGTTTTTGGTCCCATTGTGTAATCTCTGTGATTGGTCATTCATTCAGACGCCCAATTTTATTGACAAACTGAAGAATATCTCTTGGAACCGCCTCTCTCAAACTGGACACAATAGACTAGAAGTATTGCAGGGTGGATCCTCTGATGAAGGAAGTCATTCACTCACATGAAAATTAAGGACTTTTTTTAAATGAACATTTGAATATTTTACAAATATTGTGAAAAAAGAATCACGAATTTTAATGAAATTGTTGTTTATTTGAATTTCTGCACTTCGTCTTGGTTATTTGAATAAATATCAGTGATGGAAGCAGAAACTCGATAGTTTCAAAATTCGCTAATTTTTTATGTAATTAGACATTAATCCGTAGAAATACTGAAAATAATGTTTAAAAGCTTCATAGAAGCGGGGAGAAAATCAAAATTTTAAAAAAAATAACTATTTTCTAAAGAAATTCGAATTCTTTAAAAAAAATTAAAACTGTCTTGAAATTAAAGAGAAAGCGGAAGTGGAAGATGGTAAGGAAGAGAATAAGAAAGAGAAAGAAAAAGAGGACGATAAAAAGATACAGGGACAGTGGAAGAAAAAAAGCGAGAGGGAAAGAGAAAAATAAAAACCAATAAAGAAAAAAAGGGTAAGAGAAAAGAGCAAGGGAAAGAGAAGACATAGATCTTTGCAAATTTTCGAAATTTTGAAAATTTCGAGTTTTCCAAAACAGCCAAAACTTTTAAAAAGGATTTTGAAAAAAGTCCAACCTTTCAGAAAAGGTTGACATTTTTCAAAATTAGGAAATTCGGATAAGATCGAACTTTTTTTTAACAAAAGGTCAAAATCTTGAAAAAAGTCCCAATTTTCATAAAATCAAATTTATAAAAAATATCAAAAAGACTGGAAAGGGGGAATTTTAAAGGGTCCTTCAACTTTGGAAAAAAGTCCTAATTTTCGGTTGTAGAAATTTAAAAAAAATTGAGTTTTTATAAAATAATTAAAATCATTCGAGACATTCAAACAACTTTGCAATTTGGAAAAATGTTACAATTTAAAAATCAAACTTACAAAAGCAAAATTTTAAAACAATGTTGAAATTTGCGAAAAAGTAACTCTTAAAATATTAGTAAAAAAGGCGAAATTTAAAAAAATGCTAAGCTTTTAAAAAATGGAATCCTTTAATACTAAACAAAATTTTTAGAAAAGAAAGTAAACTTTTTCAAAATATCAAAATTTACACAAGAGAAGCAAATTTCAGGAAATACAGAAAATTTTGAAAAAGGGCAATTTTCTCAAAAATTCAGTATTTTAAAAAAGTGAAAATTTTCACTAAAATAAACATTCCAAAATAAGTAGAATTTTTCAAAAAAAAATTGAAACAAAAATCAACATAATTTCCAGATAAGGTCAGAATTTCAAAATAAATCGAAGTCTTGACAAAAACTAGAAATTTTAAAGAACTCGATTTTTTTATAACGATCAAAGTTTTCAAAAAGTTCAGATTTAAAAAAAAGTCGAAATTTCGAAAAAAGGTCGAAATTTTTAAAAAAGTGGAAATTTGGAAAAGATCAAAATTTTTCTCAAAAAAGTCAACATTTTGAAAAAGGATCAAATTTTCAAGAGAAAAAATTTCAAAATTTCGAAAAAAAGTCAAAAAGCCTGAAAAAAGGCCAAATTTAAGTGGTCCAACTTCTGAAAAATATTCAAATATCTAATTGTCGAAAAAATCGAGTTTTTAAAAAAAAAAGTCGAAATACTGAGGACAAAGGTAAAATTTCGAAAAATCAAGCTTTCGAGGAAACAAGTTGAAATTTTCAAAAAAAGTGACTGTTTTGTAAAGGCATCCACAATTATAAAAAAATCGACGGGAAACGTTTCAATTTTAAGTCAAATTTTTTAAAAGAACAAAATTTTAGAAAAGAATGTTTTAAATAAAGTAAAATTTTTTGTCAAAATTTACAAATAAGAAGCAAAATTTCAAGGAATACAGGAAATTTTGAAAAAAGGCGAATTTTTAGTAAAATCGAAAGTTTCAAAATAAAACAAAAAAATAAGACGTAATTTCAAAAAGTCAACATTTGAAAAATAAACAAAAATTTTCAAATAAGTTGAAATTTTAAAGGTCGAAATTTTCAAATCTTAAAATTTTAAGAGAGCAATCTTGAAAACAGTAAAAATTATAAATAGTTGTCATTGTCAAAAGCTGAAACGTTAAAAGGGAAAAATTTACAAATCAAATTGAAATTTTCAACAACAAAAAATTAGGAATTTTCTCAAAATATCAAAACTTCAAAAAAAAATGGAAACTTTGAAGAAACCGGAATATTCAAAAGTCAAGATTTAAAAAAAGTTAAATTTCTCAAAAAATTTAATTTACAATAAATATGTCTAGTCGAAATATTAAAAAAAAATAAATTTTAAATGATTCAGAACATGCGAAGACGTATATTTCAAAATGTTCAATTTTTAAAAAAGTTAGGTTTACAAAAAAAATTGAAATTTGAAGGTCGAAATGTTTAAAGTTGATCGAAATATTAAAAAAAAAATATTAATTTTTAAAAATTTTAAAGCTACGTTAAAATTTTTGAAAGTCAAAATTAGGAAAAGCAGAAATTTCCAGTCAATATTTTTATAAGCCTAAATTTTGTAAAAAAATTAAAATAGAAATGTTCAAAATTTCAAATTTTTAAAAAAATAAACAAAATTTAAAAAGACAAAATTACAAAAAAGTCAAAATTCGATATAATCAGGAAATATCAAATTTTCCTAAATTTTGAAAGAATCGAATATTCGGGAAAGTTGCAATTTTCAAAACAGTTGAAATAAAAAAATCGAATTTTTCGAAATTATTCGAAACTTTTTAACAAATTGAAAATCACCTGGATCCACCATTCTCTTATTATTTTGAGCTATGAGTAATTTCAACTTTTTCTTTGGTTCCTTGAATTTTAAATTATCGAGCGTCGACTGTACCATATTTGAACATTTCCACAATTTTGCTAAAACTTCTCGATTTTTTTGAAAATTTCGACTACTTAAAATTCTGACTTTTATTGAAGTTATTTCAAATTTGACCTTTTATACATTTCCACTTTTCTTGAAGAATTTGAGGTTTATTAAAAATTTAGCATTTAAAAAAAAATGGCCACCTATTATGGAAATTTTGATTTCATTTGAATATTGGACATTTTAAAATATCCACTTTTTTCTATATTTCAACTTTTTCTAGAAATTCTTACTTTGAAAATCTCGACTCCCCAAATTTCCACTTTTTCCACAAATTTTAACTTTTAAAAAATTTTCTCGTTTTTAAAATTATGGCTTTTTTTACGTGTCTTGATTTTTTTGAAATACTTGCTTTAAAAATTTTGTCCATTAAAAATTCTCCTTCTTGAAAATTTTAGCTCTTTGAAAATTTGGATTCCTTTTACAAATTCAATATTTTTTTAATACTCTGAATTTGTCTTGAAGTTTTGAATTTATTGGAAAACTTTGACTGTTTTTAAATTGTCGACTTATATTTTTAAAATTTTAAAGTCCCCTTCTTATCGAAAATTTAAAAGTTTTTTAAAATTCTGATTCTTGAAATTTGATTTTGATATTTTTCTTTTGTAAATCCAAATAAAAATTAATTTTTTTTAAACAACCAATTATTTTTGAAAATTTGGACCTTCGCAAACATTGACTTTTGAAATCTTTGATTATTTAAAATTTCGATTTTCTGTTTTGAGTAAAAATTTTGACATTTGAAAATTTCGACTAATAATTAAAATTCTGACTGTTATTAAAAACTGAAGCTGTTTTGAAACATTTGTCGAAAAATTAAATATTAAAATTTAAGATAAAAATTTAAACTTTAAGATAGAAAGCTTAAAAAAGCCAAACGTTAAGAATCTCGTCAATATTTTTGGAAAGTCAGATTCTAAAAGGTCAAAATTTACAAGAAAACCAAGTGCTAAGAAAAAAGTCGAAATTAAAAAAAACAATCGAAATTTTGAAAAATACTTCGAAATTGAGAAACAATTTTAAGCTAAAAAGTCAAATTTTGCAAATAAAGTCAAAATGTAAAAATAGGTAGATTTTAAAACCAATTTTGAGAAAAAGACATGTTTAGGGAAAAAGTAAACTTTTTGCGTAGAAATCCAAAAAATTCCGAATTTAATCGAAAACAAAAAAAGGCAAATTTTGAAAAAAAATGGTCGATATTTTGAAAAAAAAGACGAATTTTGAGCAAAATATGAAATTTTGAGAAAAATTGATATTTGGCCTTGAATATAAAATTTTGAGAAATAGCCAAATTTTGAGAATATTCGAAGAACAATTTCAAAAATTAAAATAACAAAATTTTCAGGAAAAGACGAATTTTAAGAAAAATGTGTACAGATAAAATGGTGTACTTTTAAACAAAGGGATTTTTAAAAAATAGCAAAATTTCCAAAAAACGGAAAAAAACCGAAATTTCAAACTACAAAAAGAGCATAACAGCAATTTGAGGAAAAAAAAAGAAGATCAAAATTACGAAAACAAATTAAGTAAAACTCGAAATTTTGAAAACTGGGTTAATTTTGAGAAAAAGTTGGATTTTATTTGCTAAATAT
This sequence comes from Dastarcus helophoroides, assembly GCA_028583605.1. Classification (NCBI taxonomy): domain Eukaryota; kingdom Metazoa; phylum Arthropoda; class Insecta; order Coleoptera; family Bothrideridae; genus Dastarcus; species Dastarcus helophoroides. The sequence continues at coordinate 29,712,117 of CM053336.1, forward strand.
TTATTTTCTTTTAGCCAGCAGGACAGGAACGCTGACGAGTAAACTGTGCTAAAAATCTTATGTTTAAGAATTTGTAGCTTGGCTTCTTTTTGCAAAGAGCGGTCCAATTGCTAAATTTATTTTACATCTTGACTAACCTAAACATTTTTTTGGAAATTTTAATTTTAACTAGAAAATTTCCTTTACAAAAGTTTTTCTTTAATGTTAAAGTGTGACTTACGTCACGAAATATTTAAAAATGTATTCTTAGTCCGCTGTTGGCCGAAAATGCCAGAAGTGAAATTTTTTCTAAAAATTTTTGGTTGAAGCTTAAAATTATCCCTTTTTTTTCTAAACATTTTTTGTTAAAAGCAAACTCGAAATACCAACTTTTTAAAATTTTTACTTTCTCGTTTCGTCTTTCAGGCTCGAAATTGAGACCATTTTCCCAAATTTCCCAGTTGACATTTTAACGTTTTTTTAATTTGTTAATTTTTGACTGAAATTAAAAGTTTTTGCTTGAGAAATTTAAATTTTTTATCTAAATTTGAATTTGAAATTTTTTGCAATTTGAGGCTTTTTTACGACATTCAATTTTCTCTACAAATTTTTATTTATTTTGAAAGTTTCAGCTTTAAATTAATTAAATTTTGATCTTTTGTAATTATAGGCACCTTCTCCTTAATGCTCAACACACAAAATTTGTTTTGTCCTAAGAAATGTTAATTTTTTTTGCCTGAATTTAAACGTACTAATTTTTAAATTTTACCCCACAATATCGACGTTGTTCTTAACATTTTCTCCTGTAAGATAGATTTTCATTTTATTTCTGAAATGTTAGCGTAATTTTCTCAATTTAAACTAACAGTTTGGTTTCTTTTAAGTCAGGTATTTAAATTTAAATTCAAAATTTTACTAAAGCACTGAACTAAACACTGTGGCTTGTGACTAAGTCCAAAGAAGGTTTCACCCCTTTACCACATCGGCAATTAAATAAATAATTACGCGATACGTATTTCGCCACCAGAACTGGCATTTTCAAGCGTACTAATCTGAAAAGATTAGTACGTCGATGCATCTTTTGCCAATCTTTTTAGATTAGTACGCTTGAAAATGCCAGTTCTGCTGGCGAAATGCGTATCGCGTAATTATTTATTTAATTGCCGATGTGGTAAAAGGGTGAAACCTTCTTTGGACTTCAAAATTTTATTCAGAATGTTTAATGTTAAGGCTTGAGGTTAGAGTGAAAAATTAAAAGAATTGCGACCTATAGCGTGATAACATACGAATACATACAGACCGACAATACTTTTGCAATGACGAATTTTGAAGATAATTGGAGTCATTTTTAAGACAAAAAGTCATGTTTTATGGCCTTTTCCGGTAATAGACCAAACCACGATCAACGGTTGTGGTGTGCAATGGAAAAAGCTCAACATTTTAGGTTTGAAGTAGCAAGTTTAGAAAAGAAATATAAAGGTTTAAGCTCAAAATTTTGATGAACAAGTCCAAAGCATTAAAAAGTAATTAAAGAAAAAAACTTTATTTAAATTTCTTGTTTAATCCCTCTTTCATATTTCTCTTTAGATTTCAAGCTCTTTTGAAAGAATTTCTTTTCAAATTAAAATAATAATAAGATCTAAGAAAGCAAAATATTCTATTTATGTAGTCTCAGCGACAGCTACTTAGTAGCGAAATTTCGATGTATTTTTTTCCAAATTTTTACTAATCACAATTCTGAGTTTAGGCTCATATTTTTTTGTTTTTTTTCATAAAATATTGCCTTAAACCTCGAACTTCATGCATTTTTTTCTAATATTTTTAAGGTTCGATTTAATTGCGAGTGTAAAATTTAAAATTTTCAGAAAAAAAATCCAATAATATGGCTTCATGTCAAAATTTTGCCAACAAAAGTTAAAGCTTCGAGAACTAACTCGGATTTGTTAAGATTATTATACATTTCGAAGATTTGACCTTTTTTCTAATATTCCGGATTTAAATTTGCAGATTTCATATTCTTCCAAAAAATGTTAACTTCACAACCGAAAATTTGTATTTTCGACGAATGTTATTCAAATTTCGCTTTCGTTTTCGAGTTTCCTTCGACTCAAAGCTTTGTAGCGAAATTTATTGACTTTTCTCATTTTTCTTAGCAACTTAGGTTTAAATGTGAAAACTTCATAAAGTTTAAATTTTTCTGAAAACGAGTACTGTTCCCAAAAATTCGCCAGTTTTTAAAAATTCGAACATTTATTAGAAATCTGCAGAGATTTTGGATTTTCGAGCGCAAAAAAATTTTTATTTTCATTATAAAAGTTGCAAATTTAAAAGCTTTATACACATGTCAAGGTTTTTCTTCTATTTTCGCAAAATTTCGTTACCGTCTTTTTTAATTTTTTCAAGGTTTGAGTCTTAAACTTAAAAATTATGCTTTTCTTATAGGTTCATGCTTTACTTTTTGAAATATCAAATTTACTTCCAAAATTTCGATTTTTCTCTAAACATTTGGATATTTAAAGAAAATAATTTTTCTGGAAGGGACTGGTCCTTAATTATCTTCAAAAATTGAGGGTTTCAGGGGACAAGATTTGTATTTCAATTTTTAGAGTAAATAAAATTAAGCTTTAGGTATAACTTATAAGTGAATATTTTAAAGAACAAAAAAAGTTCTTTTTTATATAGTTTTTTCAGTT
>CM053336.1:29714888-29731364 GCA_028583605.1 Dastarcus helophoroides
TCAGGCCGACGCGGCAAAAATTTTTACCTGAAATAGACTCCTTTTCAAATACGGACAAGCTTACCCAATTGAGGCCGCAAATGCGATAAACATAATTAACGGGCTTTTAAATTTTATTACCCATCATGGTATACCTTTAATGATTATTGCAGATAATGTACCGGAATTCAAAAAAGGCTTATTTAAAGAATTTGTTGATCTCCATGGTATTTCAATACATACTCCGGAAGGTCCTTAATCGAACGGAATGATAGAGCGATTTCATGCTACGCTTATTGAGCATCTCCGATTGCTAAAACAAGATAAAAATAGTTTTGACATAAAACAATTAATGTCATACGCCATTTTAGGTTATAACAACTCGATCCATTCTCTTAATAAGCAAAAACCAAAAGACCTACTTAATAGACATTTAGACACTAAAGACCCTTTGGAAATTGATATTAATAAAACTCTCTTAAATAACTATACCAACAGCACCGAGAAAAAAACAAAGCTATTTCTAGAGAATTAAATGCACAGGCAATCAAAAATAAGGAAACAACTATGTTGAGAAGAAACAAAAAGAGACAAGAACCAATTAAGTATAAACCTTCGACAAAAATATTTACCAAAAAAAGAGAAAAAAACTGAAGATTTTGAAATAAATTCAAAACCTACGAAAAACTAAAATAATTCAAAAAAGTCAAAACATTTAAAGGGTAGAAAATTTAGACAAAAAGCAAAAACGTTGAAAAAGAAAATAATTTCTTGAATAGTCGAAATCTCAAAAAATTGTCGAAAAAAAAAAAGGTCGACTTTTTCAAAATAGCCAACGATTTAAAAACATTTGAAAGTTAAAAAAAAACTCGAAATTCTGAAAAAAAATGAAACTTGTGAAATACCCAAAATTTTCAGTTTAGTTCAAAATTTAGAGTAAAAGTTAAAATTTTGTAACAAATTTTAAAATAAACGAAAATTATAAAAAATATAAAAGTTTTTAAATTAAGGCAAAATATTCGAAAAAAGAAGACATTAAAAGGACCAAAAATTTCAAGAAATAAAGTAGAATTCTTCAAATAAAGTAAATGGGCATTTTTAAAAGGAGTCGAGAGTTTCAAAGTTTGAAGAAGTCGAACATCCTAAAACGGTTGAAATATTCAAGTGGTCATAATTTTGAAAAAAATGAGTAGTCTGAAAAAAAGTCGAAAAATATTTGAAGTCAACATTTTCAAAATGGTCAAAATTTAAAAAAAATATTTAAAATTGAACAAAAGAGGCAAATTATCAAAAAATCTGTTTTTATTGAAGTTTAAATTCTCAGAAAAAGGTGCACTGACAAAAAAGTACAATGCTCAGAAAAAAATTTCAAAATGGGACCATATTTTCAAAAAAAAAAGAAAACATTAGAAAAGTGAAAAATTTCAAGAAAAGAATAATAAAATTATTCAAAAACCAAAACAGGAATTTTTAAAAAGAGTCAAGAGTTTTAAAGTTACAAAAAGTCGAAATTCTTAAAAAGAGTTAAAATATGCAAGTGGTCGTAATTTTGAAAAAAAATATCACCAATTTGAGAAAAAATATAAATTTTAAAAAACAAAATTTTCAAATAAAATTTTTAAAGTTAACATTTTTTAAATGGTCAAAATTACAAAAAATATTTAAAATTGGAAGAAAGAATCAACAAAATCAAATAATACATTTTTTCAAGTTTAAATTCTTAAAAAAATGTTACTGACAAAAAAATTACAATGCTCAGAATAAAATATTTCAAAATAAGTTTAAATCTTTAGAAAAAAGAAAACATTAAAAACATCGAAAATTTCAAGAAAGAAATAATAGAATTCTTCAAAAAACAAAATAGGTATTTTTGAAAAGAGTCAAGAATTTCAAAATTTCAAAGAGACGAAAATCTCAGAGAAAGTTGAAATATGTCATTTTGTGAATTATAACCAAGAATTAATCTTTACGTACAAAAAAATTTCATTAACTTTTTTTCTAAAATTCTGATCAAAATTCATTCACAATTTAATAAATACGATTCAAATAATAAATCATAGTCAAGCGAAGTTAATATTTACAGCAAATTATACCCTAAGATGCCTATAAGGGGCATGTCTGACGTCTGTCTTCCTTCTTATAGAACCCGTATTGGAATTCTTCGTCATTTTAAATAATCTATTTTCAGCTGTCAAATCAGCAATTGGTGCAGGCAGAACTCTAATATTTTTTGTGATATTTCGTCGAAACAAAGCTGACTCTCCTTCTCGTGAAACTTCCACTCCATATCTTGGGTTGAAGAGATGTTCCCGTCTCGATTGTCGTTGACGTGCGATTTGTTGACGCAAACGTTTTCTCAGGACGGGGTCACCTCGACATACGTTCGCCCATTTCGAATTAGCAGAACAGGCGTTGACTAGTGATTTTGGATCAAGAAATCTGAAAAAAGGAAAATAAAAAATGATACAACTCTATATAAATAATTCCACAAAAAAAAACAGAACAAAAGAAGGCAAAAAAATTCTTACCGAAGGATCATGCAGAGGAGTTCCACAGGAAGGTTCCCAAATGGAGAGAATGCGCTGGAGATAACAACTGGTAAAATCTGGAAGAACATCTTGATTTCCTAAGCAGAGAAAATCTAATTGATGTCAATCTTCAAAGCAGTAGCTTATATACCACTTCGTGTGCATTCGAGTCCCGCACGAGGAAGCACGACCGCGTCCGATTACGTTAATCGTTTGATGGCGGCAACAGTGCAGATTACAGTAATCATACTTTTGTGAGACGAGCATCTATAATAATCAGTATCGTATAGGGATATTCGATATACATCGATGTTTCGAAATTATTTGATCTTTCCATTAAAAACATCAAATAGTATTCGATGTTTTACAAAGCAAAGAAATATCGGAAAATATCGATGTATTTTCATACGATGTGTCGATAGTGTGCCGCCTAAATATAAAAATAGGACATAATAACAATTCAGAAAAGAATAATAACTTTTTTTTTAGTCATCAAAATTATTTGAGAGGCAGGCATTAGGATATTTTTTTTAATTTATTGGGTGCGGTTGGAAAACACTGGTAGGGATGCAAATTATAGTTTGATGTTTTGAAGACATCGATGTACCCTTTGTAAACATCAATGTTTCAACACCAATGGTAAAACGTAAAAAATATCGATACATCGTTTAGTTTATAAAAGCTCCTTAAAAAATGGATGTATCGCATCACGACAGAATTGGCGCCATCCATTGAATAGAATTGATGGGACAAACCTCCATACAATTTTGTGACTTATCACCCGATGGCAGCAGTGTATATTTAACAAATTCATGGTAAATTTGTACGCCGCAAATTTTTTGAAAATTTATAATTTAGATATTTTATTTTCGCATTATATATAAAAAAAATTTTAAAAGAAAAATTAAAATTTTAAGAGACCTTTTTCTGGTATTAACTTTGAAAACTCGAATATATTAAATGCATTTGTTAATTTGTTAAAATTTCGATTTTAAATTTACAAATATTTATTTAGTAGTTATTATTTTAAATTTTCGGGCAAAAAAAATAAAAAATTCAAATTTTATCAATATTTTAAGCACAAAATTAAAAAAATGTTTAGTTTCCTTATGAAAAACGTTCGACTTTTTATTTATTTACTTTTTTTTTCTACAAAAAAAATTCAGAGAAAAAATTAACAGTTTTAAAAAAGTCTAATTTTTGGGTCAAAAGTAAAAGTTGCCAAATAAAAACCAAATCAGAATTCTCAAATTTTCGAACCATACTTCCAAATTTGGAATATTTCAGAAGTTGTCAATTTTTGAGTAAAAAATTTTAATACCTGCTGTACTAGAAATTAGAAGTTTCTATCAAAATTACATGTTTAAATTTGACAATTGCAGATTTTTTTGATTCAAAATATTCTTAGAAATCTCGAATCTGTTCTAAATTTTTTTATGAAACCAAATTTTATTTTTATAAATTTTGGTTTTTTTCCAAAATTTAAACTTTTTTTTTCAAATCCGGAGTTTAATCTTGAATTTTTATCGAAAATAAGAAGTTTTTTTTATAAACATTTCAGATTAAAATGAAGATTTTTAAAATTTTGAGTTTATCTTTTATATGTTGAAATTTTTGTGCCAATGTACCGGGTGGCCAATTAAGAAAGGACGCCGGCTATATCTCAGCAACGAATCACTTTACAGCTTTGAGGAAAAATTTTCAATAAGAAAAGTGGCCCTGAAAAATCGATGGAAAATATTTTTGAAGTTCTAAAATGACCGCTAGGTGGCGTAATAGGTAAGACTGAATAGAATATTAGGATTTTCTCTAAATTTTGCCTAATTAAGGTATATGGAAAATACATGCATTGTAATCCTAGAATATTTTCGATTTGTTTTGCTTTACACTTTTTGTTCTGTCTTTAACATTAAAGTGGTGGGGAGACGTCGAAATTTTTTTTTTTAAATACCATTTACTTCGGTTAGCCTTAAGGAAATTTAACAAATTTAGTCTCTATAGAAAGACTGCTATTTAGTCTATCGACGGCACTTTCACGTGTTTTTATTTTAAAATTATTGTCGTTGATACAGTGCGTTATATAAAAAAGTAACAAATTTCGCCGTTTTTCTAAAAAAATTAAATAGAATGATAGAGAATCTTCAGCCGCTCACTTCCCATTGCGACCTTTGCTCATTTGCCTAACGCTCTGACCGCAAATTTTCTACCGACGCCGACGTACGACATTGATAGTGCACCGTTGCGACCCGAGCTTAAAAACCGTAAGTCTTTTTTTTGCATTTTTTTTTCTTCTTTAGTATTTATCAGTTATTTATTTATTTATTTGTTTAATACTGTTTGCATCATTCACCTTGCCCGCTTTCAGCCTGACAAAATTTCTTTGCGTAAATTTCAAGCCACGTACTCGCAGAGTGTCTGCCTTTCCGTTAATATTTGAATTTTTTTGCGGTACGTATTCTAAATTTCGTGGCAGTTGTTTCTAATCGATATTTGCAGTGCTTCACTGCCAAATGTCTGGATTTACGGTTAAAGACCTATATTTTTCTCATTTTTCAAGCCTTGTGACCGTTATCCACCATTTTCCTTGTTTTATTTTCAAACGACACGTCTCCTTTAGTGCTGCCATCTATAACGTCATAAAAATAAATAGAATGATATGTCAATTTGAATATATTAAAATAGAAAATCAAAAGCCCTAAATATCAGTAAAAATCGCAACTCGATATCTTTTTTCTAACCGAAGATATTGACAAACAAAGTTTAAGTTATAAATAATCACATAGTTTGTCTACAAAACTGGTAAAGTGGCCTTTGAAAAAGTTAACTGCGAAAATAAAATAAAAAAGTGCAAATATTTAAGGTTGCAAATGTGTTCACTACCTGCTCTTCTAACTGAATTGTTATTTCCGCTTTTACATTTCTTTATAAAATAAAAAATTGGTTTTCAGGGGACAAGATTTGTATTTCAATTTTTAAAATTAAAAAGATTTAAACAAATGAAAAACCATTTGACATGCTAACTAACCATTTATTTCGAATGCATGAAAATGCAAGGGATGCTGCTAAATCTACGCGTGCAGTATCCCGAAAAACGTAATCAAAGGGAAAGAGTTTTCCTTCGACTGATGCATCGCATACGCACCACAGGAAATGTGCATGTTGCTATGTTCAGAAGGTAACGAGCAAAATATTATAAATGTTTTAGAATATGTGAAATTTAATCCTCATTTAAGTGTTAGAACAATAGCTAATGACTTGGGGATATGCTGAACCACCGTTCAAAATCAGGTCCACGTGGCAGGTAGGTAGGAAGTGGAAGTCAGTTTTCTTGGTCCATCCAGGTCCTCAGATCTGACTTGCCTTGATTTTTATTTGTCAAGCGAATAGAAGACCTAGTTTTTGTCAACAAGCCTACAAAAGAAAGGGCATGATCGAAAGAATAAGAAACAATATTTAGAAGGATAGAATGGTCAATGGTAAAAGTTAAAATTGCAGTATTGTTCATTCGTCAGAGGATTCACTGCATTAAAATGATGGGCTGCAATCAGTTTGAACATCTAGGGCTCCAGTCATTAGAGGATATAAATTTAACATTTTTAATGTAATACAGTGTCTTTTTTTACTTTTTTGAATATTGGATTGTTTCTTCGGTTAATTTTTTTACATTATTCACTGTTATTACTGTTAGATCATTGTAGGTATGTTAATTACTGATTTTATATTATGTAACAGAAATTCTAAACCTCTGATTTCGTATTCTAAATGGTAAACAACGTCATCAAGCTTTTACGTTACTGAAATTTTATTTCCCAATATCTCCAGTTAGATAAAAGATATCGAGTTGCGGTTTTCACTGATATCTACGACTTTCAATTCTCTATTTTAGTATATCAAAATTGACATATCTTCCTATTTAATTTTTTTTAGAAAAACGGCGAAATTTGTTACCATTTTATATAACGCGCTGTAGCAACGACAATAATTTTAAAATAAAAACATATGAAAGTGCTATCGATAGACTAAATAACACTCTTTCTATAGAGACTAAATTTGTTAAATTTTATTGAGGCTAACTGAAGTAAATGGTATTTAAAAAAATTTTTTTTCGATGTCTCCCCACCACTTTATTCTTAGAGATAGAAGAAAGAGTGTAGAATAAAAACATATTGAAACTACTCTAGGATTACAATGCATGCATTTTCAATATACCATAATTAAGCAAAATTTCGAGAAAATCCTAATTTTCTATTTAGCTTCACGTATTACTCCACCTAGCGGTCATTTTAGAACCTCAAAAATATTTTCCAGCGATTTTTCAGGGCCACTTTTTTCATTGAAATTTTTTTCTCAAAACTGTGGGATGGTTCGTTGCTGAGATATAGCCGGCGTCCTTTCTTAGTTGGCTCACCCGGTACGTGTGTTATTTCGAAACTTTGTTTGAACATTTTAATCTTTAAAAGTAATCTTCGGTTTTAAAAAAAGGTTTTTTTTCTAATTTTTACTACAATAAATAATTGACGAAACGTCTATTCATGTTAAAATATTTTTATATTTCTTAAAATTTTCATTTTTAAGAATTTCTTCCTCATTGTTCCCTTTCCGTGTTATGCACTTGCTGACTAGCTCAAATAAGAGTGAAACATCGATGTCCAGTGCTACAACATTTTTTATGTATTTTTATATTGTTACGTGCGTTATCGGTTCGAATTGATACACGTGATGGATTTATTCCCACTTTATTACTAAACTCAACTTGAATCACCACAATTTACAATTAACTCACTTCTACTAACTTACTAATTGCACTGATTCTAACTGACTGACTCGAGGGAAAACTGACCGCCTTTTTATAGTTTCGGCCCGCGTTCTTCCAGAATTTTCGGCAGATAAGGCTTATCGAATGCCGAAATTTCTGGAACGCTTATCTGCCGTTTGTTTCGTTATCGCGGCCGCTTTCCCCTTATCAGAACCTTCTAGAAACCTTTTTTATTTACTAAATTCTACAATTCTATCCTAAATCCTATTTCATCTATTTACATTGCGTTACACTGCCTCCCCCTTAGAAATGATCGTCCCGATCAGTTCCAATCAGTCACTTCGCCACTAAATTTGCATAGTCTGTTCAGGTGCACCACTTTCATTTTACTCCTGGAGCTACGCTGGATCCTGTATACCAAGTCGTTGATCCTCTTCAGCACTTTGTACGGCCCTTCCCAAGATGGCGTAAACTTTGGCGAAACTCCTTTCTTTCGCTGAGGGTTGTATAGCCATACCAACTCGCCCTCACTGAAACCACCATGATTGGCACTCACGTCATACCTGGCCTTCATCCGGTCCGTCGCCAAGTTGATCTTCGTCCGCACCAGAGCATGCGTCTCCAGTATCGCTTCCCTCAAGTCATCTACGAAACCCATCGTTTCCCTGGGGACCTCCCTTGGTGATCCAAACACCAAGTCACACGGAAGCCGCAGTTCCCTCCCGAAGATCACTTTTGCCGGAGTCTGACTTGTAGTTTCATGAGTTGCCGCGCGATAGGCCATCAGGAACAGTGGTAGATGTCGGTCCCAGTCGGTCTGATGTTTGGAAACGACCTTCGCAAGATGTTCCTCTAAGGTCCTGTTAAATCTCTCCACCATTCCGTCAGACTGTGGATGAAGAGGTGTTGTTCGAGTTTTCCTTATTCCAAGAAGACGACACACCTCTTGGAAAACCCCCGATTCAAAGTTCCTTCCCTGGTCCGAGTGCAGTTCTAAGGGAACACCAAATCGACAGATGAAGTTGTCCACAAGAACCCTTGCGACTGTGGTGGCTTCCTGATTCGGGATGGCATAAGCCTCAGGCCATTTACTGAAATAATCCATGGCCACCAGGATGTACTTGTTTCCATCGTCTGAAGCTGGGAATGGCCCTGCCACATCGATTGCAATTCTTTCAAATGGAGCTCCCACATTATATTGCTTCAGGGCCCCTTTGCTTCTCGTACGAGGACCCTTGGATGCAGCACAGGTGACACATTTCCGACACCACCGCTCGACGTCCTCCCTGCAGTTAACCCAATAAAACCGTTTTCGAACCTTCTCCAGGGTCTTGTTCATCCCTAGATGTCCACCAGAGGTCCCATTGTGCACCTCCCACAAGACCTGTGGAATCTTCTCCTGAGGCACCACCAACTGCAAGTTGACACGCTTTCCATCCGCGCTTTCCCATGCTCTCTTCAGTACTCCGTCCTCGACCTGGAGGGATTTCCATTGAGCCCACAAATTCTTAAGAGCTGGACTTCTGTCGGAAACCTCTTGCCATTCCGGTCTGTCTCCAGCTTCTTTCCATTCCAATATGGGTCCGACATCAGCGTCGCTCCTCTGTAGCTTCCGAAGACCTTCAACTGTCCATTCGTCTTCTGGCTGGACAGAAGTGACCCTTATATCCACCATGTCCTCATGGTCCTCAACTCGTTTGCAGTGTTTGCAATCACCACAAGGTCTTCTGGACAAAGCGTCAGCGTTGTTATGCTGTCGTCCGGTCGATGATGCACCTTGAAGTGATACTGCTGAAGCCTTTCTAACCATCTAGCCGTCTGTCCCTCCGCGTTCTTCATTCGGAAGTAACCAAGAAAGTGCCGAATGATCTGTCCTGATAAGGAATTCTTGCCCATACAAGTACTTGTGGAAGTGTTCCACGGCCTTCACTATCGCAAGTAGTTCCTTCCTGGTGGTGCAATAGTTCCTCTCCGGCTTCGTCAGGATCTTGCTGTAATACTCGATTACTCTTTCTTCACCGCCTTGAACTTGGGACAGCACAGCTCCAATGCCGACGTTGCTGGCATCTGTGTCTAACACAAATTTCCCAATCTGCTGAGGATAAGCCAAGATAGGACTTGTGCACAAGGCGGACTTCAGTTTTCGGAAAGCGGTATCACAGTCGGGAGTCCAGACGTACGGCCTTCTTCCTTCCGTTAGTTGATGCAACGGCGCAGCGATGTTGGCGAAACCTTTCACAAATCTTCTATAATAGGTACATAGCCCCAAGAAACTCCTCAGTTCATGTTTGTCTTTGGGTCTTGGCCAGTCACGAATTGCTTGAGTCTTGCTGATATTAGTTTCAACTCCTGCGGCTGATACAGTGTGGCCCAAAAATTCTACTTTCCTTTGGAACAAAGAGCACTTCTTTGGATTCAGCTTTAAGTTGGCTTGCTTTAATCTGTCGAAAACTTCTTGAAGATTTTCCAAATGTTCTTTAAAGCTCTTGCCCATCACCATGACGTCATCTAGGTAAACCAAGCAAGTTTTCCAAGTGAGTCCTCGAAGTACCAGTTCCATTAGACGTTCGAAAGTAGCCGGTGCGTTGCATAGCCCAAAAGGCATAACCGTGAACTGATATAATCCACTCCCAGATGAAAAGGCCGTCTTTTCTTTGTCGTCGGGGTCTATGCTCACTTGCCAATATCCACTTTTCAAGTCCAAAGTTGAAAACCAGGTGGACCCAGACAAGGTCGTTAGGGTGTCATCAATTCTTGGCAAGGGGTAGCTGTCCTTTTTAGTGACGTCGTTTAATTTCCGGTAGTCGACACAGAATCTTGTTGACCCGTCCTTCTTTGTAACCAAGACTACAGGGGAAGACCATGGACTATTGGACTCCTCGATGACTCCATCCTTCATCATCTTCTTAACCAGTCCCGCGACTTCCTCTTGCTTGGCCACCGGTAATCTTCTAGGGGGTTGACGAATAGGTGTTGCATCGCCGGTGTTGATTTTGTGTCGAACTACGTCGGTCCTTCCTAGATTTCGGTCTCCATCGGTAAAAACGCCGTGGTTTTTCTTTAGAAATGACCTAGCCAGAACTACTTCTTCCTTGGACAAGTGTTTCAAGTCCACTTCCAACTTGACTTGCCCAACCTTCGTTTTCTGAACTGGCGCACAACTGTCTCCCAAGGAGCTTATTGAGGTTACCGGGGTACAGACTGCCAGAGTAGTACCCTTTTTGATTGAGCGTGCTGTTGGGAACACGTTGGCAACTCTCACAGGTACCTTCTGAGATGCTTTAACCACGGATCTCGCCACTAGCAAATTCTTGGAAATGTCATAAGTCGGTTCCACTAATCCAACGCAGCAGCCCAAATCTCCTTCCATCACAGCCATAACCGTCTTCTCGCTGCTTCCCTGCACTACAGCTGTTTCGCAGGCAAACAGTCTTACCTCCTTTGGAGTGTCCTTTGGTGTAGTCAGGACAAGCTCTTCATTTCCAATCTTTAAAATGTTCTGCGCTGGGTCGAAAGTAAAGCCATGTTGCCTGATTACGTCCATCCCCAGAATCAGTTCGTCTTCGATATCTGACACCAACACCCGATGCGAAATCCTTAATTTTCCCAGACCAATCATGACGTCTGCCTCTCCTATAATTGGCGCAGTATCTCCCGTAACTGTTCTGAGGACCATTCTTTGCGACAGCACCCTCGGCCGCGACGGTAGGATGTTCCTTCGTGCCAAAGTAACCATGGCGCCTGTGTCGACTGTGGCCTGTACATTCCTTCCATCTACGCTGGCTGCAACTACTAAACTTTCCATGGTCCTTTTTATCTGTTTGATGGAAAGAGTTTTGGGGGCTCGTTGCTCGACACCAGCCAGTGAGTGCCCCTTCCCACTGGCTGATTTTAGTTTTCCTGCTGTGGGACTTGTCGACTTCTTGGGGCTGACCTGCAGTCCTTCTTGAAGTGCCCCGGTTTGCCACAGTTGTAACATGTGCTTCTGTTGGATCTGCCTTTTAGAGTTCCTACCAGTTCTTGGATGCTCGCGTCCATTTTCTTTAGGCTAGCGCTTATGTTCGCGTTCATTCCCTTTACTTCCTTTGTGTTAGCACTCATACTCGCATTCATTTCTTTTATGTTAGCGCTCATGTTCGCGAGATCAGTGTCATTCGCGACCTCTTCGATGTCAGCTTTTCTAATTCTCCGTGACGCCCCTGGCTCTGAAACCTTGTAAGCGGCTTCAACCTCCAAGGCTCTAATCAGTGCCTCCCTTGATGTTCGGACGTTCGACAAGCGTATCACTCTCTGGACTTCCGGGTCTCTTATTCCTTCTATGAAAATTCTAACTGCGTGAAGTTCCAGAAAATCGGTTGGTGCTGTTGGATAGGCAATATACGCCAGTCTTCTCACGTCAGCCTCGAATTCTTGCAGGGTTTCGCCACTTTTCTGCCTTCTTACTAGCAGCTGCGACTGGACAACTTGCTGCAAATGGTGGTCCCCAAATCTTAGCTCTAAAGCCCTAACTAGATCTTCATAATTGGCTTGTTCTTGATCCGATAGAGTTCGGAGTAATTCCAGAGCATCTCCGCGCAGGGATACCACTAATGAGGTTGCCTTTGCTTCTTCCGTCCACCGATTTGCCTTAGCAGCAGCTTCGAACTGTTTTCTGTAGGTCTGGAAGGATGTTTTCCCATCATAGGTCGGAGGTTTCACTTTTTGGGAAGAGATAGCGGGTACACTTTCGGATTCGTGTTGTGTGACTTGTCCACTTAGCAACTTCTTCATGTTTTTTTCGATGTTGCTGAACTTTTTCTGTGTTGTATTTTCCAAATCAAGAAGCTTGCTGTTGAATTTTTCTTTTACTTCTCCAATTTCTTCCCTGACTTCGCAATCTCTTCCTGCATTTCTTCTCTTATTCCAGTAATTTGTTCTTTCACTTCTTCTTTCATTTTTTCAGTTATATTTGCTAGTAGACTATGCAATTCTTGTTTTTCTGCATTCCTTTTCTGATCTTCTTCTTCTTTTTCTTGTCGTCTTCGTTCTTCCTCCTGTTCTTTTTCTTGTCGTCTTTCTTCTTTGTCTTGTCGTCTTCGTTCTTCCTCTTGTTCTTTTTCTTGTCGTCTTCGTTCTTCCTCTTGTTCTTTTTCTTGTCGTCTTTGTTCTTCCTCTTGTTCTTTTTCTTGTCGTCTTTCTTCTTTGTCTTGTCGTCTTCGTTCTTCCTCCTGTTCTTTTTCTTGTCGTCTTCGTTCTTCCTCCTGTTCTTTTTCTTGTCGTCTTCGATCTTCCTCTTGTTCTTTTTCTCGTCGTCTTTCTTCTGCTTGGTCTTTAAGCATTGCTAATAACGCTTGCATTTGTTGTTCCATTTTGGCCGATTTTAATCTCGTATCCATAAAGCGTGTCTGAATGTTCAAGATTTTACTTGACGCGCCTCGTATAACTATTTAACAGTTTAAAACGTCCGAGATAAAGTCAATTACGGCACCTGGCACGAATTTTTTTTTTTTTCGAGTAATAAAGCA
Source organism: Dastarcus helophoroides (assembly GCA_028583605.1). Classification (NCBI taxonomy): domain Eukaryota; kingdom Metazoa; phylum Arthropoda; class Insecta; order Coleoptera; family Bothrideridae; genus Dastarcus; species Dastarcus helophoroides. The sequence continues at coordinate 29,727,656 of CM053336.1, forward strand.
CAATCCACGAATAATCCCGCTTCTGACACCAGATGTTACGTGCGTTATCGGTTCGAATTGATACACGTGATGGATTTATTCCCACTTTATTACTGAACTCAACTTGAATCACCACAATTTACAATTAACTCACTTCTACTAACTTACTAATTGCACTGATTCTAACTGACTGACTCGAGGGAAAACTGACCGCCTTTTTATAGTTTCGGCCCGCGTTCTTCCAGAATTTTCGGCAGATAAGGCTTATCGAATGCCGAAATTTCTGGAACGCTTATCTGCCGTTTGTTTCGTTATCGCGGCCGCTTTCCCCTTATCAGAACCTTCTAGAAACCTTTTTTATTTACTAAATTCTACAATTCTATCCTAAATCCTATTTCATCTATTTACATTGCGTTACAATATTTTCATTATTTATCAAAAAAAAAATTTTTTTTCATATCTAAATTTGGTCGTCTATTTTTTTTTTCTATTCTATGTAAAATAAACTAACCTCTTATTTTTGTCAACTGTCATGAGGTGACGTCTTTAAATAAATTTAAATATCACGTAGTCATAGATTCAAAAACTGTTTAGAATATTGTCAACAAACAATAAAAGTTTAAATATTTCCAAACTGGGCCGAAGAAATGTTAAATAAAATTAAAAAACATAATATTTTCGGTCAATAAGAGTTCACCATGAAGAATTATCAATTAGTTGCAACGTTGCGCCCTCAAAACCCGCAAAATATCTCATTTTTGATTACGATTTCGAAGGTGTAAAGGTAGCAAAATGTTATGGAATGCGCATCATTTTTGAAGCTAGAACGTGAAAATTGGTATTTAAACTTTTGAAGAGGCTCGAAAATAATTACTTAGTAGAAAAACACATTCTGATTTTTGGGTTTACTTATCAAAAAGGAAATGCCGCGAACTGGGAAGAGAGATTTAAAACACACGGGGTAAAGGGCATATGCAAGTTTTTGCCTTTGGAGGCATTCATAAAAATGATGAAGAACGATATATCAGAATTTTAAATTTTCTTACTTGGCGCAATAGGGGTTTCCTCTTGTATTTCCGGGGTATCTGAAAATGGTATTAATTAAAATTAAAAGTTGCTTAAATAAAGTTGTAAATAAGAAAATCTTAAGAAATAAATTCATTATAAATAAAAGATGAGAATAAAGCTTAAACTATTGAAAATAAATGAATTAAGCCGAAATTTCCAGAAATAAATGTTAAACTTAAAACAAATTTGACAAAATTGAAAATTTGGGAAAAAATAAACAAAAAATTACAAGGCTTCAATTTTAAGAAAATAATTTTTCTTTATTATTAATGTAAAAATTTTGAAAAAAATTAAAATTGCTATAAAATGTTATTTTCAAAAAATTCAGAATTTCTCGAAAAACTTCAAAATTTTTGTAAAATATTTTTAGAGTCGTAAATATTTAAATAAATCAAGCAAAGAATAAAAATTTTGAGAAAGTCAATTTTATAAAAAAAACATTTCAATTTTGAAAAAAATTTAAAACTGTTTTGAGAATAAACCAAATATTTGAAGAAAAAAACTTTCCAACCATTTTTCACAAAAAAAAGCTTGAAATTTCAGCAAAATTTTACTTTCTGCAGAATTATATTCAGAGAAAATGTTCATAAACATTTATCTAAAAAGTTTTTTTCAGAAGAATCAAATATTTGATAAAACATGAATTTTTTTTACAAAAAAATCAAAATTTTCAAATGGATACTTTGAGAATAAGACGAAAAAAATCTCGTTATTAGATTATTTACTTACTATCGCTCGTTGTTGATAGATTTGACGAATCTGCTGTCAAACCTAGAAATAATTGTATTTATTAGGTGTAAATTTTTGCATAAATAAGAGTTTATTTTTCTATAGAAAAGTCAACATTTTTGAAACGTAAGTTATAATGTCTACATTAGGGTGGTCCTTATTTAGGAAATGTTCGAATTTTTTTCCACGATAGTCCTAAATTCGGTTCCAAATATATAAAAAAAATTCATGCCAAGTTATAGCTCTTAATTTTAATATCAACCCGGCCCCCCCGATAGCCAAAGTTTTAAATGGAAATAACACAGGAAAAGTTCTGTTAATACTTTGGAATTTTTTATCCCAATAAACCAATAAACATATCATGTCGACAAATGATTATTTTTATAGAAAATTTACCGCTCTACAAAAAAGGTCTCTTATGATTTTTGGCTAACTTGACTGGTTTAAAAGTTATTTCGAGGTCAAAATCAAAGTTCTAGTCAATCTAATGGTTTTTTTTCGTTTTTACCATCATTTTTATGATTCAAAAATGAAAAAAGGGTTATAATTTTTTAATCTTGATGATTTTTTTTCCAGAAAATTCCAAGGTGACCGACCGTGACCCTAAAATAATAGTTACACTAATTTTTTTTTTATTTTTGAACTGTCATAAGTTTCAACTATATTTCCAATTTCAAAATACACAAAATATTTTGGCAAATTATTGAACGATTTTAATTTTGATTGATAAAAATATTGATACAATCTGGTTTCAAATTTAAATTTCAAGATAAAAACATTTCAGAAAACTGATTATGCCGCCATCTATTAGATTTTACTTCAAACTTTTCACATCACCCCAATTATTCTAAAGTACTCATAACCTATATTTATTATCTCAACTCTATTAAAATCGTTCACGAATATTTACTAATAGTTATGCTTTCTCGTTGTTTAATTAAATCCTTAAATTTCATCAATTCGATTTTAAAGTCATCAGACAAATATGGGAACTATCACGTTTACGTCAAAACATCTTTTTAATTGGTGATGTTGACGTCCAAATAGTGGGTAATAAATTACCATCGAAATCGCAAGCTTTAAAAGTGTTCTTTTTTCATACACGTATTTTAAATACTTCTGTACCAGAAAGTATCGCTGCAGTAATTGATGAAATTATTGTGTTTTTGGAAAAAAGCTCAAATTCCCGTTCAAGATATGCAAAGATGCCGAGATAAATTGAAAAAATTGTACGATAAGTGGCGCATACTTGTCAAACACAAAAATCGGAGTGACGTGGCTGTAAAAAAACAAAATGAATTTGTTTGTTCATTAAAAAAAATTATTTGACATTGCACCATCAAATGTATTTGAAGTTATTGATGAAAATTCTAAAGAATTCTTAATTAATCAGAGATCAGATGAACGAATTGGTTTTATTGCAAATATTAAAACAAAATATGATGACGATGATAATAATTCTAATAAATTGAACAAAAAAACTCATTTTGAAATACGAAAAAAAAAGAGTGATGAAGAAAAAGCATTATTGGGTAAATTATGAGAACCAAATAATCAATGATTTTTATTATACTTATTCACGTTCATATTTTTATTCGTCATATTATTGTCCTTATTTGTTTTAGACAAAAATGTTGAACTTTTATCTAGCCAGGGAAGTGCCTCTATCTGCATCTAGTGGAGAAATATACTTTTCTACTACTGCCGGATCATCAGAATCAAAAAAAAACAAGAGGAAGTTATAATATTCTCAGTGATAGAGTTGTAGCTATTTCGATCGATGTAAAGTAAGTGACAGAGATGCTGTATTTATAATAACTGCTATCTGTCAATCACTTATTGATATAAACCTACTAGATGTGGATATTAACTCTTTGATTATCAATCGATCATCTATTCGAAGACAACGACAAACTATGCGAGAGTCAAACAA
>CM053336.1:29739311-29779669 GCA_028583605.1 Dastarcus helophoroides
GTAAATTTTAATCTTTGGCAAAATCATGTCCTAACTTTTATAGATTGATAATTACATAGTGTATTATTGGTAAACACAGTGGTAATTTCTAATAATTAATAAAACTAGAAAGTAATACCCCTAATTACCCATAATCATTGATGATTGATTCCATACAATGCTTTAGGTAAATATCTAATTATGTTCAAAGTTCTAAATATTACTTTTTCTCTTTTGGTTGCCTAAGCTTTACTGTCAAGTTTCTTTTTAATTTTTTATAACAATAATATACCGGGTGTTTTTTTTAGTTGGGAGGTTACCTTTTTATGGAGTATCACTTATTATAAAGGCAAAATAATTTTGTTGATATGGCTAATCGGAGCTAAGCTACCTTTCAAAAATATTTTCAACTTCCTTCCACTTCCGGTTATACCGGAAGTAGCCATCAACTTTCTTATTTTAAATAGCAACCCCCAAATTTTATATTTTATTTAAATTCTACGTCAAAAAATAAGGTGAGTTTATGTATACATGTTTATTGCTATCTTTGGTAGTTTTTAGGATATTTAAATTTTTCGGAAAAAACTGACAGAAAAGAGGGTTATTTTGACTCTTTGTATCTTTTTTATTATTTGCAATAAAAACATAAAATTTGGGTTGAAGTCATGAAATATTATGGAGACTATAATAACGTAATCAAGTTTTACATTTATTACACAGGGTGATGGAAATGTTATGATTTTTATTGTTTTTGTTTTATTCAAAAAAACTCTGTTTTTTTAAATGGGAACTATGTGTTTTTTAAACATTTTTAAATTCCTTACGTAGAAAGAAGAAAAAAGTTACATAACTAATTTTTTAAAATTCTGCACCGTTACAGAGATATAATGCAAAATAAAAAAGAAAAATATATCTTTTTTTTCCAGTAGCAACTTGGTAGTAGACGACAAAATTTTCAAAAAAAAACACAACCACGAGGCCTAAAAATTTTAGGCTAAATAACATTTTAAAGATAATCGCACAAGACGAATAAGTTTTTGGCTAATTGTTAGAATACTTATTGAAAAATATTTAGGAAGCCACGAATGTAAGTTTCGTAAAAGTGGTTTGTTAAACAGACCTCTCATTTTTGGAGTAACGAAAATCAACAACAAATATTCAAGAAAATTCGTCTTTTAGCTGTTATGCTGTTAGACTAGAACTCAGAATTTTTAAGCGTTAAATTTTACAATGAAAATCAAAACGAAAATTTTTTAGTGATTTTTTTAAGACTACTGCATGTCAAGCATATTGCTAGGAACAATCGGATGTGCTTAAAAACATTACTCAATTCGAAATCTTAAAATATGCCTTTAAATGTATTGAAACAGAAGATCGCCCATGTTGTTCTTGATGTAAATTTTTTGTCAATTATTTTTGTTTCCTATTATTTATTATGATTAATTCTTTAGGCTTTTATTGCCTGCAGTTAATTTCCTACTTGAACAAAAAAGAGAAGTTTGATTCTTTTTATTTTGAGATTTATGTAAAATACCTCTGTAACGACACAAAATTTTAAAAAATAATTAATATAACTTTTTTCTTCTTTTTATGTAAAGAATCCAAAAATGATTAAAAAACATATAGTTCCCATTTAAAAAAACAGAGTTTTTTTGAATAAAAAAAAATAGCAAAGATTATAAAATTTCCATCACCCTGTATAATAAATGTAAAATCTGTTTACGTTATTATAGTCTTCATAATATTCCGTGACTTCAAACCAAATTTCATGTTTTTACTGCAAATAATAGAAAAGATACAAGGAGTCAAAATAACCCTCTTTTCTGTCATTTTTTTTTCGAAAAATTGAAATATCTTTAAAACTATCAAAGGTAGCGATAAGCATGTATACATAAAGTCACCTTATTTTTTTACGTGAAATCTAAATAAAATATAAAATTTGTGGGTTGCCATTTAAAATAAGAAAGTTGATGTCTACTTCCGGTATAATCGGTAGTGGGGGGAAGTTCAAAATATTTTTAGAAGATAGTTTAACCCCGATTAGCCCCATCGACAAAATCAGTTTGCCTTTACAATAAGTAGTACTCCATATAAAGGTAACCTCCCAACTAAAAAAAACACCCGGTATAATATCTGGGTTGCACGTCACATAGAATTCATTAGTTTTTAAAAATATCAATTTAAATGAAATAATATATTGTAATAAAGATTTGTAATTCTACATACAAATTTGGCTAAAGAAGCAGGTACTCATCATTTTTATTCCGAAAAAAAGTTTTTTTTCATAAAATTGCGAACAATTCGCCAAATAATAAGTAAACTATAGCAAACACATTAAAAAATGTAGATAATATTGCCCAAAGTTACCCCATGCTTAGACAAAGTTCTTGTTAAAATTGTGAATTTTAGCGACATATGGCAAGTTATACTTTTTGTAAAAAGCAAATTGATCGCTTGCTTCTTCAATATAAATAAACAGCTTCTACAAACCCTTATTGTTTAAATAAATTGAAAAAATAATAAAGCGTTATAGGGGCTCCGCACGTCCTGAAAATCATACCGTTCAACATCACAAAAGGGTTGTTGGTAAAACTTGAAAATTCCGAAAATATACTTATATGATTCTCCATCTTATAAAACAATGTTTCATAATTATTACCGCCTTCCTCCAAACCCATTATTATTCTCATGTTATTTTTTGTTGATGTTGTTTCATCATCTTGGTTCGACGTTGTTGGTGTCGTCGTTGTTGTTGGCATTGTCATCTCACTGTTTATAACATATGAAAATTTCTCGTTGCACAGGATACTCCATCTTGTACAACAATGTTTTTTCACCTTGATACCCCACCATCTTTTTCATGTCACTGCTCACAACTAATTGAATTCGTTGTTGTTGTTTGCAGCATATCCATATGGAAGAGTGTCACATGATCCTTCGATGAGATGACGTTTATCATATAGGTAAGAAAGAGATCTTACGATACTTTCAACCACCTAGTTTTAACTACCTTTTCAAGATCACACCTTCTTAACATCGAAAATATTCGGTAAGAGTCGTAAAAGTTAGGATAATTGAGAAGTGGTAGGCCAACATAAGAGAAAAACCAGAGACTAAATAGACTGAACGTTTCAATGTTGTCTTATGCGTACAGTTGAAGCTAAAATGCGTGAAAGTGGGGAGGTGCATTCCACTACTCTTTGATATGGTCGGATTAAGTAAAATTTATAAATACGAAACTTGCCGCGTAACGGTTCTAACGATTTAGATGAAACTTTAGAATTAGGGGCTTTTGGAACAATAGGATAATTTTTATAAGTGCTTTTTGGTAAAAGTTCAGGAGAACTATTTTCAAAGACATCTTGGTTTAATAGTAAAATAATTTTCTTTCAATACGCAACGCCTGTGTACAATATTGTTAAGCCGGTGCTGTAAACACGTCATGATTGCAGTGAAATGGCGACGCGCGCACGCTGATAATTGAATATTTATATATTTTATTTTTACCTACCCAAAGAATGAAACTCTTGATTTTCCCTCACTAATGTGTTCACTGAGGTTTTAACAATGATCCACAATACACTTCCCCATATTTACAGCCCATTTTCTTTAAAAAAAACCGATGTTATCTTCGCAAAGGTCTGTCAAATAATAAGAGGGCATTGCGAGCTAGATGGAGCTAGGCTTTCGCCAGGCTTCCAACTGGCTTCACTGCTTGCCGTGTTAGGTTCAGTCTATTTAGTCTCTGAGAAAAACCCAATACATTTATCATATTGCTTTAATAATGTAAATAAGTAAACAAACTTACACACAAAAAACTAATCTTTCTTTATTTTTAGTTACTGTGGTCTTAAGCCTATCTAATTTGATTTTGATAATATAATTTAATTCTATGTTTAGGTCTTTCACTTCTTTTTTAAACCAATAACAATTAGAAACGTACAGGTTCTCCAAATTCTCGAACTTTTACGACTTTTACCTACATATTTACGTAGCATTAATAACAAAAGAGTTTAGGATGAAAACCAACTTAATTGCTACTTTGGAAAACAGTTTTTGACCATTACTCTGGTTACTTTGGAAAACAGTTTTTTGGCCATTATTCTGTAATTGTGGGTCTGACAAATATTTTGTGGGAAAACTTTTTGTATAAAATATAATATTCTATAACTTTGGTAAATAACGTTTTTACGTAGCATTAATAACAAAAGAGTTCTAAGATGAAAACTAATTTGGCTGCCAATTTGGGGAACAGTTTTTTGTTAGTTATAAAACAACGAAGATATAAAATGGATTTAAAAAAACTTAATTCACTATCGTACGTCAAAGATATCAAAAAACTGATTAAGTTAGATATCGGTAGAAAATATGTTATATTTGATATAACTATATCAGTGGCGGCTGGTGACTTTTTGACAGGGGGTGCGCAGATGCAAAAACAGGACTTCGAACCGGAACTGAACCGAAAACCGGAAACCGAAAAAAAACCGTTATTTTTGTAGGAACGAAAAACGGAACAGAACCGGAAAAAAATAACGGTTTATTTCGGTTCGTAGAATTTGCATGTTCTTAAAATAATTTTTATTTTACCCTAAAGTTTGGGATTTTTTTAGAAATTTCCTTTTCAAAATTTTACACAAATTCGTGCAACTCTCATTTGAAAATTATGAGTTAACTTGAAAGAACATGTTTTTGAAAGTTCAATCAGAAACCTACAATTTTCACTCTTTCTAAAAAAATGTTGATTTTATTCTCAAAATTTCAAGTCAAATTGAATTTTAAGTTGTATAACTTGAATATTCATTTTTCAACATTTTTGGTTCTGTTTTGAAATTTGGACCCTTTTCTCAAAATATTTTTTTCTTTTTATAAAATTTCGAGTTTAAAATACAAATTTTATGTGCTATTGTAAATATGGACTTAAGCAGTGAAATCTTTTTCATTGAAACCTAGTTTCCTGGCAATTTTATTTGCAAATTTGAATTTTTCCGAAAATTCCAACTTTTTCTGTATAACAAACACTTAAACTTTGTTTTTTTTCCCTCAAACTTGGATTTTCCCTTTTATAATATAATACCTTTGTTTTTTGAAGTTATTAATAAAAATTTCGAGTTGCCTTGAATTTTTTCCTTCAAATTTCACTTTAATTTAAATATGCCAATTTTTTTCTCGATATTTCAAATTCTAATGATTTTTTGCTATGCCCACTTCATCAAACTTCCCAAAATCTCAAAATTTGTGATAAAATCTTGCTATTTTTAATTTTTGCGAAAAATTAAGAATTTCAGTTAAAATTTCAAGAGAAAAAGACAACATTTATATTCCAATTTAAAGCCGGGATCTTGAAATTGAAGTCGAAATTTTAATGGTAAACTTCGAACGATGACATGTTAGAAAATGTCCAATTTAAACTTTTAATTTTTATCTGGTTTTGTTTACACTATATTTCACTTTTTTCTTAAAATTTAGATTACCGCCTCAAAACTGCGATTTTTGTTTAGATTGTTTTAAATTTAGGCAGCTTTAAAATCGAAATTTAGTTAAATCTTGAATTCCTTTTGTAGAATTCGTTCAAAATTTAAAAACTGGTAATTTAAACCTAGATTCTTCACCAAAATTAAAAAATTTCTGGGACAGGCGAATTTTGAAAAAATGTTAAAGTTATCACAAAAACTAGAACTTTTGAAAAAAAAATGGAGATTTCGAAAAAACTTTAAATTTTGTATGAAGCCACATTTAATTTCGAAAAAAGTCCCAATTTTGATGATAAAAGGTAACACTTTTCAAAAAAGATTAAAATCCTGAAAAAATTCAAATATTTCAAAAATTCGCAATTTTGAAAAAAGTAAAAATTTTTGGAAAAAATCCGAATTATCAAAAAAAGAAGTTAAAACTTCGAAAAACACTAAAAATTTTGAGCTAAAGTGGAAATTTTCAAAAACAAAGGTAAATGTTTTGAAAAAAATGTTTTATCATAATCATATTATAAAAAATCCGAACTTTTGAAAAAAAGAGGAAATTTTCCAGAAAAATTCATATTCTGAAAAAGTTATAGCTCCGGGAAAAAGTCGAAATTTCGATGATAAAAGGTCGAGGTTTTCAAAAAAAGTCTAAATTTTGGAAAAGGTTTGAAAATATTAAAAATGTCGGAATTTTGAGAATAAATTTAATTTTTCAAGAAACAGAAATTAAAGAAAAATTTAATTTTTAAATAAAAGTTTAGTTTACTACATAAAAGCCGAAACCTAGAGAAAAAGTCGAGATTTAAAAAAAAAATCTCAGTTTTCAAAAAAAGATCAAAGCTTTGAGAAATTGTAAAAAGTTTGACAAAGGTTAAAAATTAAAAAAAAAAACAGGGTAGACGTTTTTAAAAGTCAGTTTTTTAGCATCATTAAATTTACAGAAAAAATCAAAATTTTAAAAAAAAAATAACAATTTGGAAAAAAGATCGAAATTATGTATAAAGATTTTCAAAAAATTCAGAATTTGGAAAATAAATTAAAATCTTAGAGAAAGGTCAAACTGAAAAAGTCTGACAATTAATAAAATAAATAAACATTTGAAAAAAGTGGAAGCTAAAAAAAAGAACACTTGAATTTAAAAGTTTTCAAAATATAAAGACGAAATGCTTTAAGGAAATCGAAAAATGTTTAAGAATTTTCAATTAAAATCGAATGCAGCATTTAAAAAGAGTAATCATTTTTAAAAAGTCAGTATCTTGCGAAAAAGTGAAAATTGAAAAAAAAGTTGAATAAAAAACAAACATTCGAGAGAGTCGATATTTGCAAAAAGTTAAGACTTTAAAAAAATTCAAATTTTTAAAAAGAATTGAAATATTTTGAAAAAATCGAATTTAGAATTAGTTATATTTGCAAAAAAAGATGAAATTTCGAGTCTGAAATTTCTGATATTTACAAAAATAAGGTCAGACAACTTCGAGGTCAATTCCAAATATTCAACAAAAATTGTAATTTTCAAAAAATTAAATTTTTAACAAGAACGAAAGGTATAAAAGTAGAATGTTAAAAAAAATCAAAACCAACCAAATAGGACAGAATTTTGAGGAATTTGGATTATTCAAAAAATCAAAATTTTGAAAAAGGTCGAAATTTTCGAAATCAAGTTAAAATTTCGAAAATTTAGAAGTCGAGCCGGAGAAGATCGACTTTGTCAAAAAGGGGGTTTTTATTGTCGAAATTTTCAAAATAAGTCAAAATTTTCAATAAAAATTGAATTCTTCAGAAAAGTCGAAACTTTCAAAAAGTATATACCCAAAGAATCCTTTCTCTTTTTTTCACCTAGGGAAATGCACGGGTATCAGCTAATTTTTTTTTTATAAAGTTGGAGGTTTGAAGTTTGAACTCAAAATGAACCCAGAATCCAGAGTTTCAGCCCGAAATTTTTAAATTCGAAAAATCGGGAAATAGTTCCTTCAAATTTTAAGCATTACCACAGAAGTTATATGCTGTAATATTTAAAAAAGAAGGAGAACATTTCCTGAATTATGTTAGAAAATCAATTTAAATAAAAAAATTTAAAAAATTAAAAAATTTGTAAGCTGGAACTGAACCGAAAACCGGAAAAAACCGCTATTTTTGTCGGAACGAAAACCGGAACGGAATCTACATGATTTTTTTCTCGGAACGAAAACCATTAACCGGAACGAAAAAAATAGAGGTTCGGTGCCCTGTGCAAAAATATTAGTAGTTAAGAGTTTAGGTGAATCCAGTGCCATAGCAAGGTATTAAATTTAAGGGAAACAAAAGTGATACAAAATTTGTGATATTTAATAGTATTTTTAGGAATTAAATTTACATAACATCTTATAGCCTCCAAAATATTTTTGGGTTATCATCCCTAAATTATTTTCATCGAGAACAAAAAAAATCATTATCGACATTTCTGAGCCCCTTAAAGTACTCAGTGCGGTTGCACCTGGTTACAGATTTAGATAACTTAATTAAAATTGTTTGTTTTTATAGGAATAAAATTATATCACTTTTTTGTGAAAACTGCATTTGAATATAAAATATATTTTATTACAAAGTTCTAATTAAACTCTACAAAAACACAAAAAAATATTTTTTAAACAACATCCGCTATACCATCTTTTAAAGAAATAAAGTGTTCCTAACTTTCTCAGCAAAATTGTTTAAATCCAAATTTACAAATTAATAATTAAACCCTAGAATGGGTACTGCTATCTCTTTGTGAATAGCCGTACTATTGGCAGTTAGACCTGTAAGCGGCACAATTAGCAATCGCAATCAAATCAGCCGGTACCTACGCATTTAGCATCATAAACCGTAAATACACACTTTAAACTCTGACTCGTACTCACCATTTGCCAACATCGCTTCAGCGGAGCGGCGTACCGCACCGCGGGCTAGCTTTAGCGTGGTGTTCTGTAGTTTACTTCTTCGTATCCCGTGAAGGCCGTTGATAGGCATCGCATGGCAGCCACGCTAGGTGCATAATTCTGCGCGCACCAACGTATTTCAATTTCCTCATAGTATTTAATATAATGGAATAAAAGTTTGCGCACTTTATTCCAAGTCACGCACAAGTATTATTAGTTAATTAGTATATCATTATTTTGAGTTTAAAAATGTGATAAATCCAAGAGTTTTTCAATAAACAGAAAAGAATAGATCGCCCATTTCACGGAGAGTGCGCGCTCTTGCGCTCTTTAAGACCAGCCGCCACTGAACTATATTACCTACAAGTGTGGGTGACTCCATATTGGCGGACCTAGGCGACTTCGGAGTTACAAAAAGTTTTCGCGAAAACTTAGAAAACTTTTGTTAACAACTTTTTGTAGGAAATAACTTAGTCTATGACTTTTATTTATTACATTTTTACGTAGCGATAATAACAAAAGAGTTTTAAGATAAAAAACAACTTAATTGCTACTTTGGAAAACAGTTTTTTGACCATATGAAAAAATGACAAAGATAAATTGTACCACTTTTATGTGATATTTTTTACATTATAAATGTCACTTAATTGTGGTACACTTTAATTTGTTATAATTCAACGTTAGCGGTGGTGGTGTGATAAAAGAACTATAGGTACTGTGGTGAGTCGAGTTCTACTAAACTGTTCTATTTCCTCGTTTGTTTTATTAAATTGAATTTTATTCAATATTTTCTTGAAAATATTAAATCTACAAATACTGTATTATAAAAGTTCTTTGTAACATAACGTTTTGCGTGAGATACAGATTTCTTAGCGTTCACAAATTAGATAGGGGTTATTTGTTAGGCCTGGTTTGTTTCAAGTTTAATTACCTAAACCGAGTAAAATAACATGTTAGTTTTGAAGGACCGCTGAAAAGTAGAGTAATAAATAAGGGTAACATGTCAATAACGGAGACCGTAGCAAATATCTCGGCAAGACCATGTGGTGTTAGACTGGAGGAATTTTACGTTCAAAAAACGCCCTTATAAACACGTACAATTGTAGGTTATTTAAATTTCAAGTATAGAAGTAAAACTTGCAAGATAAAAGGACGACATTATTCAAAAGGGTTTTGCAGTTTGATTTGCACTTTAAGGTTTAATTTGGATTAGAAAAATTTAAATTAGTAGGAATTCTGCATCCTCATGCCTTCTAGTGAGATGCAGAGGATGTCTTTCGGTCCCTAGCAGTTAAGGGTAGGGGAATAAAAAGATAAAACACCGTAAAGAAATTTACAGAGTAGTCAAATACTGAACTTCGATGAAATTAGTTTAGAAATTATGTTCAACTTCTTATAAAAACGAGTACGAAATACGAGTTTTCGTTCGTGGCCGAAGAAAAGGGTTTTTAAAAACTTGCGGAAACACTTCACAAGCGCCTGAAGACTTTATTGGATTATATTATTATTGTCTTTCTACATTTGTTAACTTAACACTAACGGTGGTCATAACACAATCTTCTATGAAAGGGAAGTCCTCTTCTTTTATAGGTTTCGGATGCTGACGGTGAGTGCAGGTGTGCGTCTTCAAGGTCAGCATTGCTGCGTAGTTACTGGGTGGATTCAAGGATGTAACTCCTCCCGTCTTGGATGAGAACTCAGGGGGTAGCTCACTGAGTTCGAAGTTCAATGTCCATGGGTTCACTAAATTTTTGCCTTTGTATCGCGGTACATAATGTTCTTTTCAAAATTATTATATACACAAAATAAATTATTACAATGGTTACAACAACATGTAATAGAATTGTATAAACACTTATACCGTCATAGGAAATAGGGGTTGGTACAATTTGATTTAACTTTTCCTTTTGAACATCTAATTCGTTTTGAATTATTTTAACATCTTCTAAATTTATTGAATTAAGATTTAGAGGTTCAAAATTCACAGAATTTTCTTTCACATTAGAAAATGAACTAAAATTCAATTTTGGTAAATAAAATTTTTGAAGGTCATTTTAGAACTATATAAAGTTTTTGACAAATAATCTTTAACTTTAATTTCACAACTGTGATTCAATTCTATTACATAACTTCCATTTAAAGGAATGTTATCGGTATTTTTTCCACGTATCTGTTTAACAATAATTTGTTCGGGGGTAATAAGAATTCATTGGTTTTTTTCTAATTTTTGGATTTTAATAGTTTTAATCTTAATAGACACTTGTTGACAACTTACAACTTTTTTAGAATATTTCAATAATTCAACTTCACAGTGTAAATTATTATTATTTACTTCTATAGGGTTTTCTTGGTGACATAGAAAATCTTCTGTTTGGATTTCTTTATATTTTTCATTAAAGTAGGCATATTTGTGCTCATGAAATATCAAAAATTTCGTTAAAGGCATTAAGACTCTAAAAGAATGTAAATTCGGTGTTGGTAAAGGGTACAAATGAAAATAATCATAAGCTTCTAATTCTACAATCGGAACTACTAAAATAAATATTAATTGATTTAATTTAATATAACTTTTAATGCGAATAATTTTTTCAAATAACAAGAGATTTTCCATTATTGGCTCATAAGGCAACTTATTATGACTTAAATATTTATTTACCATAGAAATTTCTGATAATAAATCTTTTGGTTCAATTATTGAATTATGTAAGGTATTTAATTTGGAAAAAGTTATTGCAATTTCAAATTTCTCGAATATATCATAGATAATCTGAAATGCTGTGGTTAATTGGGAAAATACCATTTGTAATTGTAATTCATGACGAATATTTTTATTCTCAAACTGTATACTTTTAACAACATCTTCAAATTGCTGGATTCTTTAACTCAATATTGGTTATGTAAGAGCGTTTTAGTATAATTTTGAAATTTTGTTATTGAGGCGTGAAGCAATGTAATTTGCTTATCGACAATTGTTTTTAACTTAGTTCGTGTATTCAAGAGATATTCAATAGCATTGTCATATCTTTCAGCATCTTGATAATCTAAATTTCCAGTGATGGATTTTATTATACTTCCTAATCCATTAATTAATCCTCTTTTAAATCTATGATTTGGTTTTAATTGTTCAATCTGTATCAATATACGTTTTTCAAGCGTATTAGCTAAATTATATGAATTAAAATATTCTCGATGATAAAGGGAAGAATTCTGTATAGAAAGTTTCAATTTCTGAAATGAATCTTGTAAAGTGTTAAATTCTTTCAATATTGGGGATATATCATAAATTTGTATAAATGTCCAATGATCAATAACATTTTGAGCATTTCCTAGTTTTAGGGGTAACAAACCTGGATTTTCGTTTACATTATGGTATTTGGGATTTTCACAAATTATTGAGGGGATGAGGGTGGTGAAGAATAAGATGGCTCTGCAACAACAGAAGGTTTCTTTAACTCGTTAATATGAATTGTTTCAATTTTTCCATTATTTAAATTTTCAATATTCACTTTATTATGTTCTAAAAATTCTATTAACTTATAAGGTCCAATAAATTTATCCTCCTTTTTATTTCGACTTCGGTTTACTTTATAGACTATATGATTAATTTTAAAGTCTGTTTGTTCATATCCTTTAACGTTTTTCTTTTCAATAATTTTTTCTTTTTCCTTTTATGATTTGTCTGTTACTTCTTTATAAACTGCGTTGACTTTATCGCGATGGGTTTGTACATATTCTGAATAAAAGGTATTCGTAATTAAATTCGATGAATCTCTTGATCTTGTATGTCCAAATAATAATTCATATGGGGTAAATTTAGTAGTTGAATGAATTGTCTCATTTTATAAGCGATTAGTGCATACTTCATTAAATTTGGATCATCTTTAAATTGATTTCTTAATATTCTCAAATGCTCAATTAGGGTTGAGTGAAATCTTTTAACAGGTGAATTTGATTCGTGATGTAGGGGTGTTCCAAAATGTATCTCAATTTTATATAATCGTAAAAGTTCCTTGACTATTTCATTGTTGAATTCTTTTCCGTTATCAAATACAATTTTACAAGGTGTGCCATAGTGGCTAAAACAATCAATTAAGCTATTACCTATTTTAACTGCAGTATTTCCTTTTATTGGTAAAGCTTGTCCCAATTTTGAAAATTTATCTAGAACAGTTAGATAATTTTAATGATCGAATCTGAAAATATCAATATGCAAGATTTCGAACGGTTTCGAAGGTGTTTCTGAAATTACCAGTGGTACATATGGAGGTTTTCTACTATATTTTGATTTCTGGCAAATGTTACAATTATTAATGTATTCTTTTACATCAGTCCTCATATTTAGCCAATAATAATTTCGTTTTAGTTTCTCTAGTGTTTCTACTATTCCACGATGATTACTCTTTCCTGTATTAGTGTTTTATCAGCATTAATTGCTCATCTTTTTCATATACGGAATTTATTAATTTAGTACATTTGATTAATGTCAATTTAGAAAAATATTTCATTACTACATTATTAAAGGTTTTGTAACTCTCTTCGTTATAAAAATAAATGTAATAGGTTAATCCTGTCATAACATATTCTTTCAAAAATTTAATTGGTCATGTTTCATTGTCTTTAGGAATTTCTACGTGTAATATGTTCAATTTGTTAAAATCTTTTTTGTTACGTACATTAATTTTATTATGGACGTTTGGCTTTACAATGAATTGATTCTTTTTATTATTTATACTGTCGTCTAGAATAGGTATTGAATTATTAGTTGTTTCGTTATTACATGAATGTATACTATCGGACTCTGAACGTTGTTGATTTGGGGGTTTAAGTTGAATATTTTGCAAAACTTTTATTTTCGGTTCTTTAGTGATAGGATCATTTCGCGGTTCTTCGTCTTCAAATGGATGCTCTGCTAATTCTTTTAAATATTCTAATATATCAAAGTCGGCTTCTGCCGGATTATTCTCTAGAGATTCTGTTTCTACTGCATTTAATGTAATTCTTGATAATGCGTCGGCATTTGTATTATGTTTCCCTTTTTTATAAATAATTTCATAATCATACTCTTCTAGTTTTAATCTCCATCAAATCAGTTTCGAATTCGGTTCTTTTAAACTAAATAGCCACATCAACGGTCTGTGATCTGTATATATCTTGAATTTTCTTTCAAATAAATAAGGTCGGAAATGTTTACATGCCCATACAATTGCTAACAATTCTTTTTCTATTGTAGAGTATCGTGTTTCAGTTTTATTTAATGTCCTTGAAGCATATGCTATTGGTCTTTCTTGTGGTATGCTTCCTTGTGATAATACTGCTCCTAAAGCGAAATTGCTTGCGTCTGTTGTCAATATAAATTCTTTATTGAAGTCGGGGTATTGTAATATGGGGTCATTGGTTAGAATATCCTTGCAAGTCTGAAAACAATATATGAACTCTGTGTCATGTATTACTTTCGCATTTTTCTTTAAACATTTTGTCATGGGTTTAGTTATCTTCGCAAAATCTTTTATGAATCTTCGATAATATCCTAATAGTCCTAGAAAACTTTTAATTTCTTTTTGCGTAGTTTGAATCGGGAAATTTTTTATTGCATGTATCTTTTCGGGATTTGCTTTCACTCCTTGTGGCGTTATTACGTGTCCTAAGTATTGTACTGTGGTATGCAAAAATTCTGATTTAACTAATTGCACTTTAAAATTGCTCTCTCGCAGTCTATCAAATATTTCTTTTAATCTTTGAATGTGCTCTTCTAACGATGTACTAAATATTATTATGTCATCTAGGTAAACAAGGCATGTTTCGTTTTGTAATCCTCTTAATATATTGTCCATTACTCTTTGAAATGTTGCTGGAGCATTCTTTAATCCAAAGAGCATTTTTTTAAATTTATAGTGTCCTGTTTCTGTTGAAAATGCCGTTTTCTCTATATCTGTTGGCTCTATTTCAATTTGGTGAAAATCACTTGCCAAGTCTAATGTCGTAAAATAATTTGCTTTCCCTAATTTATCTAGTATATCAGTTATATTTGGTAAGGGATATTTATCAATTATCGTTTTTTCATTTAGTTTTCTATAATCAATTACTAATCTCCATTTTCTTTTTCTTGTTGCATCTAATTTCTTTGGGACTATCCATATTGGGCTGGACCATGGCGATGTACTGTTTTGTATAATTCGTTGGTCTAACATATTTTCTATTTGCCTCTTTACTTCTTCCTTATGAATCTGTGGGTATCTATATGATTTTGTAAATATTGGGCTATCATCTTTTAATTTTATTTTATGCGTAATTCTATTCGTGAAACTCAAGAGTATTTCTTCAGTGTAAAATATATCTCTATAATTATAGCACAGTTTTCTTATTGCATCATTTTCTTCTTTTATACAGTGATCAAGTCTAAGATTCTTTAAGTTTCGTTTTAGTAAATTATCTTCATTTTTCGTTATTAGCGTGTTATCATCTGTTTCCATTTTTTCTAAGAAATTAACATTTACTGGATTTATGCTTTCCACGTCGTAAAATTTGTTTATTCGTATTCTTACGGGTTCTTCATTTGAATTTATAATCATAGTTGTTGCAAAATCGTCAGTAATTTCTACAAGTGCTTTTGGCATTTCTACTCCTGGATAAAATTTGTGATAGTTCAGGATTGCGATTCAAAAATTTTAAGTTACGGGTAATTTGACTTTATGAACAGTTCTTGGTAATAATTCTATAACGTAATCGGGTAGTTTGGGTTCTGGTTGCTTGGGTCTAAATTGTATTTGTCTAGGTTGTTGGAATAAGGTTTGGGTTACCTCGGATGGTTTGAATTCGAAATCAGGCAAAAATTTTCATCTGATTCATTGTTTGCTACATCAAAATTTTCGAAATTAGAATTAGGTTCATCGCTATAAATGCAATCTGACTGGTTTGTATAAAAATAAATTGGTTCATTTTCTGTAAATGGATCTTCTTGTTGCTCTTCGGCGTATAATATTTTATTATCATTTTCAACTATCTGATTAAATAATTCTTTTGATACGAATTTTTGTTGGGGTCTATAGTTTATTCTAGTATTTCCTGATGATGTATCCATCGGTTCGGGTTTATAATTTCTATTCGATCTGTTTGAACTTTGTTGTATTGATGTATTTTGAGGTTGGAAATTTGGGTGTCTGTGTGTAGGAAAGTTGTTATTAGGTTTCCAGTTTTGTGATTGTTGGAATTGTAGTTGATAATAGGTTCTAAATGGTACTTGTTGAATATGTGGTCTTTGGATAGGTTGGTTAAATGTGAGTTGTTGAAGTTGTACGTTTGAGTACATGGGATGTTGATAGTTGATTGGTTGGTATAGGGGTATGTTTTGTATGTGTGGTTTATTTGGTATATTTTGTCTAGTCGGGATAAATCTTTGTGACGGTTTGAAATGTTGCTGTGTATTTAAAGAATTTTGTCTCTGTTGAGAAAATAGAAAATTCTCTTCTTCTATTAACGGACTCATAGCCTTTTTAATGCTATCGGGATTTCTCAATCTAATATTATTCTGAACTTGACCAGTTAAACCTCTAATAAATGTTTTTAATGCTAAATCTTCGTAATTCTGAATTCTGATTAATTTTTCATTTCTGTCCATCGGTAAGGTGTTTAATTTTGAAATTATGAGACTTCGCGCGTCTTGGCATCTCATTCCGAAACTGTATGGTGGTTCGTTCTTATTTGGTTTTAACGATATTAAGTCCTGAATCAAGCAATCGATATTTTTCTGATCACCCAAACTCAAGCTTAATGCGTTTTTTATTTCTGACCATTTTCTTAAGTCGATCCTAGATCCAATTAGTAGTAATGCTCTACCTGTGAGTTTACCAATAATTGCCCTGAGTAAAAAGTCATTAATCGGGTCATTTAAGTCATTTCTGTTTTTGAAATTACTTAATAAACTTTCACAGTAATCAATGAAAATTCCTAACATATGGGGATTTCCATCGTAATTCGGTATCGCGTCAATGTATAAACGTAATAGTTGATAATTAACTTCCGGCATTGTTGCGTTTATTATTTTTATGTTTTCCAAAAGATTCTATTATGTCGTCAATGCTAGACATACAATAGCCTCTTGTCTCTTGTTGTTTGAATATTGCTTATGACTAACAGTGATTATTTAAATAAAGAATAACAGTTCCTTATTATACTGATTATGTACATATGAGTTAAAATAATGAATGGTTCCTTATTCTAGGGGGTTAGTAGCGATTTATGTATGATCTTATTCTAAGGTTATTTATAAATAGATTCTTTGTTTGCGTTGCTTAAAATTACGGTTGATTATTTTCTTTGTTTACTTATTTTAATTGTTACTTTGGGTTATTTTTAATATTTCGTTTGCACTTACATTTGTTTTTTTATGTTGTGCTGCTTTGTTGCTTGTTTTCTTAATTCTAGGTGTCTTAAATCTAGGTGCCTAAAGGTTCCGGCGATGTTTGTGCTTTCCCCAGGTCTTGGTGTGGTAGCCTTTAGGTTCCGGCGATGCTTGTCCTTTCCCCAGATCTTACGGTTGGAGACTTTAGACGTCAGTGGATCCTCCTTTTCTTCTGGAACGTTGTTTGTGAATAGCGGATTCTCCGTTGGGACAGATAGATTGTTTCGCGCCAATCTTCCACTATCCTACCGACTCTGCGCCAGTTTTCGTTCGTGGCCGAGAAAAAGGGTTTTTAAAAACTTGCGGAACACTTCACAAGCGCCTGAAGACTTTATTGGATTGTATTATTATTGTCTTTCTACATTTGTTAACTTAACACTAACGGTGGTCATAACACAATCTTCTATGAAAGGGAAGTCCTCTTCTTTTATAGGTTTCGGATGCTGACGTTGAGTGCAGGTGTGCGTCTTCAAGGTCAGCATTGCTGCGTAGTTACTGGGTGGATTCAAGGATGTAACTCCTCCCGTCTTGGATGAGAACTCAGGGGGTAGCTCACTGAGTTCGAAGTTCAATGTCCATGGGTTCACTAAATTTTTGCCTTTGTATCGCGGTACATAATGTTCTTTTCAAAATTATTATATACACAAAATAAATTATTACAATGGTTACAACAACATGTAATAGAATTGTATAAACACTTATACCGTCATAGGAAATAGGGGTTGGTACAATTTGATTTAACTTTTCCTTTTGAACATCTAATTCGTTTTGAATTATTTTAACATCTTCTAAATTTATTGAATTAAGATTTAGAGGTTCAAAATTCACAGAATTTCCTTTCACATTAGAAAATGAACTAAAATTCAATTTTGGTAAATAAAATTTTTGAAGGTCATTTTAGAACTATATAAAGTTTTTGACAAATAATCTTTAACTTTAATTTCACAACTGTGATTCAATTCTATTACATAACTTCCATTTAAAGGAATGTTATCGGTATTTTTTCCACATATCTGTTTAACAATAATTTGTTCGGGGGTAATAAGAATTCATTGGTTTTTTTCTAATTTTTGGATTTTAATAGTTTTAATCTTAATAGACACTTGTTGACAACTTACAACTTTTTTAGAATATTTCAATAATTCAACTTCACAGTGTAAATTATTATTATTTACTTCTATAGGGTTTTCTTGGTGACATAGAAAATCTTCTGTTTGGATTTCTTTATATTTTTCATTAAAGTAGGCATATTTGTGCTCATGAAATATCAAAAATTTCGTTAAAGGCATTAAGACTCTAAAAGAATGTAAATTCGGTGTTGGTAAAGGGTACAAATGAAAATAATCATAAGCTTCTAATTCTACAATCGGAACTACTAAAATAAATATTAATTGATTTAATTTAATATAACTTTTAATGCGAATAATTTTTTCAAATAACAAGAGATTTTCCATTATTGGCTCATAAGGCAACTTATTATGACTTAAATATTTATTTACCATAGAAATTTCTGATAATAAATCTTTTGGTTCAATTATTGAATTATGTAAGGTATTTAATTTGGAAAAAGTTATTGCAATTTCAAATTTCTCGAATATATCATAAATAATCTGAAATGCTGTGGTTAATTGGGAAAACACCATTTGTAATTGTAATTCATGACAAATATTTTTATTCTCAAACTGTATACTTTTAACAACATCTTCCAATTGCTGGATTCTTTAACTCAATACTAATTGGTTATGTAAGAGCGTTTTAGTATAATTTTGAAATTTTGTTATTGAGGCGTAAAGCAATGTAATTTGCTTATCGACAGTTGTTTTTAACTTAGTTTGTGTATTCGAAAGTTATACAATAGCATTGTCATATCTTTCAGCATCTTGAAAATCTAAATTTCCAGTAATGGATTTTATTATACTTCCTAATCCATTAATTAATCCTCTTTTAAATCTATAATTTGGTTTTAATTGTTCAATCTGTATCAATAAACGTTTTTCAAGCGTATTAGCTAAATTATATAAATTAAAATATTCTCGGTGATAAAGGGAAGAATTCTGTATAGAAAGTTTCAATTTCTGAAATGAATCTTGTAAGGTATTAAATTCTTTCAGTATTGGGGATATATCATAAATTTGTATAAATGTCCAATGATCAATAACATTTTGGGTACTTCCTAGTTTTAGTGGTAACAAACCTGAATTTTCGTTTATATTATGGTATTTGGGATTTTCACAAATTATTGAGGAGATGAGGGTGGTGAAGAACAAGATGGCTCTGCAACAACAGAAGGTTTCTTTAACTCGTTAATATGAATTGTTTCAATTTCTCCACTATTTAAATTTTGAATATTCACTTTGTTATGTTCTAAAAATTCTATTAACTTATAAGGTCCAATAAATTTATCCTCCTTTTTATTTCGACTTCGGTTTACTTTATAGACTATATGATTAATTTTAAAGTCTGTTTGTTCATATCCTTTAACGTTTTTCTTTTCAATAATTTTTTCTTTTTCCTTTTATGATTTGTCTGTTACTTCTTTATAAACTGCGTTGACTTTATCGCGATGGGTTTGTACATATTCTGAATAAAAGGTATTCGTAATTAAATTCGATGAATCTCTTGATCTTGTATGTCCAAATAATAATTCATATGGGGTAAATTTAGTAGTTGAATGAATTGTCTCATTTTATAAGCGATTAGTGCATACTTCATTAAATTTGGATCATCTTTAAATTGATTTCTTAATATTCTCAAATGCTCAATTAGGGTTGAGTGAAATCTTTTAACAGGTGAATTTGATTCGTGATGTAGGGGTGTTCCAAAATGTATCTCAATTTTATATAATCGTAAAAGTTCCTTGACTATTTCATTGTTAAATTCTTTTCCGTTATCAAATACAATTTTACAAGGTGTGCCATAGTGGCTAAAATAATCAATTAAGCTATTACCTATTTTAACTGCAGTATTTCCTTTTATTGGTAAAGCTTGTCCAAATTTTGAAAATTTATCTAGAACAGTTAGATAATTTTGATGATCGAATCTGAAAATATCAATATGCAAGATTTCGAACGGTTTCGAAGGTGTTTCTGAAATTACCAGTGGTACATAAGGAGGTTCTCTACTATATTTTGATTTCTGGCAAATGTTACAATTATTAATGTATTCTTTTACATCAGTCCTCATATTTAGCCAATAATAATTTCGTTTTAGTTTCTCTAATATTTCTACTATTCCACGATGATTACTCTTTCCTGTGTTGGTGATTTATCAGCATTAATTGCTCATCTTTTTCATATACGGAATTTATTAATTTAGTATATTTGATTAATGTCAATTTAGAAAAATATTTCATTACTACATTATTAAAGGTTTTGTAACTCTCTTTGTTATAAAAGTAAATGTAATAGGTTAATCCTGTCATAACATATTCTTTCAAAAATTTAATTGGTCATGTTTCATTGTCTTTAGGAATTTCTACGTGTAATATGTTCAATTTGTTAAAATCTTTTTTGTTACGTACATTAATTTTATTATGGACGTTTGGCTTTACAATGAATTGATTCTTTTTATTATTTATACTGTCGTCTAGAATAGGTATTGAATTATTAGTTGTTTCGTTATTACATGAATGTATACTATCGGACTCTGAACGTTGTTGATTTGGGGGTTTAAGTTGAATATTTTGCAAAACTTTTATTTTCGGTTCTTTAGTGATAGGATCATTTCGCGGTTCTTCGTCTTCAAATGGATGCTCTGCTAATTCTTTTAAATATTCTAATATATCAAAGTCGGCTTCTGCCGGATTATTCTCTAGAGATTCTGTTTCTACTGCATTTAATGTAATTCTTGATAATGCGTCGGCATTTGTATTATGTTTCCCTTTTTTATAAATAATTTCATAATCATACTCTTCTAGTTTTAATCTCCATCAAATCAGTTTCGAATTCGGTTCTTTTAAACTAAATAGCCACATCAACGGTCTGTGATCTGTATATATCTTGAATTTTCTTTCAAATAAATAAGGTCGGAAATGTTTACATGCCCATACAATTGCTAACAATTCTTTTTCTATTGTAGAGTATCGTGTTTCAGTTTTATTTAATGTCCTTGAAGCATATGCTATTGGTCTTTCTTGTGGTATGCTTCCTTGTGATAATACTGCTCCTAAAGCGAAATTGCTTGCGTCTGTTGTCAATATAAATTCTTTATTGAAGTCGGGGTATTGTAATATGGGGTCATTGGTTAGAATATCCTTGCAAGTCTGAAAACAATATATGAACTCTGTGTCATGTATTACTTTCGCATTTTTCTTTAAACATTTTGTCATGGGTTTAGTTATCTTCGCAAAATCTTTTATGAATCTTCGATAATATCCTAATAGTCCTAGAAAACTTTTAATTTCTTTTTGCGTAGTTTGAATCGGGAAATTTTTTATTGCATGTATCTTTTCGGGATTTGCTTTCACTCCTTGTGGCGTTATTACGTGTCCTAAGTATTGTACTGTGGTATGCAAAAATTCTGATTTAACTAATTGCACTTTAAAATTGCTCTCTCGCAGTCTATCAAATATTTCTTTTAATCTTTGAATGTGCTCTTCTAACGATGTACTAAATATTATTATGTCATCTAGGTAAACAAGGCATGTTTCGTTTTGTAATCCTCTTAATATATTGTCCATTACTCTTTGAAATGTTGCTGGAGCATTCTTTAATCCAAAGAGCATTTTTTTAAATTTATAGTGTCCTGTTTCTGTTGAAAATGCCGTTTTCTCTATATCTGTTGGCTCTATTTCAATTTGGTGAAAATCACTTGCCAAGTCTAATGTCGTAAAATAATTTGCTTTCCCTAATTTATCTAGTATATCAGTTATATTTGGTAAGGGATATTTATCAATTATCGTTTTTTCATTTAGTTTTCTATAATCAATTACTAATCTCCATTTTCTTTTTCTTGTTGCATCTAATTTCTTTGGGACTATCCATATTGGGCTGGACCATGGCGATGTACTGTTTTGTATAATTCGTTGGTCTAACATATTTTCTATTTGCCTCTTTACTTCTTCCTTATGAATCTGTGGGTATCTATATGATTTTGTAAATATTGGGCTATCATCTTTTAATTTTATTTTATGCGTAATTCTATTCGTGAAACTCAAGAGTATTTCTTCAGTGTAAAATATATCTCTATAATTATAGCACAGTTTTCTTATTGCATCATTTTCTTCTTTTATACAGTGATCAAGTCTAAGATTCTTTAAGTTTCGTTTTAGTAAATTATCTTCATTTTTCGTTATTAGCGTGTTATCATCTGTTTCCATTTTTTCTAAGAAATTAACATTTACTGGATTTATGCTTTCCACGTCGTAAAATTTGTTTATTCGTATTCTTACGGGTTCTTCATTTGAATTTATAATCATAGTTGTTGCAAAATCGTCAGTAATTTCTACAAGTGCTTTTGGCATTTCTACTCCTGGATAAAATTTGTGATAGTTCAGGATTGCGATTCAAAAATTTTAAGTTACGGGTAATTTGACTTTATGAACAGTTCTTGGTAATAATTCTATAACGTAATCGGGTAGTTTGGGTTCTGGTTGCTTGGGTCTAAATTGTATTTGTCTAGGTTGTTGGAATAAGGTTTGGGTTACCTCGGATGGTTTGAATTCGAAATCAGGCAAAAATTTTCATCTGATTCATTGTTTGCTACATCAAAATTTTCGAAATTAGAATTAGGTTCATCGCTATAAATGCAATCTGACTGGTTTGTATAAAAATAAATTGGTTCATTTTCTGTAAATGGATCTTCTTGTTGCTCTTCGGCGTATAATATTTTATTATCATTTTCAACTATCTGATTAAATAATTCTTTTGATACGAATTTTTGTTGGGGTCTATAGTTTATTCTAGTATTTCCTGATGATGTATCCATCGGTTCGGGTTTATAATTTCTATTCGATCTGTTTGAACTTTGTTGTATTGATGTATTTTGAGGTTGGAAATTTGGGTGTCTGTGTGTAGGAAAGTTGTTATTAGGTTTCCAGTTTTGTGATTGTTGGAATTGTAGTTGATAATAGGTTCTAAATGGTACTTGTTGAATATGTGGTCTTTGGATAGGTTGGTTAAATGTGAGTTGTTGAAGTTGTACGTTTGAGTACATGGGATGTTGATAGTTGATTGGTTGGTATAGGGGTATGTTTTGTATGTGTGGTTTATTTGGTATATTTTGTCTAGTCGGGATAAATCTTTGTGACGGTTTGAAATGTTGCTGTGTATTTAAAGAATTTTGTCTCTGTTGAGAAAATAGAAAATTCTCTTCTTCTATTAACGGACTCATAGCCTTTTTAATGCTATCGGGATTTCTCAATCTAATATTATTCTGAACTTGACCAGTTAAACCTCTAATAAATGTTTTTAATGCTAAATCTTCGTAATTCTGAATTCTGATTAATTTTTCATTTCTGTCCATCGGTAAGGTGTTTAATTTTGAAATTATGAGACTTCGCGCGTCTTGGCATCTCATTCCGAAACTGTATGGTGGTTCGTTCTTATTTGGTTTTAACGATATTAAGTCCTGAATCAAGCAATCGATATTTTTCTGATCACCCAAACTCAAGCTTAATGCGTTTTTTATTTCTGACCATTTTCTTAAGTCGATCCTAGATCCAATTAGTAGTAATGCTCTACCTGTGAGTTTACCAATAATTGCCCTGAGTAAAAAGTCATTAATCGGGTCATTTAAGTCATTTCTGTTTTTGAAATTACTTAATAAACTTTCACAGTAATCAATGAAAATTCCTAACATATGGGGATTTCCATCGTAATTCGGTATCGCGTCAATGTATAAACGTAATAGTTGATAATTAACTTCCGGCATTGTTGCGTTTATTATTTTTATGTTTTCAAAAGATTCTATTATGTCGTCAATGCTAGACATACAATAGCCTCTTGTCTCTTGTTGTTTGAATATTGCTTATGACTAACAGTGATTATTTAAATAAAGAATAACAGTTCCTTATTATACTGATTATGTACATATGAGTTAAAATAATGAATGGTTCCTTATTCTAGGGGGTTAGTAGCGATTTATGAATAATCTTATTCTAAGGTTATTTATAAATAGATTCTTTGTTTGCGTTGCTTAAAATTACGGTTGATTATTTTCTTTGTTTACTTGTTTTAATTGTTACTTTGGGTTATTTTTAATATTTCGTTTGCACTTACATTTGTTTTTTCATGTTGTGCTGCTTTGTTGCTTGTTTTCTTAATTTTAGGTGTCTTAAATCTAGGTGCCTATAGGTTCCGGCGATGTTTGTCCTTTCCCCAGGTCTTGGTGTGGTAGCCTTTAAGTTCCGGCGATGCTTGTCCTTTCCCCAGGTCTTACGGTTGGAGACTTTAGATGTCAGTGGATCCTCCTTTTCCTCTGGAACGTTGTTTGTGAATAGCGGATTCTCCATTGGGACGGATAGATTGTTTCGCGCCAATCTTCCACTATCCTACCGACTGCACCAGTTTTCGTTCGTGGCCGAAGAAAAGGGTTTTTAAAAACTTGCGGAAACACTTCACAAGCGCCTGAAAAATTTATTGGATTGTATTATTATTGTCTTTCTACATTTGTTAACTTAACACTAACGGTGGTCATAACACAATCTTCTATGAAAGGGAACTCCTCTTCTTTTATAGGTTTCGGATGCTGACGTTGAATGCAGGTGTGCGTCTTCAAGGTCAGCATTGCTGCGTAGTTACTGGGTGGATTCAAGGATGTAACTTACGGGAGTTTAAAAAAAACTGCTTCTGTTTGTGCTAATTAACGAGAATGAACACAAAAAAAAACAATTTCTGTTCAACGTAAAGTTCTAGTGCCATTTATGTGATGTTTGCTACGGGATAAATAGGCAAGTAAATTTTAAATTGTCCGATGATTTTGTTTGATGGGTTTTAGCTCTTATATGATTTAATTAGCTTTTCCAAAATTTGAGATAATATTTGTTCCTAATTTTGATTAATATGGGGTTGGGGGGCGTACACAAAAAAAAGAAAGGAATTTAAAATTCCGCAACAAACGCGAATGAATGAGAAAGTCGTTGTTAGAAAATTATTATATGACCAAGCCGCTGACTGGTGCAACTACCAGTCTTAGTTTTAAGAAAAAAAAAAGAAAAAAAAAACAAACACAAAGAGAATAGAAAGAAAAAAGACGAAAACAAATAAAGCAAATTTGCTTCGAAAACCTTCTATTTTCTTAAGGTCGTTCTTCGATGTTCTGCTGTTGGAAGCTGAGTTTCCAGGGGTTCAAAAAATCGATAACACCCATCACCGCAGGTTCGGTAACTGACAGCAATTATCTATATTAGGATTTGCTGATGATGTACTGTACGTTCTCGAAACGGAAAAAAAGGAAAACTGGAACCGGTGTTGTAAGAAGGTTGTCTGAAGAACTTTCCAGACACAGGCAAAACCCCAAACGCAGGTGAGCTCCTGGCTGCGTCCCCTCGGGATCATACGCCTGAACACACTGGAGGCATAAGTAACCTCTCCTGGCCTCTGTTTTGGCGTATCTGCCCGGCCTGCCTTATCCGTAGATCCCCTCATCGGTTACACAGTCCGAAAAAAAGGACTCTTCTATATAGACTACGGAGAATTACAACACCGCGCGTCGCGATCGGGAAGCTTTTGCAAAATTAAATTAGTAAATAAGTAGTGAGTTACTGTTCAGTTGAAGTGTGCCGAATTAATTTGTTAATAAAGTGGGGTAATTCACACGTGTAATCAATCGAACCGATAAGTCCGTAACAATATCAACAACTCACAGAGAAGCTTATAAGTTGAAATTTGAGACTTAGAAGGTGTGTTTTTCAATGAAAATCTTAAACTTGTAAAATTAGGAATGACAATTTTGCATTAGGCCAAAGAAAAATCACTTTTAACAACACAGCAAAAGAAAAATAGGTTGAGGTGGGCAAAAGAATATGAGGATCGGGTATTTTAGTTACGGCGCGATGAGGCACGGTTCGAAGTTTGTATTTGATTCAGTCAGAGTAGAGTTATTCAAAAAAATTAATGAGGCGTTCTATCCCGACTGCCTTATAAGAAAAGTAAAATTTTCTGCATCTATCATGGTGTGGGGTAGCATGCCGTCAACAAAAGTAGGAAAACTCCATACAAACAAATACCATTTTAGAAGAATCTCTTTTACCGGTCATGAACGAATTTTTGACATCCTGCTAAGAATTCGTGTTTCAACAGGACGGCGCAGCATGCCACACCTCTAAAAGAATCTTAAAATGGATGAAAGACTATACTTTACCACCTTTAAAATAGCTTTTTAGTATTCTGGATTTATCACCCATCGAAACTTTATGGAACGAGATGAAAAAGGTGCGGAAACATCATGCAATAAAAATTCCTGAACTGAAGCAAAGGCTTCAAGAAATATGGGATTCTTTGACACCAAAATTTTGCCAAGATTTGGTTTATACTATGCTCTAACGAATTAGAGTTGTTCTATAAAACAAAGGAGATGTTACGGAGTGGTAAATAATAAAATTGTTGTTTTCTTTATTTAACGTATTTGTTTACATTTTGTGGTAATTATCAGTTTTATTTATCTAATAGGCATTTTATGTAATTACAATGAATTAAAAATACTGTTAAAAGAATAAACAATTTGGAATTCGATTATTTTTTTCTATTTTTTCCACCCCAATGCGAAATCTCTAATAAATCTTAAGG
Organism: Dastarcus helophoroides; assembly: GCA_028583605.1. Taxonomy (NCBI): domain Eukaryota; kingdom Metazoa; phylum Arthropoda; class Insecta; order Coleoptera; family Bothrideridae; genus Dastarcus; species Dastarcus helophoroides. The sequence continues at coordinate 29,765,773 of CM053336.1, forward strand.
TGGCTCAACTGAAATGGGAAGGGGCTCGTAATCTTCATTTTAACGAACAATTTACAACAAGGGCATGACAACGTTTCTTCAATACCAAATAAAAAAATAATGACCCAACAAAAATTTCAAAGTATGCCAACTTTCCAGCAATCACTAGCGTATTATAATCGACCGATGTGGCCAATGCCGCAACAAAACACACCCTCTACACAAGGACCAATTCAAATAACCCCCAAACCAACGTTAGCGCAAAAACAACTTCCAACAAGTTCACAAGTAGTCGGAAAACAGTCCAACGTATAGGCGAGTAAAGGTAAATCAAACCCAAATTTACCAAAACCGACACCGTTGAGTGGTGTCTTCAGCATTTGAACACAAAGAGTGACGTACAATCAAAACCATTTATTTAATGTAGAACAAGCTGACTTGACGAAATTCGTCAAGGAAGAAGACCCTTATCAACTTAAAGAACTCCAAGAACATCAATCATATGATGTAGGAGAATCGTATAAATTTTTTAATAATGAAGAAAATTAAAATTTTCTAACAAACGCCGGCTCAAACTAAGGAACCTAGTAGAGCTTCACAGCTTTGCAGACAAAAAAGAACTACCGTATATAGAAATTAAAAATCCGCCACTAAAACTTCTAATTGACACTGGTTCAACTTATTTTTTTATTAATCCAAACAAAGCCTTTAACTTCTTTAAAAAATGTATTGAACATAAGCCATTTGTAGTTACATCAATTCTCCAAAATTATTATTAGGATTATTGTGCTAACATTCCTTGTTTTAAAGAATTTAAATGTAGAGGAGATCTTAAATTTTATGTTTTTAAATTTTATAGGACTTTTGATGGTCTAATAGGCCTAAATAATTTAAAATTACTCCAAGCCAAATTAAATTTTCCAGAGTCGAAATTAATAACTAAGAACGCAATATTACCTATAAAATACTACGAAACTGATAAAACACAATTTTAGTTCATCCAGCTGCAACCGCATACCATTTCCAGAGTAAGATTACCAGTTAAACAAACTCAAGGAAACATTATCTTTCCAAGTCAAGATGTACAAGGTACAAAACTAAGAGGAACTTTACCTGCAGCATGCAACGGGGCATGGGCTGAGTTGATAAACGACTCCGAAGAAGAACTTCAATTAACCCTAACAGAACTCGTTAAGACGCATGTTATTAACCTAGATCACTTAAACCTCTACACAGCTGACATAAAACCAGCAGGTGTTAAAGAAATAAATGTAATGCAGTCCATTAGAACAGACCATATGAATTTAGAGAAAAAAGAAAAAAATATTAAATTATGTCAAAAATATGTTGATATTTTCTATCAAGCAGAGTCCCCGTTAACTTTTACGAACCATGTCAATCATCAAATTAAAACTAAAGATGAAATTCCAATTTATACTAAACCATATAGACATCCTCAAAGCAGAAGTGCAAAAGCAAATATTGTCAATGCTAGAGCAAGGAATCCTTAGACCGAGCCAATCACCCTGGTCTTCACCAGTCTGAGTGGATCCCAAAAAACCAGATGCCTCCGGCAAAATCAAATAGAGAATAGTCGTAGACTATAGGAAAATAAATGAAAAAACAATAGATGATCGATATGCGATCCCAAATATAACGGACGTTCTAGATAAACTAGGTTAGTTTGTACCTTTCTACACTGAATCTCTCCAGCAGATTCCATCAGATTAAGATGTTCAAAGAAGACATACCTAAAACAGCTTTTAATGTGGACCATGGTCATTTTGAATACCTACGGATGCCATTCGGGCTAAAGAATGCTCCGGCAACGTTCCAAAGGACGATGGACAACATTTTAAAAGGGTTACAAAATATCTGCATGGGCGACAATAGGTTTTTTCGACATCACTTCAAGAACATATGATGAACCTTACAAAAATATTTCAACCCGTTAATTTCTAAAAAAGGAAGTTTCCTTTTTGGGACGTGTTATCACGCCCCAAGGAATAAAACCTAACCCGGATAAGATAATAGCGATACAAAAATATCCTATTCCACGCACAATTAAAGAAATAAAAGCATTTCTCGGACTCCTAGGCTATTATCGAAAATTTATTAAAGACTTCGCGAAATGAACTAAGCCATTAATATACAGGATATACTTCTTCCGGGATTGGACCGTGTCAAAGAACTACTAAAAGTGTTCGACGTTTCGCCCACCATCGTAGGGGGCTTCTTCAGGAACAAAGAAAGAAAAATAGATGAAAAGGGGAATATGAGGGAATATGCAAAAAAAAGAAAAAATAAAAAGGCCAATTTCAAAACATCAGAGCACGGTAACTCAGTATGTCCACCATACCAGAGGCGAAACTCTTCCGAATTGAGAATTGGTACAAAGGATAAGAAAGTTTAGACAGAAGAGCACGGTAACTTAGTATGTCCACCATACCAGAGGCGAAACTCTTCTGAATTGAAACTTGGTACAAAGGATAAGAAAGTTTAGACAGAAGAGCACGGTAACTCAGTATGTCCACCATACCAGAGGCGAAACTCTTCTGACAGGAAAGAGGGAAAGGGAAACTTTATATACCACGCGTGCGATCACTTCCGAAGATTTCCGATGGTTGGTTTCCAAATGGAGGAAAGCATGTAACCTTCGTCTCTGTTGATGTTATTGGGGAATTTTTGGATTTCGATGGCCTCGCGTATTTTCCTATTATAGTAATTGGGAATATTGGATATAATTGAAATATTATCAAAGAGAATCTTATGTCCGGTCTTATGTTGATGTTTGGCAATGGCTGACTGCGAAAATAAACCAGACCTAAGACACCTTTGGTGCTCGGATATTCGCGTCTTAAATGATCGCCCCGTTTCTTCGATGTACACTGAACCACAAGAACAAGGAACCCTATACACGCCATTAGAACAAAATGATGAAATTTTATCTTTGGGAGATGGGAGGAGCTGTTGGATCTTTGAAGATGATGAAAAAATGGGTTTAATATTGTGTTTTCGCAATAATTTTTCGATTTGATCTGTTACTCCGCGAACATAAGGAAGAAAGGCTTTAGAAGAAACTATTGAATTTTGTGAAGGACGAGGGGTAGGGTGAAGATGTCGTTTAATAACAGTTTCAATGTCGTGCGATTTGTAACCATTGTTGCGGGGGTTGAAACGAATATTGTTCAACTCGTCCGAAAGATTTATCGGCTGTGAAATTGCTACAGCTCGTGAAACCAGTGAATTTATGACGGAACGTTTTTGGGAAGGGTGATGATGGGACTCTGCATGCAAATAACGATTAGTATGGGTGGGTTTTCGATAAACGGAATGAGAAACGCGACCGTTTGGTAAACGAGTGACCAGTACGTCAAGAAAAGGAAGAGAACCATTGTTTTCGATTTCCATAGTGAAGCTTATAGAGGAATGTAAACTATTTAGGTGTTCCAAAAATAAATTTAGTGAATTCTTGCCATGTGGCCATACAATAAATGTGTCATCTACACAACGAAGCCAAACCTTGGGTTTTAAATCCGCAGTTTCCAACGCAATGTTTTCGAAAGATTCCATAAAAATATTTGCTACGACTGGGGATAAGGGAGAACCCATCGGGGTGCCGAAGACTTTTTTATAGAAGCTGCCATTAAAAGAAAAATAAGTCGATGTGAGGCATATTTCAATTAAATCAGCTAGAGAATCTGCTTTCTCTTTGCCTGAAAGTAATTGACGAATTATCGTCATGGAGTCGGAAACTGGGACATTTGTGAATAGTGAAGTGACGTCAAAACTTACTAGTATGTCGTTGGGGTCGAGGGTTAATTTGGACAATAATTCGACAAAGTGTTTAGAATTTAGGACGTGTGATGATGTGTTTCCGGTATATGACTTGAGGATGTTAGATAAGTATTTCGAGACATTGTAGGTAGGTGACTTTATCGTGCTGACAATGGGCCTAAGAGGAATATTGGGTTTGTGAATTTTGGGGAGACCATAAAAACGAGGTGGTTTGGATTCTTTCGGAACAAGATGTCTGAGAGTGTCTGCAGAAAAATTTGAGGATTTTAGTTTCGACTTTAGTTCACGTTCAATTTTGCTTGTTGGGTCCCGAGGAAGAGGAATATAGGATCCGTCATTCAACAGGGCGTTAATTTTGGTTGCATACTCGGAATTATCCAAGATGACAGTTGCATTACCTTTGTCAGCCGAAAGAATAGTGATTAAAGAATCTGTTTTTAGGGTTTTAAGGGCACATCTTTCTTCTCTAGAAATGTTGAACTTTGGTGGTTTGGCATGTTTTAGAATTTTTGTGGTTTGAGAACGAATAGGATCTGCAACCTCCTTGGGGAGAGTTCTGATGGAAGACTCTACCGCACTGATTATTTCATCAGTCGAAATTTTTCTTGGGGCGACATCAAAATTCAGTCCTTTAGATAAGATGGTCTATTCGTTATCCGATAGTGGACGGAAAGACAAATTGACGACTGTTTTTGAGAATGAACTATAAGTTTTGACCTTGGGACTTAAAGATTCGAATTTTTTCTTGTGTTTCAGATTTTCTAATTCAAAGGTTTTTTCGGACTGATTATAGGATATGGCGTCGAAATGACTCCAATGTTCAGCCGACAACCTACTCGAAAGTTCCAGATGGAGTTCAAGCAATTGTCGGGAGATCGAAGCCAAATCGCGTTGAATCCTTTTAACCATATCCCGGACAAGAGACAAACCAGTTTTATGAAGAATTTTGGATGAAGAATTGGTTCTAAAATTATCTCTGATTCTGAAAGATTTTGGAATTAAATTGTGATCCCTGCAACGCGACAGAAAGGTTAGATTGGAAATAAGTTTAGAAACTTTATGACAAAGTTTAGAGAATAGAAGGGTTTTGCAAGAAATTTCCTCCCCGTAGAGGTTCTGAATATGATAACGAAGGCTTCCACGGCCAGATGGAAGTTTTGAAATTGGCCTTTTTATTTTTTCTTTTATTTTGCATATTCCCTCATATTCCTCTTTTCATCTATTTTTCTTTCTTTGTTCCTGAAGAAGCCCCCTACGATGGTGGGCGAAACGTCGAACACTTTTAGTAGTTCTTTGACACGGTCCAATCTCGGAAGAAGTATATCCTGCACTGACTCTGGCCGTGGAAGCCTTCGTTACCAAGCCATTAATGTCTTGTCTAAAGAAATATGCTAAAACTGAGCATAACCCAGAACCATTATTGCAGTACGCCGATTTCGACAAATCATTTAACCCTACAACCGATGCAAGTAACTATGCTAGAGATGCCGTGTTATCGCAAGAGTCTATTGGCACAGACAAACCATTGCATATGCGTCCCGAACACTTAATGATACCAAGCAAAATTATTCAACCATCGAAAAGGAAATGTTAGCTATCATATGGGCAACTAAATACTTCCGTCAAATAAACAAATATGACAGGCATCCTGAAAAATCAAAATTTATGATAACATCGACACCATCTAAACCATTAGAAATTATTCATGTTAATACGTTTCAGGCCGCCGGGCAAAAATTTTTAACTGTAATAGACTCCTTTTCAAAATGAGGACAAGCTTACCCAATTGATGCCGCAAATGCGATAAACATAATTAACTGACTTTTAATTTTTATTACCCATCATGGTATACCTTTAATGATTATTTCAGATAATGTACCGGAATTCAAAAAGGGTTAATTAAAAGAATTTGTTGATCTTTATGGTATTTCAATACATTACACGACTCCAGAAAGTCCCCAATCGAACGGAATGATGGAGCGATTTCATGCTACGCTTATTGAGCATCTCCGATTGCTAAAACAAGATAAAAATAGTTTTGACATAAAACAATTAATGTCATACGCCATTTAAGGTTATAACAACTCTATCCACTCTCTTAATAAGCAAAAACCAATAGACATACCAGTGGCGGCTGGTGCTAAAAAAAATTGGGGGTTGCAAAGAGACACTTACCAAAATGTGCCGAAATTAGAAATTTTAAATTAATCTGGAATTAAGAGATATTTAGGATTTTAAATGATATATGTTATACATGTATGGTATGTTATTAAAATTTCCCTGTTATAATATTACAAAAATCAGACATTTACTTATTGGAAGCGGAAGTCCATACGATGATCTTTGGCAGCTGCAAATTTATCAATAACTTTTTGATTGCGGTCGAATATTGCTTGGATTAACTGCTTTTCTTTGGAAAGCATCGTTAATGCAAAACAAATTTTTCTGGCATAATGTATTTCTTAAAATAGTTTTTTAGAGTTCCACTAAAAATTTTACTAAGCTCACTGTTTTCTGTTTTGTAGATTAAAAAATGGATATACCTTAGTGGTTTCTTTAAAATTCTTTTCGGGAAAAGGGGTTCTATGTTGATTCAATTTTAATTTTATTTTTTTAAAATAAGGTTGCTGCAATTAAATGGCCAGTGAAGCTGAATTGTTCTTTAGCTTGGCGGGTAATAATATTGCATAGTACTTTAGCTTCGCGAACTACATAGTTCTGTTAAAACTTCGCCTTTTACTAAACATCGTCTGCACAATATTTAAGTCCGGAAGATGTGGTCCAAGTCGCTTAATTTTCAGTTTTTTCGACACAGATCTGGTTGTGCAATTAAACTTTGCATTGAATTCATTTTTATTTGTGTTTCACGGCTCACAACATTGACCGACAACAAATTAAAATAGCGAATTGATATTTGGTTTGCATCCACAAGTGCAACCTAATGCTTGCTTATGGGCAAGTATTTAAATAAACAAAATATGATTTAAGGGCGCAGGTGTATATGTGGAAAGCAAAGTTTGCAGTCTAGCTTGCAAACTCTGCAAATCATGGACCCAACAACCTCGCCAAATTCTAACGAATCGGGGGAATCCGTTATAGTCATGTTTGGTAACGATTAATCTGTTATATTAATAAATAAAATAAACAAATTACTTTATATTTTATCCCGACTCTTTTTTTTGGAGGTTGCGCAAACCTGCAAGCCTTAGCACTAGCCGCCACTGAGACATGCTTAATAGATATTTAGACACTAAAGACCCTTTTTAAATTGATATTAATAAAACTCTCTTAAATAACTATACCCAACAGCTATTTCTAGAGAATTAAATGCACAGGCAATCAAAAATGAAGAAACGACTATGTTGAGAAAAACCAAAAAGAGACAAGAACCAATTAAGTGTAAACCTTCGACAAAAATATTTACCAAAATTCACAAGAAAAATATAAAACATATTCGTAAAATTAACACTGATGCATCGTTACAGACTAACCCTGGTTATGGGACAGGACGTTACGATCCACAATCTGGAAGACGACCCCGGGATGCTTCCTCTAAAGCTGGGACAAGCAAAGATACAAACTAGCACCCATGACTTTATTCATTACTACAACATGACACTCATCTTTGATGAAATTAACAGCATAGAAATGCAGTTTAATTAGATAACGAATATTCTTACAAACCAGTCAAGCCCGTATTACGAATTGTTATATAATTTTAATCAAGCGATTGAATTTCAATTAAAAATCATTTGGAACAAATTTGACACAAATTTACCCGTCACAATGTGCAAAAAGATGTCCTATTAATGGTCTCGAGAATATAGTAAAAGCAATATCTGGAAATCTAGATCAAGAAGATGCTGCAAAATATGATAATGCAATTACAGATCTACAGACCAACCAAAATAATATTGTCGTAAAATTAAATCGTCAAATGTCATTAACAAAGGAATTAGTCGACAGCTTTAATAAGATTGTTTCATTAATTGTTCATAATCAGAATGTATTATCTAAACAGATTGATAGAGCTCGTGAGGACTTCCAAAATTTTAAAATTGATCACGAACGTTTTGTAGAAGGCAAAAATATAATCGATTAATTAAACTTAACTTTACGACTTGTATTTCATCTATTAACCGATATTGAAAATGCCATAATATTTGCCAGAAGCAATATTTTAAAGTGGGTCTTATTCGATAGGTGTAATCAATCGAACCGATAAGCCCGTAACATCTGGTGTCAGAAGTGGGATTATTCGTGGATTGTGCTTTATTACTCGAAAAAAATTCGTGCCAGGTGCCGTAGTTGACTTTATCTCGGACGTTTCAAACTGTTAAATAGTTATACGGGGTGCATCAAGTAAAATCTTGAACTACTACGCTTTATGGATACGAGATTAAAATCGGCCAAAATGGAGCAAAAAATGCAAGCGCTATTAGCAATGTTTAAAGACCAAGCAGAACAAAGACGGCAAGAAAAAGAACAGGAGGAAGAAAGAAGACGACAAGACGAAGAACGAAGACGACAAGAAAAAGAACAGGAGAAAGAAGAAAGACGACAAGAAAAAAAACAGGAGGACGAACGAAGACGGCAAGCAAAAGAACAGGAAGAAAACCGAAGACGACAAGAGGAAGAACGAAGACGACAAGAAAAAGAACAGGAAGAAAAACGAAGACGACAAGATGAAGAACGAAGACGACAAGAAAAAGAACAGGAGGAAGAACGAAGACGACAAGAGAAAGAAGAAAAAGATCAGAAAAGGAATGCAGAAAAACAAGAATTGCATAATCTATTAGCTAATATCACCGAAAAAATGGGAGTGGACGTTGAAAAAATGAAAGAACAAATTACAGGAATGCGAGAAGAAATGCAAGAAGAGATTGGCAAAGTTAGGGAAGAAATTGGGGAAGTAAAAGAAAAATTTAACAGCAAGCTTCTTGATTTGGAAAATGTAACAAAGAGGGAGATCAGCAACATGAAAAAGTTGCTAAGTGGACAAAGCACACAACATGAATCCAAAAATGTATCTGCTAGTTCTTCCCAAAAGGTAAAACCTCCGACCTATGACGGACAAACATCCTTCCAGGCCTACAGAATTCAGTTCGAAGCTGCTGCTAGAGCCAATCGATGGACCCAAGACGAAAAGGCGACCTCATTGGTGGTTTCCTTACGCGGAGAAGCTCTGGAACTACTCCGAGCTCTATCTGACCACCAACTAGCTAACTATAAAGATTTGGTTAGGGCTTTAGAGCTGAGATTTGGAAACCATCATTTGCCACAAGTGGCTTAGTCACAACTACTAGTAAGGAAGCAGAAAAGTGATGAAACGCTGCAAGAATTCGAGGCCGACCTAAAAAGACTGGCTCATGCCGCTTATCCAACAGCACCAACTGAATTTTTGGAACTTTACACAGCTAGAATTTTCATAGAAGGATTACGAGACTCAGAAGTCCAGGGAGTGATGCGCTTGTCAAATGTCCGAACATCAAGGGAGGCACTGATTAGAGCTTTAAAGGTAGAAGCTGCTTACAAGGTTTCGGAGCCAGAGGCGTCACGGAGAATAAGGAAGGCCAACATCCAGGAGGTTGCGAATAACCCTGATCTTGCAAATATGAGCGCTAACATAAAGGAGGCGAACGCGAACATAAGTGCTAACATGGAGGAAATAAAGGCGAACATGAACGCTAGCATGAAGGATGTGAACGCGAGCATCAAAGAGCTGCTGGGAGCTCTTAAAGGTCGATCCAGCAAAAGCATAACTTGTTACAGCTGTGGCAAACCGGGGCACTTCAAGAAGGATTGCAGGTCAACCCCTAAGAAGTCGACAAGCCCCACAGTAAGAAGACAGCTTGGCGAGAAAGAGAACTCACTAACTAATGTGAAGAAACCAGTCCCCAGAATTCTTCCCATCAAACGGATAAAAAGGACCAAAGAGAGTTTGGTGGGGGAAGCCAGCGGGAATGAAAGAAATGTGCAGGCAACGGTGGACGCAGGAGTCAAGGTTACTGTGGCACGCGATACTCAAACAATCCGTGACTGGACCCAAAGATAAACGGGAGTTGAGGAAGTTCCTTGGGTTATGCACCTATAACAAAAGATTTGTGAAAGGTTTCGCCATCATCGCTGCGCCGTTGCACCGACTTACGGAAGGAAGAACGCCGTACGTCTGGACTCCCGATTGTGATACTGCTTTCCGAAAACTAAAGTCCGCCTTGTGTATAAGCCCTATCTTGGCGTATCCTCAGCAGAATCGGAAGTTTGTGTTAGACACTGATGCCAGCAACGTCGGCATTGGGGCTGTACTGTCCCAAGTTCAAGGCGATGAAGAAAGAGTTATCGAATATTACAGCAAGATCCTGACGAAGCCGGAAAGAAACTATTGCACCACCAGGAAGGAACTACTTGCGATAGTGAAGGCCGTGGAACACTTTCACAAGTATTTGTACAGGCAAGAATTCCTCATCAGAACAGACCATTCGGCACTTTCTTGGTTACTCCGAATGAAAAACGCGGAGGGACAGACGGCTAGATGGTTAGTAAGGCTTCAGTAGTATCACTTTAAGGTGCATCATCGACCAGGACGACAGCATAACAACGCTGGCGCTTTGTCCAGAAGACCTTGTGGGGACTGCAAACATTGCAGACGGGTTGAGAACCATGAGGACATGGTGGATATAAGGGTCACTTCTGTCCAGCCAGAATACGAATGGACTGTTGAGGGTCTTTGGAAGCTACGAAGAAGCGACGCTGATATTGGACCCATATTGGAATGGAAAGAAGCTGGAGACAGACCGGAATGGCAAGAGGTTTCCGACAGAAGTCCAGCTCTTAAGAATTTGTGGGCCCAATGGAAATCCCTCTAGGTCGAGGACGGGGTACTTAAGAGAGCATGGGAAAGCGCGGATGAAAAGCGTGTCAACTTGCAGTTGGTGGTGCCTCAGGAGAAGATTCCACGGGTCTTGTGGGAGGTGCACAATGGGACCTCTGGTGGACACCTAGGGATGAACAAGACCCTGGAGAAGGTTTAAAAACGGTTCTATTGGGTTAACTGCAGGGAATACGTCGAGCGATGGTGTCGGAAATGTGTCACCTGTGCTGCATCCAAGGGTCCTCGTACGAGAACCAAAGGGGCCCTGAAGCAATATAATGTGGAAGCTCCATTTGAAAGAATTGCAATCGATGTGGCAGGACCATTCCCAGCTTCAGACGATGGAAACAAGTACATCCTGGTGGCCATGGATTATTTCAGTAAATGGCCTGAAGCTTATGCCATCCCGAACCAGGAAACTACCACAGTCGCAAGGGTTCTTGTGGACAACTTCATCTGTCGATTTGGTGTTCCCTTGGAACTACACTCGGACCAGGGAAGGAACTTTGAATCGGGGGTTTTCCAAGAGGTGTGTCGTCTTCTTGGAATAAGGAAAACTCGAACAACACCTCTTCATCCACAGTCTGATGGAACGGTGGAGAAATTTAACAGGACCTTAGAGAAACATTTTTCGAAGGTCTTTTCCAAACATCAGACAGACTGGGATCGACATCTACCACTGTTTCTGATGGCCTGTCGAGTGGCAACTCATGAAACTACAAGTCAGACTCCGGCAAAAGTGATCTTCGGGAGGGAACTGCGGCTTCCGTGTGACTTGGTGTTTGGATCACCAAGGGAGATTCCCAGGGAAACGATGGGTTTCGTAGATGATTTGAGGGAGTGATATTGGAGACGCATGCCCTGGTGCGGACGAAGATCAACTTGGCGACGGACCGGATAAAGGCCAGGTATGACGTGAATGCCAATCATGGTGGTTTCAGTGAGGGCGAATTGGTATGGCTATACAACCCTCAGCGAAAGAAAGGAGTTTCGCCAAAGTTTACGCTATCTTGGGAAGGGCCGTACAAAATGCTGAAGAGAATCAACGACTTGGTATACAGGATCCAGCGTAGCTCCAGGAGTGAAATGAAAGTGGTGCACCGGAACAGACTGTGCAAATTTAGTGGCAAAGTGACTGATTGGAACTGATCGGGACGATCATTTCTAAGGGGGAGGCAGTGTAACGCAATGTAAATAGATGAAATAGGATTTAGAATAGAATTGTAAAATTTAGTAAATAAAAAAAAGTTTCAAGAAGTTTTTGATAAGGGGAAAGCGGCCGCCATAACGAAACAAACGGCAGATAAGCGTTCCAGAAATTTCGGCATTCGATAAGCCTTATCTGCCGAAAAGTCTGGAAGCCGGGGGCCAAAACTATAAAAAGGCGGGCAGCTTTCCCTCGAGTCAGTCAGTTAAAGTCAGTGTAATTAGCAAGTTAGTAGAAGTGAGTTAATTGTCAATTGTGGTGATGAAGTTGAGTTCAGTAATAAAGTGGGTCTTATTCGATAGGTGTAATCAATCGAACCGATAAGCCCGTAACAGTATTCTAAAACATTTACAATTAAAATTAATAATAAATATATTAAAAGAACACCATTTACAAATTAACTTCTTTACGCAAATATATATTAGAATATTACGATGTAATTTCTATAGATGCTTATTACTCTAAAAATTTAATAGTATTTATTTTGCACTTCCCTCTACCTCAAACCAACTCTCCATTGTCACCTTTATTCAATTCCTACAATTAACTTAACCACAATAATACCACCTGCCCCTTATTTGACTGCAAATGCCGCTTTCTACCAGCACTCCGACGACATCAGACAAAAACTAGGAAATGACTACCTCTGCCAAAGCAATTTGGTCCGCTACAACCAAGAAACCCAAGATTGCGTTTTCCAAATACTGCAGCTTTGAAATGAAAGAGCTATTTGCCAGCAAGTTCCAATTTCTCTAAACATAACCATTATTGAAGAGATGACAGAAAAACATTATATCGGCATATTCCCAAGAGTCACGAAAATCTCAACACACTGCAGCGCTTCTGAAATATTCGTACTGCATGGAATCTACCTTATTCAAGTTCCTACCAAATGCAAGTTTACCACCCCTACCGGAAGCTATACAAATTCGAAAGGAAAATTAAAGGAAGAACCCCTCAAACTACCCAAAATCAAGACAATCTCAATTAAAAGCGACTACAAAATAAATCCCATTAAACCCCAAAGAGTACCTCTAGATGAATTACACAGATTACAAAAGAAAAACATAGGGCCACTGAAAATCAAACCAAAAAATAACTTGGAATATATTTGGATTAGCCCGATCTACATCTTTATCACCATGGGCGTAATTGGTTGCATATACCTATATCGAAGACACAAAAATCGGAAAGAAGCAGCAGCCCGCCAAAAGAACCGAAGAGATGAAGTATTATTCGTCCCTCATAAAACTTGATCAGGGGATGGAGGAGTTAAAAGCAAGAAAATCTAGTGCTAAAAATGTTTTAAAAGAGTGAGAAACATATTATTACTCAGTCTGACTGTTTCTTCTTGTATGATAAAATTGGTTTACATATGTAAAAACCTCTCTGTGCAATTTTAAAGTGAAAATAATTTTTTTTAAATTAATATTCTTAAGCGAAATTAATAACTTGCACGAAGAAGCACGACCGCGTCCAACTACGTTAATCGTTTGATGGTGACAACGATGCCGATTACAGTAATCATACTTGTGGGAAAGGAGTATCTGGAATGATGAGTATCGTAGTTTCGTGCAATTGTGTAATCGGTATCGTTAGAAGAAATAGAAAGCCAGACCTCGTGATTTACATTGATTACATTTGTATAATTTTTTCCGAAACGATTTCTATGCAACTACGCAGGGTTAAAAATGTTTTTTCTTTGGTACCATTTTATCCTCTTATTCTTTGCAGATACTTTGTTGTAAAGCTTATACCATAACGTGAAAATTGTGGAGGTTATAGACAATATACAACCGACTTTTTATATATAAAAATATTGTTGTTCTCTCAAATATGCGATAACGTTAAAAAAGAAGAACTACGTTGGTTGTTTTACAGCATAAATATATCAAACGTTTCATGAAACGTTTTAAAATAAAAATAACAAATTATGAATTAAAGCAAATTCTACCGAAAATCATTTTGTAAATTATAACCAAGAATTAATCTTTTACGTACAAAGAAATTTATTTAACATTTTTTTCTAAAATTTTGATCAA
>CM053336.1:29787509-29805067 GCA_028583605.1 Dastarcus helophoroides
ATACAACTAGTTATTTTCAATTATAATGGTCAAATAGATATATTACTTTCTGGGTTTATGGATTATTAGAAATTACCACTGTATTTACCCATAATAAATTATGATATTATCAATCTTTAAAAGTTACGACTTGATTTTGACAAAGATTAAAATTTACTTTCATTTAATTACATTGTTTGCCTAGACTCCCTGTTTGAAAACTAATAACATTTTCATATTTAAAAATTAAATAATTACCTGAAAGCATATCCCTGGGTTTGAAATTAGTTTCATAGCTTTCAAATTTAAAAATTAACACAACATTAAATGATTTATTTTTATTTTCAAAATTTGTTTTAAAATGCTGTTGGTTTTTTATATCTCAATTTTTTGCAAAATAGTTACATAAAAAATTAAAGGAATAACTAGCAGGCGTGGATACAAGATGGGGGCAGTGTTTGTCTGATTTAACCCATCTTACTAACGTAGGTAACAAAATACAGGTCCTCGGACCTTAAACTAGAACTGGACTAACCAGGAAAAAAATATATATTTCTCAAAACGAAAGCAGAAAAAAATGGATTTGTTGAGGTTCAAAAAAGTACAAATATTTAGAAAAGTTGCAACTTGATAAAAATCGAAATTTTGAAAAAAAATAAATATTTTGAAACAAGTAAATAAATTTGTAAAAAAAAAATTCAATTTTGAAATAACATCGGAATTTTGGTAAAGTACAACCTTTCAAAAAACTCAAATTATAAAAAAAATTCGGTGTTAGGTTTTCAAAAAGTAAATACTTTGAAAACAAGCTACATTACCAAAAAAAACAAATTATTCAAAAGATGAAATGAAGCTCAAGATTTAGAGAAAAATTACAATTTGTTATTTCTGATCAAATTTTAATATGATATTTTATGAAGAAAGTTAAAATTTCAAAAACAAATTTCCAAATTTAAAGACTTCATGCTCAAAATCGATATTTTGATAAAACTTCTAGAAAACTCAAAACTTTAAATTTTTTAATAGATTTTGTTCATGTTGCAAGGTTTTCAAACAGAAAATTTGAACTTATTTCAAAGAAAATCGGCTAATTCCTCTTAAAAGAATAGACATTTTATGTTTGACCCCTAGATTTTGAATAAATTCTCAGTATTACCAAAAATATTGGATTTTTTTATAGAAATTGTTTATGTCAAAATTACACAATGAAATAAACTTTAAAATGCCAAAATGTCATAATATTTTAAGAACAAGTTGAAGAAAAATTAAAATAAAATTGGAGAATTTGAAATTTGCAGACGAAATTTTAAAGACAAAATTTCCATGAAAAATAGAAATATCGAGGAA
This sequence comes from Dastarcus helophoroides, assembly GCA_028583605.1. NCBI lineage: Eukaryota > Metazoa > Arthropoda > Insecta > Coleoptera > Bothrideridae > Dastarcus > Dastarcus helophoroides. The sequence continues at coordinate 29,788,836 of CM053336.1, forward strand.
ATTTCTTCATATAAAATATTTAGGAAAAACAGAATCTTCGCAGAAAAAATCAAATTTTCCTAGAAAAATCGAAATTCAACAAATTCAAAATGTTTACACAAAAAAGTCGAATTTGAGATTTTAGGTAAAAACTGGAAGATTCGGTATTAATTTTTTTTAGAGTAGTATCAAAATGCAAGAAGAGTTGGACTTAGATTTTTGACATTTTCAGCAAAATTTCAGTTTTTTCGTAAAATTTCTATTCCTTCTTGAAATGTTGATTTCTTCCTTAAAATTTTTACAAGAATTGGTTTTTAAAAATGCGTTTTTGATCAAAAGTACTAATAAATAGATATTAAAATGTCATAACGAAGGCTTTCACGGCCAGAGTCAGTATAGGATACACTTTTTCCGAGATTGAATCGCGTCAAAAGTGTTCGACGTTTCACCCACCATCATAGAGGGTTTCTTCAGGAACAAAAAAAAGAAACAATTAATAAAAAGAGAAAGGAAGTATGCAGAAAATTAAAAGGCCAATTTCAAAACATTAGAGCACGGTAACTCAGTATGTCCACCATACCAGAGGCGATACTCTTCTGAATTGAAAATTGGTACAAAGGATAAGAAAGTTTAGACAAAAGAGCACGGTAACTCAGTATGTCAACCATACCGGAGGCAAAACTCTTTTGAGAAAAGTCGTTCACAACTTCGTGTAAGAAACTTGAAATTTAAGGAATCAGAGAAAATTTATAGTTTATATAAAAATTGTTTAAAAAAGGCAAACATTTTGAGAAAACTCAAGATCGAAATTGGGGATGCTGCAGTTCCATAATGTTCAAATGCCCAAGTTTTGCGAAAACTTTATGGGGCGTCCGGAGCCTCTAAGCACCTTATTATTTCCTTAAATTTATTTTAAAATTAATAAGGATTTTTAAAAAATATTAATTTAATTTAAAGCAGCGAGTCTTCAATTTACTTTAAAGTATAACTTGTGATATGTTACTAAATTTCGCCTTTTTAACAAGAAGTGTGTGTAAGTATTGGGTAATTTTAAGCAATTCTACATTTGTTCATGCGTTTGCTATATTTACCTTTTATTTGGCGGATGTTTCGCAATTTTAGGAAAAGAAATTTTTCTTTAGGATAAAAACGATGAGTATCTGTTATTTTGCCAAACTTGTACAAAGAATTCAAAATTAAATTATATTATTCTACATTATTTCCTTTGTTTTTAAATTTAAGATGACATGCATTCGCGAATGTTGGCTTGTTGTGTCATGCGGTGCCATGGAGAGAGTATGTATCTCATGGACAGTGTATGTATCATTGTGGATGTATCTAGCTAACAGCGTAGGAATATAAAATAATTAGGCGCGATATACAGATTAGAAATAAGGTTTTAGTTTTTGTAGTGTTATTACCTCGCTTTATCTTGAACAAGATCCGTAGCAGATGAAAGTAATGATTTAAAACAAAGGATTGTATTTATGATTAGTACCTATACTCCTGTCAATAAAATATATTTCAATTTTCAAAATTTAATTTTTCCTTTTTCACAAAAATTTTGACTTAAAAATGTTTACGAAGAAATTAACTTTATAGCCTTAGCGTTAGAGCAACCTTTGTTGTGTTTTTTAATCTTTCTTGGTTTCAGGGGACAAGTTCTCTGTATTTCAATTTTTGAAGATAACCAAGGACCAGTCCGTTCCATCAAATTTATGGCCTTACTGTCAAACTGACATGTTTTTATTATTTTTAAGTTAAAATCATAATAATCTCAAATGGGACATTTCTTTATAACAGCTGATTTATCTGCTAATGATGTCGACTCAATTTCGTGACTCTTCCTCAGATGAAATGAGAAGTAATTCTTTTGATTAAAGTTTTTTCCGCAAATGTCACATGTGAATTTAAAGTTGGTTGGTTTAGATATTAACAAAGGGCTGAATGCTTTGTTCTCAGATGTCTTCTTAAATTAGTGTTATTAATAATTGTAGACTTACAAGTCATACCCTGAAAATATTTGAGATCGTTTTGATCCATGTTTATTTAGAGAAATTTTAAGAAAGTTAATGTTTATCTGCATCATCAATCACTCGTATATTTCCAAACTCACAACATTTTTGTACAACACGTCACAAAAGATCGGAAGTTGAGACGGTTAAGTGAAATAAAAAGTATTTGGAAATATTGCCCTTTGCGGTGTTGGCGCGCTTTTACGTCCGCTTTCACGCCTACCATTGGCATGTGCACAATATGCATTGATCAAAAACAGTCTTGGGTACTAGACGCTCGTAACTTTATATACCATTCGTCTGCGCGATCACTCCCGAAGATTTCCGATGGTTGGTTTCCAGGTGGAGGAAAGCATGTAACCGTCGTCTCTGTTGATGTTTTTGGGGAACTTTTGGATTTCAATGGCCTCGCCTATCTTCCTATTATAGTTATTGGGAATATCGGATATAATTGAAATATTATCAAAAAGAATCTTATGTTCGGCCTCATGTTGATGTTCCGAAATGGCTGATTGCAAAAATAAACCCGATTTAAGATATCTTTGGTGTTCGGATATTCGCATCTTAAATGATCGTCCCGTTTCTTCGATGTACACTGAACTACAAGAACAAGAAACCCTGTACACACCATTAGAACGAAATGATGAAATTTTATCTTTGGGAGATGGAAGAAGCTGTTAGATTTTGAAGGATGATAAAAAAATGGGTTTGATGTTGTGTTTTCTCAATAATTTTCCGATTTAATATGTTATTCCGTGAACATAAGGAAGAAAGGCTTTAGAAAAAACTATTGAATTTTGTGAAGGACGGGAGAACGGGTGAAGATGTCGTTTAATGATAGTTTTAATGTCGTGCGATTTGTAACCATTGTTGCGGAGGTTAAAACAAATATTGTTTAAGTCGTCTGAAAGATTTATCGGCTGTGAAATTGCCACAGCTCGTGAAACCAGTGAATTTATAACATAACGTTTTTGGGAAGGGTGATGATGGGACTCTGCATGCAAATAACGATTAGTATGGGTGGGTTTTCGATAAACGGTATGAGAGACGCGACCTTTTTGATAAACGGGTGACCAGTACGTCAAAAAAAGGAAGAGAACTGTTGGTTTCGATTTCCATAGTGCAGCTAATGGAAGAATGTAAACTGTTTAGGTGTTCCAAAAATATATTTAGTGAATCCTTGCGATGTGGCCATACATTAAACGTATCATCTACATAACCAAGCCATACTTTGGGTTTTAAACCGCAGTTTCCAACGCAGTATTTTCAAAAGATTCCATGAAAATATTTACTACGACTGGGAATAAGGCGGAACCCATTGGGGTGCCGGACACTGGTTTATAGAAGCTGCCATTAAAAGAAAAATAAATCGATGTGAGGCATATTTCAGTTACATCAACTAGAGGATCTGCATTCTCATTGCCTAAAAGTATTTGACGAATTATCGTCATGGAGTCGGAAACTGAAACATTAGTGAATAGTAAAGTAAGGTCTAAACTTACCAGTATGTCGTTGGGGTCTAGGGTTAATTCGAACAACAATTCGACGAAGTGTTTAGAATTTAGGACGTGTGATGATGTGTTTCCGATATATGACTTGAGGATGTTAGATAAATATTTGAAGACATTGTAGGTAGGTGAATTTATCGTGCTGACAATAAACCTAAAAAGAATATCGGGTTTGTGAATTTTGGGGAGACCATAGTGACGAGGTGGTTTAGGATTCTCTCGGAGCAAGATATCTGAGAGTGTCTGCGGACAAATTTAAGGATTCCAGCTTGGACTTGAGTTCGCGTTCAATTTTGCTTGTTGGGTCCCGAGGAAGAGGAATATAGAATCCATCATTCAACAAAGCATTAATTTTGGATACATACTCGGAATTATCCAAGATAACAGTTAGATTACCTTTGCATCCGAGAAAACATCAACATGAGACCGGTCATAAAATTCTTTTTGATAATATTTCAATTATATCCAATATTCCCAATTACTATAATAGGAAGGTACGCGAGGGCATTGAAATCCAAAAGTTCCCCATAAACATCAACAGAGGCGACGATTACATGATTTTCTCCATCTGGAAACCAACAATCGAAAATCTTTGGGAGTGATCGCGCAGACAAATGGTATATCAAGTTTTCCTTTCTTTCTTTTCTCTCAGAAGAGTTTTCGCCTCTGCTATGGTGGACATACTGAGTTAACGTGTTCTTTTGTCTAAACTTTCTTTTCCTTTGTACCAAATTTTCAATTCAGAAGAGTTTCGCGTCTGCTATGGTGGACATACTGAGTTACCGTGCTCTGATGTTTTGAAATTGGCCTTTTCATTCTTTCATTTTTGCATATTCCTCTTATATTTCTCTTTTTATTTATTTATTGTTTCTTTTCTTTATTTCTGAAGAAGCCCCCTACGATGGTGGGCGAAATGTCGAACACTTTTAGTAGTTCTTTGACACGGTCCAATCCCGGAATAAGTATATCCTGTAATTTTTAAAAAGGTCAAAATTTAAAAAAAAATATTTAAAATTGAACTAAAGAGCCAAAATCGTCAAAAAATCTGTTTTTGTTTTAATTTTAAATTCTCAAAAGAAGGTACACTGACAAAAAAGTACTATGCACAGAAAAAAATTTCAAAATAAGACCATATCTTCAAAAAAAAGAAAACAATAAAAAGATTAAAAATTTCAATAAAAATATAATAAAATTATTCAAAAATCAAAATGGGAATTTTTAAAAAGAGTCAAGAGTTTTAAAGTTTCAAAGAGTCGAAATTCTTAAAAAGTTAAAATATTTGTGTCGTGGTCGTAACTTTGAAAAAAATATCAACACTTTGAGAAGAAGTCTAAATTTTGAAATAACAAAATTTTCAAATGAAATATTTAATGGTAACATTTCTCGAATGGTCAAAATTTAGCAAATATTTAAAATTGGAGGAAAGAATCAACAAAATCCAATAATATAATTTTTTAAGTTTAAATTCTCAAAAAAAATGTGCACTGACAAAAAAAGTACAATGGTCAAAATAAAAAATTTCAAAATAGGATTAAATCTTTAGAACAAGAAAACAATTAAAAAATCGGAAATTTCAAGAAAAAAATAATAGAATTTTTCAAAAATCAAAATAGGAATTTTTAAAAAGAGTCGAGAGTTTCAAAATTTCAGAGACAAAATTCTCAGAGAAAGTTGAAATATGTCATTTTGTGAATTATAACCAAGAATTAATCTCTTACGTAGAAAGAAATTTGATTAACATTTTTTTCTAAAATTTTGATCCAAATTCATTCACAATTTAATAATACGATTCAAATAATAAATCATAGTCCAGCAAAGTTAATATTTACAGCAAATTATACCCTAAGGTGCCTATAAGGGGCATGTCTGACGTCTGTCTTCCTTCTTATAGAACCCGTATTGGGATTCTTCGTCATTTTAAATAATCTATTTTCAGCTGTCAAATCAGCCATCTGTGCAGGCTGAACTCTAATATTTTTTGCAATATTTCTTCGAAACAAAGCTGACTCTCCTTCTCGTGAAACTTCTACTCCATATCTTGGGTTGAGTTGATGTTCCCGTCTCGATTGTCGTTGACGTGCGATTTGTTGACGCAAAGCGTTTTCTCAGGACGGGGTCACCTCGACATACGTTCGCCCATTTCGAATTAGCAAAGCAGGCGTTGACTAGTGATATTGGATCAAGGAACCTGAAAAAAAGAAAATAAAAAATAATACATCTCTATATAAATAATTCCACAAAAAAATCATAATAAAGCATAGCAAAAAAATTCTTACCGAAGGATCATGCAGAGGAGTTCCACAGGAAGGTTTCCAAATGGAAAGAATGCGCTGGAGATAACAACTGGTAAAACCTGGAAGAACATCTTGATTTCCTAAGCAGAGAAAATCTAATTGATGTCGATCTTCAAAGCAGTAGCTTATATACCACTTCGTGTGCATTCGAAACCCGCACGAGGAAGCACGACCCCGTCCGATTACGTTAATCGTTTGATGGATGACAACGTTGCCGATTACAGTAATCATACTTTTGTAAGAGGAGCATCTAATAATCAGTATCGTATACATCAGGTGTGGCCAACTTTGGTGCACATAAGATCTACTTTTTATTTTAAAATTGTGTCGCGATCGACCTATTTTTTAGGTAAGAAGGGGATGTTTTTGCAATGTGCTTTTATACCGACGTGCACTTTGGCGAGCTCCATGATTAAGGGGTAAATAATCTACATACATGAGTATTTATTTAATGGGTTAAAAAACTTATGTCCAGAGGAATTAAAACAACATGAGCACTTATTTATAACATTTATTCATTCAAACTTTTTAAATTAATGAGAAACCTGAGTCTGCATTTCCTTTACTAGTGCATCATAATTTGGAGTATATCCTGACAAAGACAATAACAATGAGTCCTCAGTATGAGAATCGGTCAGGACGGAACGAAGTTTAGTTTTAGTCAATTGTAAATATGAAAATGCCGATTCGCACAGATACGTAGATCCAAAGCAAGAATAAATATATTCGCTACATTTGATAATATTGGGATACTTTTCTCGGTTAACATATTTCCAAAAATTTTCTTCAAATTTTCTGGCTTGTAAGATTAAATCAGATTGTAAAACTATAATTTCATTTTCCAAGGCGTTTTGCTCCATATCAAATAAGTCTGCAATTTTTTTGCTAATTTCCTTCACAATTAAATCTTTTTTGAAAGGAAAAGATGTAAATTCCACAATTTCTTTAATTTTTTTTAAATCTTGGAATCGCTTCTCAAAATCTTCCATTACATTTTGTATTTCGGCCACGTACTTGTCAATCTCTTATATACTTGCCCAATTAATTTAAAGAACACTAATATTTCATTAATACTTACAAATGAAACAATCCGCAAGAGGAATTGACTGTAGCGTACAAACACTAACTTCAGAATGAAAATTTAACACTATATTCTGCAAAATTAGATTCCAAGAATTAATCCTAATGGCATGCAATTCAAATGTTATTATTTTAATAGTCATAAATTTCTCAGAAGTGTAAATACAAGTCAATTTTAAACGCACTGTATTTCAGATTTATTAAATAAACATCATTTATATACAGAGACTAAATAGACTGAACATTTCAATGCTGTCTCATGCGTTCAGTTGAAGCTAAAATGCGGGGTAGTGGGAAGCTGCATCCCACTACTCTTGGACATGGCCGGATTAAGTTAAATTTATAAATACGAAACTTGCCGCGTAACGGTTCTAACGATTTAGATGAAACTTTAGAATTAGGGGCTTTTGGACCAATAGGATAATTTTTACTAGTGCTTTTTGGTAAAAGTTCAGGAGAACTATTTTCAAAGACATCTTGGTTTAATAGTAAAATAATTTTCTTTCAATACGCGACGCCTGTGTACAATATTGTTAAGCCGGTGCTGTAAACACGTCATGATTGCAGTGAAATGGCGGCGCGCGCACGCCGATAATTGAATATTTATATATTTCATTTTTACCTACCCAAAGAATGAAACTCTTGATTTTCCTTCACTAATGTGTTCACTGAGGTTTCAACAATGATCCACAATACACTTCCCCATATTTTCAGGCCGTTTTCTAAAAAAAAACCCCGATGTTATGTTCGCAACGGTCTGTCAAATAATGAGAGTGCTGGGTTGAGCTAGGCTTCCGCCAGGCTTTCAACTGGCTTCACTGCTTACCGTCTTACGTTCAGTCTATTTAGTCTCTGTTTATATACGTTTTTATATGTATTGTATAAGTTTTTATCATAAGCCGAAGTATTATGCTGATTTTGTAATATCCCAATTCAAATAAATTTTATATAGGTAGCAAAAAGTAGCAGCAGCAAAAAAGTTATCTACCGACAAAAGCTTTAAATAGAAAACAGAATTGCAAAAGTGCAAAGAAAAAGAACTTAATAAAACCATTTCAAATGTCAAAACAAACTAATAAAAATAATGATAATATAAAAATTATATCCTTTCTATGAGCTAATCACAGAAAACATTTGAATAAAAAGTATTTGTACTTTTTAAGTTAAAGTTTTTATGAGATACTTTTCGCAAAAACCCCGAACTTGCGAGTGATCGACCAAAATTGGTCTCGCGATCGACCGGTCGATCGCGATCGACTTGTTGGCCCCCCTGGTATACATCATATTCGATATAGATCGATGTTTCGAAATTATTCGATCTTTCCATTAAAAAAATCGAATAGTATTCCATGTTTTACAAAGCAAAGAAATATCGGAAAATATGGATGTATTTTCATACGAGGTATCGATAGTGTGTCGCCTATATATAAAAATATGAGATAATAACAATTCAGAAATGAATAATAACTCTTTTTGTGTCATCAAAATTATTTGAGAGGCAGGCATGAGGACCTTATTTTTTAGAAATTTATTGGGTACGGTTGGGAAACACTGGTAGGGATGTAAACTATAGTTTAATGTTTTGAAAACATCGATGTACCGTTTGTAAACATCAATGTTTCAACACCAATGGTAAAACATAAAAAATATCGATACATCGTTTAGTTTATAAACTAAAAATCGATGTATCGCATCACGACAGAATTAGCGCCATCTGTTGAATAGAATTAATGAGACAAACCTCCATACAATTTTGTGACTAGTCGCCCTATGGCAGCAGTGTATATTTAAAAAATGTATGCCTAATTTGTACGCCGCAGATGTACAATACAATTTTTAGAAAATTCATAGTTTGGATTTTTCAAATTATTTCATTTTCTTTAAATTTCCACAATTTTAAATATTTATCTTTTTAAAATTTTGACTTTTATTTAAAATTATTATTTTTTAAGGAATCTCATTTTTTTTAAGTTTTGAGTGTTTTCAAAAATTTCACTTTTCTTTCTTAAAAATTTTGACCTTTTGCAAATTTAGATTATTTTCGAAAAAAGTTTTTGAAATGTTAACCTTTTTAATTCGATTCCTTACTTAGTTCGACCCCTTTTGTAAAATTAAGTTATTTTTTTGAAGAATTCGACTTTGTGTCAACAATTCACAATGGCTAGTATGTCAAGTTTTTTATAAAATATCTTCATTAGGACGAGACTCTAATGCTCTTATGCCAGTAACATTTCGGTCACCTGTTTTTTTTTTCCAGGTCGCAATGACAGGATATTAGTCATTAATTTTTTATAACTTTTAGAGGAAGTAATTTAAAATTTTTACATTATATGGTTGTTTTGAAAGATGAGCTACCCAATCGCTAAGAGAGTTCAGAAGAGGAATAAAGTATTTTTGTAATATAGCGTTGATACTATCACATTTCATCATTGTATGTTCATTCTCAGGAAATAACTATCGAACGATTAAATTTTTCTCACTTGCCAAATTTCCTAGAACATTAGCTAATATTCTGTTTCTATTTTGATAGTTACATCCAGCATATATTATCGTCAACACGCTAATTAATAAATATGAGTTACAGTGATGATGATACAACTGGTCAATTCATTAGAAATCACGCCAACGTTTGATTCATGCCCTACATACATCGTTACATGTTTATTATTTAGAACAAAAATTTTAAAATTATGAACTTAAAGCTTTTGTTTATAATTTAAAAAATAAACAGAAATTTTGAAATTGTCAAAATAAAAAAAAATCCGTGGCAATAGCTAGAGTAAGGCAAGGTGGGGCGCTTGCCCCCGTTTGGTTCATACAGAAACAGAAAATTTATATGTATTCAGCTGGGAGACTTTTTTTAAAAATGTTCTTTTTTCATCTAATCCTTGAAACATTTGTTCGGAATTACGACTCTTTTTTCGAATTTCGCATTTTTTTTTACAAAATTTGTATATTTCTTTTGTAATTCGACCACTCTTATCAAACATGACTGTCACAATTTCGAATTATTATTTAAAATCTTGTTTTTTTTTTCCTGAAATTTCACCATTTCTCGAAATTTGACTTGTTTTGAAAATTTCGACTTTTTTTTTAATTTTGCAAATTTCACCTTATTTATTAAAATGTCTACCTTTTTCTTAAAATCTGGTCGATTTTTTGATCAAAAGATATATTTATTGGAAATATAAATTTTTTTAAAACGGCAAGGATTGCGAAAAAATGTTCTAAATGTCAACTCTTTTTTAATGAAAATTTCCCAAAGTTGCAACTGGTTTGTTAAAATTTTGACGTAGATCCCAATTTTATTTAACATTTCTACGACACAGTTTGAAAATATTTAAATGTTTATTGTAAATTATTGATGAAACGTCTATTCAGGTTAAAAAATTATATATATATATATATATATATATATATATATATATATATAGATTATTTTTTAGTAGCATTCCTTCCCTATTGTCCCTTTTCTATGTTATGCATTGCTGACGAGCTCAAATGAGAGCAAAACATCAACGTCCAGTGCTACAACCTTTTTTTATAATTTTATAATTTATCAAAAAAAACAAATTATTTTTATATTTAATTTTGAGCTTCTATTTTTATTATTTTTTCTATTCAATGTGAAATAAACTAACCTATTTTTTATCAACTGTCATGAGGTGATGTTTTAAATACATTTATATATCTGGTAGCCATATTTCAAAACTGTTTTAGAATATTGTCAACCAACAATAAAAATTTAAATATTTTTAAACTAGGTCATAGAAATGTTAAATAAAATTAATAAACATAATGTTTCCCATCAATAAGAGTCCACCATGTCCACCATCAGTATATCCCAATATTGCCACATTAAGGGAAAATAGGGTGCCTGTTTTCTTCTGACTGGAGCATTCAGGAGAAAATAAATATTCAATCAGGAAATTTCGATTTTCTTCTTAAAAATTTCGATGAAACCTGACTGTTTCCGGAAAATTTCGAATTTTTACCGATTTGTCCACTTCAAAGTTTTCTTAAACTTTTGTTTTATTTTTCAGAAGCCAATTAGAACCTGATTTTTTAGACATTTTGAACGGTTTCCTAAAGCTTACTTTTTTCACCAAATTATGCTTTTTATCTCAGTATCCCATATTTAATGTTTCTAGAAATTTTAGTTTTTTTTTAAATTTTGGTTATTTTTCAAAATTTTGGACTCCCCAATTTGTGTAATTTTTAAGTGAAAATACACATTACTCAGCTGAAAGGTTTTCTTTTCTTGCTCATGAATTTTTCAGAATGATTGTTGGCCCCCATCCCTTGAAGTAAATCCTGCTAGCACCATAGGCAATAGTGAGTAGAATCGAATGAAATCTTAGCTAGATATAAATAAAATACTTACCACATCAAATCTATCAGAAGCTTATACAATGTAAAGTGCTTAAACAACATATGCACTTATAAAATTGTGATGTGAAATTCTTCTATCGTTAAACTTCAAACACTTTTTTACGAGTGTGCCAATTCCAAGAAAATTTCCGCTAACAATAAAATTCAATGACACTTATACTTTATTGTTAAAGAGCATCAGTTCATCACCAATGTAAGTAGTATTTGTAATTTGAGAAAATTCATTTAATGAGGACACTTTAAATTTGAAATAAAATACAATAATATGATAACCAAATGTATTGAATCGTCACTTTATCACACACCTCTTCGGTACAAGTCAAACAATATTTAACATTTGTAATATAAATAGACCATTAAATTAAAAAAAAAGTTCTGACTTTACACAGCTAATGTACAATTTAAACAAATCCATAATAAAATTAAAATAATCTATGAAATATATTGACATGGTCATCACTAAATATATTATTACAGACCTCTTTGGTACAAGTCAAATAGTTCCTAATATTCATTTTATTTATTTATTAATAAATAGTCAAATAAACCTAAAAAACCTATAACTTTACAAAATAGACCTACAAATATTTAAATTTTTAACACAGTAAATTGATGATGCAACGTCTATCATGTTGAAATTTCTGTATTTTTCTTTTTTATATTCAAAAAAAAAAATTATTTTTAAGCATTTCTTCCTCATTGTTCCCTTTCCATGTTATGCACTGCTGAAGAGCTCCAATGAGAACGAAACATCGATGTCCAGTGCAACAACCTTTTTTATGTATTTTTATATTTTCCTAATTTATCAAAAAAACAAATTTTTATTTTTTCCATATCTAATTTTTGGTCTCCTATTTTTCATTTTTCCTATTCTATGTAAAATAAACTAACCTCTTAATTTGTGAACTGTCATGAAGTGACGTTTTCAATAAATTTAAATATCACGTAGTCGCAGTGTAGAAAATTGTCAACAAACCAAAAAATTTAAATATTTCCAAACTGGGCCGAAGAAATATTAAATATATTAAAAAAAACATAATCTTAAAATTTACAACTAATATTTTTCTCTAAATTTTGTGAAATTCTATTCTCAAAATTGTTGTTTTTAGCAAAGTTTTAATCGAATTTTAAATAAATAAAAAATTTTGAGGAAAAAATAAATTTTGGACCAAATATTTGGTAGAAAATACTCGAAGGATAAAACATTTAGTGGAAACTTTAAAAAAGAACGAATTGTGAGAAACAGGTTGAAATTTTCGGGCAGACAAAATTTCGAGAAAAAGGCCGACATTTCCAAGAAATATTCAAAATCTTCAGTACAGTCCAATTTTTAGAGAAAAAAGTAAAATTTGTTACCAAAATGTTTTTAGTTTTCAAATTTTCGAGTTTTATCTTATCTTTTTTGTAAAATGTTTAAAGTTGGTGTCTAAACTTTGACACCAACTTTAAGTCTTAACCAAAACTATTAATTCGAGAAAAAAATTAGAAAAAATAAAATAAATAAATAAAAATGTTGACGTTTTAATCCAATTTTGAATAAGTGTAAATAGAAATTTCGAGTTTCATATTAAAACTATTACTTAAAAAGTTAATAAAAAAAGAGCTACAATTTTTTTTAGGTTTCAAAATTTTCATTTTTTTTGCTAGACATTTTTTCAGCTAAAAGTATCAATACTCTTTTTGCGATTTCTTCTTTTGTAAAAATTTAGAATTTAGGTTTAAAATTTTGAGAATAAATGCATAATTTTGAGATCCTAAATTAAAAATTCAGAAAATTCAAAAAGGTAATACTTTGAAGTCCTAAATTTAAATAATCAGGGGGCTATAAATATCGAAATATTTCACATTCAACTTTATGGGGCGTGCGGAGCCTCTAAGCACTTTATTATTTTCTTCAGTCTATTTCAAAAACAATACGGATTTTTAGGAAATATTTACTTAATTTGAAGCAGCAAGCATTCAAATTACTTTAAAGTATAACTTGCGATATGTTATTAAATTTCACCATTTTAACAAGAAGTGTGTGTAAGTATGGGGTAATTTTGAGCAATACTACATTTTTTTCATGTTTTTGCTATATTTACCTTTTATTTGGCGAATTTTTTGCATTTTTAGGAAAAGAGATTTTTCTTTATAATAAAAACGATAAGTATCTGTTTCTTTTGTCAAATTTGTACAATTTTCTTTGCTTTTGACGACATGCAACCCAAATGTAAATGTTGAAAAAAATTGAAAATGAAAACTTGACGGTAAAAGCTCAGGCAACCAAAAAAGAAAAAGTTGAACATTATTACTTGTTTACCTACATTTCATGGAATCTGAGATAATGCGCTGCCAACAATCAGCGGGAGGTCTCTAAGAAAATCTTTGAAGGGTAGCTTGATCTCCTAATGATAGAACTTGTTATTTACAATTATTATTTGTAATTAGGATTATTGTTTTCTGAGTTTATCAATTATTGGAACTTCTTATTATTTTTGCCAATAATATATTATGATGATTTTGATGAAGATTAAACTTTACTTTCATTTAATTGCATTGTTTGCCAAGAATTTCTGTTTAAAAGCTAATAACTTATAACATTTTATATTTCAAAATTAAATAATTATCTCAAGGCTTATCCCCGTGCCCGCAATTAATTTGAAAGATTTCAAATTTGAAAATTAGCATAACATTAAATGATTTAATTTAATTTTCAAAAGTTGTTTTAAAATGCTTCAATCTTGTTTTTTAAATGTCATTTTTTTTGTAGACCAGGAAAACAACAAATATTTTTGTCAAAACAAAATTAACAAAAAATATTGAGCTTCAATACACCTTCAAAAACAACTAAAATGTCCTTAATATTTTTAGCACTAATATGATTTTTCTTGCAAAATTTCAAAATTCATTACGTTGAGTTGTAATAGAAATTTCTATTTTTTCATAAGAGTTTTTTACTGTAATTTCTCGTTTTTAAATTTTAAATACTGAAGATGATGGTATGCTGAAAACTTTCTAGCAGTATTGCCTTTTTCTAGAAATATTGACTCTTTTCTCAAAAACTAGAACATAATTTTGGCATTGTTTGTTGTATTTTTATTTTACACTCAAAATCTGTATTTTTTCTCAAATACATGTTTTGATTTCTTTTATTATTTTTTTCCCAAATTATTTACTTGAAACTGTACTTTGATTTTTCCAGGAATTTTCGACTTTTTCCAGAAAATTTACTATTTCTATTTGAGCTCTAAAATTCAAGCTTTTTATTTCAAAATTTCTATTTTAAAATCAAAATTAGAGTTTTGTCTGATAATGCAACTTGTTTTTTTTTTGAAATTTTTATTATAATCAAGAAATGTCGACTTTTTATCCGAAATTTTGAAATTTTTATTTAAATTTGTGTAAAGTATAAGGTTCATTTTCGATTACTTTAAATATATTTTTTTATAATTCCAACGTTTGATTTATATACCATTTTTTTGACATTTCTTCATTAATCCCGAAATATTGCGTTTCTTTCAACTTGATAGTCGTCTTGCTTCAAAATTTATATTTTAGATATGTCCAAGTTTTTTACTTAATCCTTCCTACTTTGCGTTAAAAATCCCTGAAATTTCGATTACAAACTTAAAATTTTAAAAAATTTTAACATTTTCAAATGTGAAAAGTTCATCATATAGGTTTGAAATGTTTCTGAAAATAAAGATTTTTTCCATACGTCCCGATATATTCTTTCAATACTTTCCTTTTTCGAAAATTTAATTTTTACACGAATCCATTTTACTTGGTTTTTCTCAAAGATTTGTCTGAAATTTCGTTTTTTCGCTCAAAACTTTAGTATTTATCTTACTATCAGAGCTGCACTGTTCTCTCTCTCCTTTATTCCCACAAGCTGCTTTGTGGCTAACGTTCGTGAGATGGTCGGGACAATAAGAATAATTGTTTCTTATATAATAATAGTAAAATATGATTTAGCGAATTACAAGAAATTTCAAAAAAAAACTTATCACTATTAGTGATGCAAAATCTCAAAAACTATAATATATAAAATTTGTAAAATTATGCGACATTTACATTTATCATGAAACATATTTTAAATATTTTCGGTATCGCTATTGCATGCTCCGAGTCAGCTGCCCCTATGGACTTTGTAGTGTATGTGTATTCGATTCTCTGTATTTGAATAATCATTCGATTCTCAAAAGTATTCGAAATCAAAGCATTAGATTTTGAAAATCGAACGATTCTACCCTCGCTAATTAGAGTGACTTTTACTTTCGCTACCTACTTTTATTGCCTCTACTAGATATCAGTCAATGAAAATACTTTCAATGAAACACAAAAATAACATTATGTCAGATATATTTACAATGTCCACATATAACAATTTACTTAAAATATATTTCTACTTCGGTCTCCATCATCAAAGTTGACGTAACGTCAGTAATTGAAAAAAAAAGAAACCATTAGAACTCTACTTTGTAGGTAAAAAAATATCAGACATCTATCGTAGACCTACAACTAAACCATGTGTAATTAATATAAAAGCTACACATAAATACAGCGATAAAATGGAAAGATTCGATGACTTATCTGAATATTCAGAGATGAATTTTCACCAACTTTCTTCTTTTTACAGGGGTGTAAATTAGAAGAAAATTCCCGTTTCCGTTTTTCGTTGTTGGTATTTTTTGAACTGACATCTGAAATAAAAGTAAATAATCAAACAAAATATCAAAAAAGTCAAATTCAAAATTTATATCAACAATATTGCTTGCAGGCCTTTTCAAATTAAATTCCTTAAAATTAATAGATCATTCAGCGAAATTCAGAACGTAAAAGTTATCATGGAGTAAAAATTGCGATACTAACATCTCAGTTTTGAGATTAAAGCTGGAATAATAATAGAGTAATAGAAATCTTAAAAAAGCTTCATCATTTTTTGGGGTCGTGCACTATCCTGCTTCCCTACTCGGTGGTGC
>CM053336.1:29812978-29823418 GCA_028583605.1 Dastarcus helophoroides
AAAATTGAAATTTCGAGAATTCGAGGAAAATTCTATTTTAAAATCTAAATTTTTGATCGAACTTGAAAATAAATCTGTAAACTTCCAGAAAAAGATTGAGCCTTAGAAAAAGACATACTTTGGTAGGCAAATCAGATTTTGACAATAAAAGATGAAATTTGAAAATAAATTGGATCCTAATAAAAAAGGTAAATTTCAGAACAAAACATAAAAGGAAGAATTTTCAGAAAAAAGTCGAAATTTGTAAAAATACGAAAGCATAATTTCTGTGAGAAAATTCACAATTTCGGAAGAAATGTTTAATCTTTAACAAAATTTGGATCCAATTTCGAAAACAGACAAAACTTCTAAAAAAAACTTCTTCGAAGAAGAAATGTCGGATTTTAAGGTACAGTTCAACATTTTTATAAAAAGTCAAACTTTCATAAACATAAGCAAGTCGAAATAACGAGTAAAAGGTAAATATTTTTAGAAAAGGCAAATTTTTCAAAAGAAGTATAAACCTTTTGGAAAAAGTTTTTTAGAAATTTCGAAATAAAATATTCAATTAACAAAAATTAGAAAAGAACTCCTAAAATTCGAGGTGGATGTTTTTATACACATTTTCTAAGTACTCGTTTCATATCTTACTTTAAATATTTGCATTTCCTTTATTTTCGAAAAAGTTTAAGTTTAATTTTATTATTTCTAACTTGAAATCTTGAAGTTTTCTGAACTAAACTGATTTTTTTTAAATGTCAAAAATTTCAATATAAGTTCAATTTTGATGTTTTTTAGAAAAAGATAAAAAGACAAAAACTGCTCTTTTAAAGGGTGTTTCTTTCAGAAATTATCCCGAATCTAAGCAATTATTTGAAATTTCCAATATAAATAATATTTTAAGCAATTCTAGTATTTTTCTAAAAGCGTCCAATTAATAAAAGTGTAATAAAATTATTCTTAAAATTAAAAAAGGTGAAAATGTCAATTTCTAAAATAAATGAATGGGTTTTGGCAGTTTAAAGCCAAAATTGTTAAAAATAACATTAACGACTTCAAAGTTAAAAAATCAGATCAAAAGGCTTTGCTAAAATGGATCAATTACCACAATGTTTTTAGTTTTGAAAATTTCGAGTTTTATCTTATCTTTTTTGTAAAATGTTTAATGTGGCGTCGAAACTTTAACACCAACTTTAAATCTTAAACAAAACTATTAAGTTTTTTTCAATTTATTTAACATTTCTTTGGCCCAGTTTGGAAATATTTAAATTTTTTTATGGTTTGTTGACAATTTTCTAAACAGCTTTGAAATGCGACTACGTGATATTTAAATTTATGGAAAACGTAACTTCGTGACAGTTCACAAATTAAGAGATTAGTTTATTTTACATAGAATAGAAATAATGAAAAATAGAAGACCAAAAATTGGATATGGAAAAATAAAAATTTGTTTTTTTCATAAATTAGGAAAATATAAAAAAATACATAAAAAAGGTTGTAGCACTGGACATGGATGCTCAGAACGGTAACTCGAAGCGGTTTGCATCTTGGGATGACATTTGTCCGATGCAGGATGTCATCTTATAATCTAAAGTTGACCTGTCTAGGAATGTTTTTTGATAAAAGAACTCATTTTTGTGATCAAATTATGCAAAGTTTAAATAATAATGCCATCTAAACAGAAAACATATTTTTTCGCTGATGAGTCCACTTTTACTCTTCAAAACTGTCGCTATTGATTTGGTGAAAATCCCACTGGATAAGAGGATTGCAGACATAGAATTTCGAAAAAGTTAATGTTTGGGCAGGGATTATTGAAGATTATGTCATTGGTCCATTTTTCATTGATGGAAATAATTATTTAGCATTGCTCCCAAACAACATTGTACCAGCCTTGGTAAACTTATGTTCATTTCAAGAACATCCGCACGGTTCAGCCAATGTAATATGGTTTTAGCAAGATGGAGCACCACCACACTACCAAGTCAATGTCCGGCAATATCTCGATTTTACATTTCCAAATCGGTGGATAGGGAAACGAGGTACGGTAGAATGACCACCACGATCACCAGACCTGACCCCCCTGGACTTGTTTTTAGGGGTTCTATATACAGTGTATAAAACCAAACCCCACGACGTAGCTGACTTACGAGCAAGAATAACGCTTGCGATTACATCGGTACCACCAGAGATCTTGAATAATGTCAGGAGACATTCCTATTTACGGTTAGCATTTTGCCAAGATGTGGAGGTACCGATTTTGAACAATTCTAACATTAAGTGTGATTAGTTTTTTATTTTATTAGATTAATATGTTGCTGAATTTTTGAAATAAATATGGCAACCATGACATTTGAATAGAGATTAAAGAGACCTTTTAAATGAGGTACAACAAGCCCTTAACTTCGGTTTAAAAATTTAGGGATGGCAACTGTCTCTGAAGGAGGGTTGCATCCAAGGATGAAATTTTTAGGGTGAAGGATGTCATTTTTTAATCTAAAACTGATATACCTCGGATTTTTTTATAAATTTGTAGAATAACTGAAATACGGAATTTATTTCATTTGACTGTTCCACACTGTATAATAACTCGTATAATTCTACTTGTGGAAAATTTTGGAATTCGGTTTTATCAACCTTTAACTTTAAACCTAATATTGACTGATATGTGTTTTCCTTTATAAATGGACCGTCTTTTTTTATCATACTATAATAATTCGCCTCAGTAAAAATAATATCAGCCGTTTTACTACAGACATTTTCAACCCAACATTTAATTGGTCATTTGTCAAACTAGATGAATTAACAACATATGTTGTGATTTATTTTTCCATATCACTGTACAGAAAAAAATTACCTCAAGGGGTAAATCGCCCGTTTTGGTGATTTTTTTTTGCGAAACCCCGGAACAGGTTAATTTTGTTTTTTAGTTTTCTTCATAAAATTTCCAAATTTGATGAAATTCAGTTGTTTAAAAGTCGATACATAAGAAAAAAATTAAACTTACCCCCATAAAAATTAGAGGTTGCAACTTTTTAACATAACTAATGTGTTTTTGGGAGCAGTTTTTTATGAGAAATAACAGAGCGTTATTTCATCAAGAATTTCTAATTTATTCTTGAGTTATTAAAGAAAAACTGTCTTTTGGGGTTAACTTTAAGGGGTGGTTTCACCACTTATATCGCCGAGTTGGCATCTAAAAAAAAATATGTGTCTAATATTTTTTTATATACTATAACAGATCACAAAATGAAAAAAATCGGTGGGGTACACCTCGGGTACCTTCCTTGTTAGTAAAACCTTTAATTATTAATTAATATTATTTGATATGCATTGATCTATTGCAGTTTACAGTACGTGACAAAGGTATCCAGCCAGGAATAATTAATAAAATTGTAAATCATCTGGAGTGCTAATACCTGGAGGCAGCCTCATCAGACAATTAAACTTTAATATTAAAGATACCTGAAATTCCATTTCATGGTATTGGCGTAAGCTGTTAATTGCCCAAATAATGAGTTACAATTAACGACAATAGTATCCTATTAAAGGCGCCTAATCCTCTTCAGGTAGTAACCAATAAATAGACAATTTTGATGGCTCGGTTGTTAGTTAGCTCAGTTTGCTAAGTACAGTGGTGAACATTGATGCTCCCAGTGATATATTATTTCGAAGAAGAAAAAAGTCCACAATTTGGATATCGATGTAAGTATTTGTATATTTAACGTTACCTCTTTGCTAAAATTAAAGAATATGTTCGAAGTATTTGTAATGTTATAACTGGTCACTGTTAATCCAAATAGGAAAATTGTAGAATATTTCAAAAATTTAAAACTTATCCTGATTTTGGGTTAGTTATTAAGTTATTCAAGTCATATAATTCCGGAAAATCATTTGCATATATTATTCTCAGAGTTTTCTCTTATATGTGGTAATTTATAATACATTGACAAATTAATTTTTAAGGAACCTACTCTTTAACCTGCACAAGAAATATCATCACTTGATTATCGTTTTTATAATATTCTCCGCCATTTTTCTTTAAACTTAGTTTTGGAAACTCCAGAGAACGAATGTTTTAAAGTTTTTCTTCACTTGCCTAATTTATAAAATGGTCATTCAAATCCAATTTGATCAATTTATTCATTAATTTTTATTTTAGATGGAGAACAAACAATTGCAAAAGGAAATTTTAGAGGAACTAGAATGCCCCGTGTGTTTGGAGTACCTTTCACCTCCTATACGCCAGTGCACCATAGGCCATGCCCTATGCTCCAAATGTTTCGAAAGGTGCAGTAACTGTCCGATATGTCGAGCACCCAAAGGTTCCGCAAGATGCTTCACATTAGAAAACATCCATTCAAAAATCACCTTCCCATGTAAGAACCAAGCTAACGGATGCAGTTACAGCAGCAAAGGATTTTTGATCAAATCGCATGAGGAATTATGTACATATGCTTTCAAGGAGTGCCCTCTAAATATGCAACACACTTGTAAATGGCGAGGTCCCGTCAGTGAATTTCTTGATCACTGTAAGAGGGAACACGAAGATGAAATCTCCATATCGAATTATCAAACAATTACCTGGTATAATTTCGATAAAATTTATGATGATCTTTATTTTTGCGAGTTGTTTCAAGCGTATGGCCATTTGTTTCAATTCATTTGGAATGTGGATGCAACCACCGGAATTGTTAAATTTGTTCTTTATCACTTAGGACACAAGAAGTATTCGAAACGGTTCGCCTATGTGATTAAATTTAAGGCAAATCATATGGAAACATTTAGATTTGTAGAACAATGCGAATCCTATTGCGAACGTGCATCTATTTTCCAAAATGGTTCCTTTTTGATTTCTGATTTTGCCAAAATCAAAATGTACTGCGACAGAAAAGGAGCATTAAAATGTAATCTTAAAATTGTGGATTTATTGTCAGACTGATTTTTATTGTAATATAAGTAATTTTTAATTACAATTATGACTTGCACTATGTATAAACCATGTTTTATTGTTAACTTTTTTTTTGTTTATTGACTGATTGTAAAATTGTATTTGTATAAAATAGATTTTGTTAAGTATGTGTTTAGTTTACTTTTTTAAAAAATAGGTTCTAATTAGTTATACTACACAATAAAGTTTTAGTCGCTATAAAAAGAAATTAATTGTTTACCATGAAAAAATTGTGCGAAATTGTGTTAGGTGTTAATTAACATCTTTTTAAACCCCCCGTGTTTGTATATACCGATTTAAAGATTTACTGCGAGTTAATCTTGGACGGTAAGTATTGCATTCCACGTTTTTTAAGCAAATTAATCGAGAATTAAGTAGAGATTAGGCAGACAAAGTTAGTTTTTTAAACACGAAAATGTGGACTTTTTGTTGAATTAGAAAAAATATAACTTTTTCAGTGAATGTCTTCCTTTTCAAAACTTTGAATTTTTTCTTATTGATGTTTGTTGGTACTCTATTTTACATATTTTAACCATTTTTTTTTTAAATTGCGGCCTAGATTTTTAACTTTCTGTTATAGCTGGTTATAGCTGAAGGCCTCATCTAAGATGGGGGCAAAGTAACTTTTATCATGAACCGTCCCAATTCTTCAGCACATTCATAGCGAATTAGTTTGTCAAGGATAAGATTTATCAATTACTATGTTGTTAGCTTTTTTTTTGGTGGAACGAACTAGTCCTTGGTTATCTTCAAATATTAAAATAAAAATCTTGTCCCCTGAAACCAAGAAAGATTCAAAACACAACAACGCGTTTCGATAGCTAAGCTATCATCTTCAGTGAAATACTGAGTATATCTCTGAAATTCTGATTATCTCTCTAAAGCAAACTTTGTTGTGTTTTTTAATTATCCTTGGTTTCCGGGGACAGGATTGGTATTATAATTTTTGTTAGCTTTTCTCAAGCATAGTCGGGAAATTTCAATTTTTCTAAAAATGTTGAGATTAAAAATTGAAACTTTTTTTTTCTAGAATTTTCTAATTTTTTCTTCAACTTTTAACGTTATTGTAGTTTCGACTTTTTTTCTTGAAATTCCTAATTTAGTTTGTTAATTTTATTTAATATTGTATTTTTTAACATAGTAACCTAGTTTAAAACCGATATTTTAAAACAAATGTCGCAATTTCGAGAGTTAACGCTAGTTCGATGTTTTAAAAACATCGATATATCGTTTGTAAACATCGATGTTTCAATATCGATGGTAAATCATAAAAAATGTCGATACATCGAACAGTTTACAAATGATGTAAAGCAATATAATAAGCGTCATCTTGATGATGCAAATCACCACACGATTTTGTAACTAGTCGCTTGATGGCAGCAGTGTATATTTAACAAATTGATGCTGAATTTATATGCCGCAGGTATACAGACAATACAATTATCTGACCTGACAATTCATAGTTTAGATATTTTTATTTGGCAATCTATAAAAAAACTCAAATTTTAAAATGAAAATGAGAATTTTTAGAAAAGTAATAATTTGAAAACTCGAAACTATAAACTGAATTTTCACAATTATTTATTTGATATTTTAAAGAAAATTTCTATTTATCAAGATTTCTAATTTGAACTTCAAATTTTCAGTTCCTTTAGGAAAAATTTCCTTTTCTCGAACTTTTAATTTTGTTAATTTCGTATTTTAATTAAAAACCTCTAGAAAGAAGTCGACATTTTTATAAAAAAAATAAACATTTCTAAAAATAAACCAATTTTAAAGTTAAAAATAAAAATTTCTAAATTAAAACCTAAGCAGAATTCTCAAAATTTCGAACCCAATTTCTAAATTTGGAATATTTAAGAAGTTGTCAATTTTTAAGTAAATAAATACCTAGTACCAAAAATTGAAAATTTTTATCAAAATTCCATGGTTAAATTTGAAAATTGCATACTTTTTAACTCCAAATTTTCTTAGAAATCTCGAATCTTTCCTAAAATTATGTATTAAATCAAATTTTAGTTTTTTTTCGAATTTTTTTCTTCAAGTGCGAATGAATTTTAATCTTACACTTTTATCGAAAATTCAAACATTTTTATATACAGGGTGGGCCAACCTGAACGCTACGGCCTCTAGGAGCTATAAGATAACATATTTTAAAAAATAAACAATATGGTTAAATGTGAGTCGCTGGAATCTACATGTCAAAAATATTTTAAAATATACAGGGTGTTCCAGAAAATAGTTAAATATCAAAGTTATAATTTTTTAAATGGGACACCATATTTTTCTTTTTATTTTTTCATTCAGCGCCAAAAATAAAGTCAATTGTTATTAGGTCTTCCTATACCTTAACCTAACCCTTTTTGAGATAATCCACTTCTTTTTAAAATACAAGGTTTTCAAAAAGAAACATTTTATCCCTCAAAGTAAATAATTTTGACAAAAAAATTGCCCATTTAAGGGGCCATCAACAAATTATGGCCCCCACAACGTTATTGCCAATAGCGATTCTGATAATCCTGACAGTCTTTGAAAGACGTTTTTATCTGTATGCCTTTTATCCGGAAACTTCTCAGTGTATTCTCTGGATGCTAAAAAACAGTTTTCGTAACATTCACCTATTGTCAAAATCATGTTGACCTTTTCGTCAATAGAAGATCCTCTCATTTAACAAATTCAACTACTTAATAAAGAAGTCAACATAAACTCTCTTGAATTAAGAAAATGCAATTTAACTTATTATTAGAGTTACGTCAGTTCACTGACGTCTGCCAACTATGATCAAATGTTATGTTATCTTAGATATTGGATCAAGAGCAGCATAATTCGTCAAAAAATGAGTTTTATCTTCTAAACCATTGAACTTAACAGGCACGTAGTCAGGGGGGTGGGGTCCAAGGGGTCCGGACCCCCCCCCCCCCGGAAATGAATATTCGCCAAAAAATTTACGATGATACGAATTGAAATATCAATAGAAAAATGGTTGATTGTATATTTAAGCATGTAAATAATTTCCGAAATTGCTAACTACTAAGTTTATGATAAGCAAAATCGCCATGTAGGCATTTTAAGAAAAATTGGCAATGAGCTCAAGGCTTCCCAATATATGCTTCAAGCAGCAGCGGCATTGCAGTCAAAGGACATATTCTTATACCTAATGTACTTTATTATATTAGCTCATATTTCATATTGCCAATTGATATAGGAAATACAATACAAATCATGATTATGGTACGAGTTAAGAATTAGTCGACAAGTCGACTCTTGATCGGTGATAAGTTAAATACGTGAACTTAAAATGGATATTAGGAAATTTTTCTTTGGTAAGTTTCACGTTTTTATTTGTCAAATTTATATAATGTTAAGGTCACTAGATTTTATTCTTTATTTTTACTAATTACCAAAATGAAAAAAAAATAAAAGAGACGAATACGTAAAAATAATTAATGTGTCTTCTTATATTTTCTGAAGAATATTTTCCAGAAATTTTGATAATTTAACAAAATTCCGAGTTTAAATTGAAAATTCTAAATTATTTTCTTCAATTTTACGTCTCTGTAAGCACATAATCGATTTTATTAATTTATTTTTTTAAATTCCAAGGACGTATAAATAATTTATTGCCGAATTCTGATGTTTTTTCTCAAAAATGTGTTACTTTTGATTCATAAATTTTCTAATAATTGCAACGTTATTCTAAATTTCAATTATTTTTAGAAATTTTCGAAATATTAACTTCTTTTGTAAAATTCTTTCAACTTTCTTTTAATTTTTGATTCAAATTCAACATTTCAACTTTTTCAGAGATTTCTCTCTTTTGATAAACATATTTATACGCATTTTGACATTATTTTCGAAATATTCATTTTAGTTTAAAAATATAAATTTTTTTTTAATTCAAGTTTGGACTTTTAATTTTCCTTTTATTTAAACGAAATATTTATTTGAAATTCCAACTTTTGATGTTTTTAAGACTTAATTTTTATGTAACATTTTGAAATAATTTGGAAATATCAACATTTTTATTTTTCCATTTCGACTTTAAAATCGAAATTTCTACAAAAATGATTTTATAAATTTCGTTTTTCTTAAAATTTTCAGTTTAGCTAGAACTATTTTTTATAACGTTTGCGTTTTTTTTGTTTAAAATTTTAAATTTTTCTATAGATCTTTATTTTACAATTTCAGTTTTTTTATCTCTTTTCTAAATTTTTCACTTTGCACTAAAAATTGCATGCTTTAGTTTTTTGAAATTTTAATTCTAGTCACGAAATTTCTACTTTAAATAAAAATTCTAGTTTAAACCCAAAATTTTTGCTTCATCAGAAAATTCGATTTTTTCTCAATATTTAAATTTTTTCTAAATATTTTGGTAAACTCAGCATTTTTAGTTTAAAAAAAATTGACTTTAACTTCGAAGCTCCTGGATTTTGTTTGATAAAGTTCTTTTCTTTTTTCATCCTTTTAATTTTTCGTCCAAATTTCTGCTTTTCCTGAAGATTTTTAGACTCACCCTTTTCCTTTCTAAATGTAAAGTTTCGACAAAAAAAAACTTTGTTATTTTATCTTTAATATCTAATATTCCCAATTTCGTCTTTGATCTGAAATTTGAAACTGTTCGGAAAAGTTCAAAAATCACGTATTTTGAAAAAAATACTAGTTAATTCTAATTTTTTTTCAAAATGTCGAGATAGACTAGATTTAAAAGATTTAAATATCGAGACTGAAGTCGAACTTGAGAGTTTCAAATTATAGTTCAAATTTCGAAGTTAAGATTGGAAATTTTACGCAAAAGTAAAAAATGAGCACTAAGTAAAAGATCAAGACGTTTATTGATTAAAAAACTTAACTTCTTTTTTAAATTTTGGAATATTGCTCATTTCGAAGAAATTTATGTCTCTAACATAAAAAAGAGGGGGGAGTTAGACCCTCCCCGAACAAAAATCCTGGCTACGTGCCTGGAACTTAAGTATGAGAAATGCATACCATCTGAAAGCTAATTAAATTTTTCTAGTATTTAAAACAAAAATATACTGAGTGTTATATTTAAATTTACAAAAAAATTGAAATCCGAATTTCCAGTAAATGTTTCGGTAAATTTGAAACATCCTATTATAAAGTTAGGTATTTGTCCCAATTGCATTTTCTAGCAAGAGATATGCCAAAAAAAATTTGAAGACGCCACTATTAAACTTTTTCAGTTTCGCGAGTCAAATTAACATTTTGCAAAACTTGTTTTTTTTTTTAAAAAAACCTGATTAATTTAAAAACGGTAAGGTTTTGGTATAGAGAAACCCTAATAAAACTGACGTTATTATTTGCACTGAATTTAAAAATAAAAAGAAAAACATAGTGTCCCATTTAAAAAATCACAACATTCATATGTACCAATTTTCGGAAACACCCTGTATATTTAAAAATATTTTTAGCATGTACACCTTGGCGTCCTATATTTAACTACTATATTTATTTTTTTAAATATTTTATCCCATAGCTTCTAGAGGCCGTAG
>CM053336.1:29847633-29860725 GCA_028583605.1 Dastarcus helophoroides
TATTGTTACTTATTTTTACATTTTTATTTAATTTGATTTTAGGTATAGGGTTTAGGTTGTTTCTTTTAAAATAAAATCAATTCTTAATGTTTGATATATATTTTTTCCGAAAACGATCCAAAATATTCATAATAATTAAAATTTCGAAAAAAACGATTCAAGAAAAAAATATACCCTAATCAAAAAAATTGAGATTTAGCGCAATTTCTAAAAGGAAAATCTAAAAAACAGTTGAAATTTTAAATAAGTTTCATCCTCTTCGTATAAAATTTTACAAATTCCAAAATTAAAATTCTTATAAATATTTTTACTTGAAATGTATTCACTTTTCCATCTAACAATCAATTAAACTTGAGGAAACATTAAAAAAGTCTGATTTTTTAGTGTTATTTTGAGAAGCGGGCATAATTGCAGAATAAAAGGACTAATTTAAGATATAACTTAAAATTTTGAGAAAGCCGGATTCTGATAAATGAAGTCGAAAATAAATTCAAATTTTATGAAGTGATACGGCAAATTTTGTAAAAAATTTCAAGGAATAGACAAATTTTAAACAGGAAGTGGACATTCTGGAAAAATTCCCTTCGGTTGAATATCAAGAGAGGGCAAGTGCTCCATTCTGCCCCCATTCTAGCTACTGCCAATGGAATCAACTTCTTTTCTAAATTAAAATACAAAAATTGTCCCTTTAAACCAAGAAAGATCTTCTCTTGGTTTCAGGGACAATTTTTGTATTTAAATTTTTGAAGATAACCAAGGACCACTCCGTTCCACCAAAAAAAGTTCTTCCTGATAAATCATTCTTTCGAATTTAAAATTATAGCAAATCTGAAAAATTCATAATATTTGGGGCATTATTTAAAATTTCTAAACAAATCAACATTTGGCATTAATGTCAAAGTATTTAAAAAAATTAAAATTACGAAAAAATTATGTTTTGTGTTTGAGTTTAAAATTTTCCAATTTACACACAACACTTTAAAAAAGAAGTCAAAAAGTCCTGGTTAAGGTATAAATTTAATTAAAAAGTTGTGCATTTTGAGAATAGTTTTAAAGTATCAAAAATATATAATTTATAGAAAAAAAATATTTCGATGTTCCGATAAATGTTTGATACTAAAATTCAAAGTCCAAACAAATGGACAAAAATGTAAAAGAAAAATTAATATGTTGGATACTTATTTGTACAATAAAGGTGATTATAAAGTGGTGAAAATGTTAATTGAATTTTGAAAGTCAAAAATTTAGAAAATATTGAGGCAAGAACAAAATTTAAAACAAGGAAGTTGAAACATCTACAAAGGAGTAGAAGTAAAAACCTAGAAGACGAAATTCCAAGTTTCTAAAAGAAAAAAATATAATTGACCGAAAAAAATACTTTTTCTTTTTAATGAAAAGATCTATATTTCACGTTTAAAATTTGTATTTGAAAAATTAACCATGTCATTTTAATCTCTACGAAATTTTCAACAAAATACTAGATAAATCTGGAATGCAAAACTTACCGTCAACGATTAACTCGTAGAAGGTTTAGAAAGTTGTTAACCAAAACCTAACAAAATTTCGATAAACAATTGTTTTCTTTGCATTTATTATTATTATTAAAGTAATTAAATGATAAACTTTAATATGTAAGGTTATATATATATATATTAATATATATATATATATATATATTTGTATCCTGCGCAGGTTCGGTCTCCCTCTCAAAGGCCCATTTACATTTAATAGGTCCTCCAGGTCAGTAGGTCCTTCGTATATGGAAGACCTAAAGGTTTTTAGTGTAAATCGAATCAGAATGTCTCGAAACACATTCTGACAAAGTTTGAGAGAGAGGACCTATCCTGCGGATTTTATGTATTTTCGTATATCTTGGTTTAAGCGTCTGTCACTGCATGTTTCTGCGCTGGCGTCGCGCGGCGTATATTCTCCCGTCAAATTAAGCAGAATAGGTCATCCTGTATATACTGCAGTTGAAGGTGCTGCGCTGGATAGATCATCCATGTATCCGGCAACATTGAAGTTGTATATCGGCCATCTTTATCGAATATTTTAGGCAGGATAGGTAATCTTCGGTATATTGCAAGTTAGAAGCTACAGTAAATAGATCATCCATGCTATTAGTAAAGGCAAGCTTATTAAAAACTTCGCTGTTGCTAACCGAGAAATCCTGAGTAAATTGCAAGTTAAATGTTACGCTGAATAGATCATCCGTGATGTTGATTATATTACTAGGGTTAACTTACTAAAAATTTTAATTCTTTTAAATGAGCGCGGTATATTTCCGAATAAACTTTGTAGGGAGAACTTGGGCCAATGTATGATATAGAATTGCTATCCGAAATTTTTCGCACTTATGGATTACCATTCCGTGTAATATAAAAAGAGACCGACCAACATTTTTGACAGAAATCAAAACCGAATTTGTGTTCTGTCCTGGTTTTGAGCAATCCTACACTTACTGAGACTTGTTGAAATGAACACCATACGTACAAATCAAATGTAAATTTCCTCTACTAATAAGAGGCTTATTAGTATTAAATCCAATAAGAGTAATAAATTATTCCACTTTCCGTGTTATATTATTATTATTAAATTTTTCAATGAAATTCCTATAACCTTGCTTTGGTTTACTTGTTGTTAAATATTTTAGTAAAGCTTTTCATCATAAGAATCTTGGTGAAACGGACTGGTCCTTGGTTATCAATTTGATTGATCAATATTACCAATATTGAACAATCACAATCAATATTAATTAACAGAAAATTGGAAATTCGGCTAATGTTGAATTAAATAAGAGACAGTAAGTAATACGAAGTATTGTTCACAAATTGTTGGTAATGAATGTACAGGAAAAAATATTTAAATGAAGCGTCAAATGCCTACACGCATTTCAAAAAGTTATTGGTCAGAATTTGTCAGGTTGTTTGCGAATTTCTGTTGGTTACACACATAAGATGACAAGCGCGCGTATTTTAAAACATGAAATTTGCGACTTACATTAACTTTGCAAAACTTTCTGCTAGTGTAATAAAGTCTAGTGATCAAGTTTAGGAACGTGATACTTGCAATAGCAAATAAAAATATGGGCGAGGGCCCATTTAATGCAGAATATCTTGTAGAAAAAGTTTCAAATCTGCACATAAACAATTGCAAAAGCTGAAGTTATATACGGACTATTTTTAACAACTATTTTAGGCAGGATAGGTAATCCTCCGTATAATGCAAGTTAGAAGTTACAGTAGATAGATCATCCAGAGACCAAGATCATCCACGATATTTATTCACCCAATAGAAATCCAACAGATCATGTGATGGATTGCAACCAATAATCTTTTGGAATGCGTCGCGGTATTTGGCGCTTTCCATATGCAATGATGCTGACATAACTAACAACTAATTGGAGGGAAATTTAAATAATAAATAAATTATAATTATTGATTCATTAAAATGTACCGCCTCCACAGAAACATGCAAATAAGCCGTGTAAAATAATACCGAATATTTTTATAAACTAATGAATTTATTTATAAGTAGTCGCTGTGTTTATAATTTCTATTATCAAAGGCTGCTTAGTGAATATTAATAAAACTAAACAAAATCGGTTTTATAGAGATTAAGTTACACAGTTTAAAATGGGCAATTCAGTAGCTTTTTTAAAATAAAACTCTTTTAAATCTCCTAGGTAAACAAATTTTCTAAACACTTCTAAATCTCTCTTTTGAATGTCTTCAATGTACACAGTTTTGTACTTTTATGGTATTTATATTGACTCCAATTACAGCTACGGATTGACCCTTACGAATAGCGGCAATAAGAATCATTTTCGCATTGCAACATATCGGAAAATGGTTAATGCGCAAAGTTCGTCTCTCCTGCTAATGGCGCCAAATTTAAATTTAGTGAATACATTTGCATTTTTGACTACATTTAAATATGTTTAAAACCTGGTGGTGTCATCTTTTAGAATATAGCTAAACATTAAAAAATAGATCTATTTAAGGCATCTTTTACTGCTTTTTCCGTTAATTCAATATTTTATATTTTAGCATCTAGAGGGCGGCGAATATATTTGAATTTTTCGCTGCATTTAAATGTCCAACATAAAAATATAACTAACATTATTCTACGACTGTCATCTATTAGAATACAGTTAAATATTGATAAAAAAATCTACTCACTGCATCATTTACTGCTTTTTCCATTAATTTAAATATGGATGTTTCATATTTAAGCTTCTAGAGGGCTTTTTGCTGTATTCTTTAGTAAGTTGACAATTTTTATTTGCAAAAAATTATAATTTCCTCTGCATTTTGATTAGAATTGAATGTAATTTAAGAAGCTGACTTATAATAAATTGGTAATAATATAATGTAGAAGTAACAGTTTTCAAGATATGCAATTTAATATTGTGTAGTAATTTAGTAGGTTATAATAATTTAAAATTATAATGACAAACTATAAAAAAGCGTATTTGCTACGGACTAAATTCAGTTAGAAAAATCTTCAATTTTATAATTTTACCTAATTCGATCTACATCTTAAATCAAGATATTTTCTACGCTTAGAAATCTCAAAATTCATGTAAAATAATTGCAAAAGTAATAACAAATAATTGGCTTAAAAATTTTCCTCGAAAGATTTTTACTTCTTGAAAAACTCGAGAGAAATATTTATTGTTTTTTTTTTGTTTTGATTTCATTCAGAAATTTTAATTATTTTTACTGCTTTTATAATGTTTTGATTTTAAATTTAAAATGTTGTGTATCCTTTTCCGATGTACACATTAAAACATAATTTCAAAGATGAACTTGAAATTCAAACGTTTCCTTAATTTTGATTTCAAATTTATACCTTTTTCTTTAATCTTTGAATTTTAAGATATATTGCTTTCATATAAAACTTTTACATTTATAGAAGCTTTGATTTTGCTTTTTTTCGCAATTTCAATCGTCTCGAAACTTGCTTTTTATTTAATTTCAAACTTATCCTCGAAAGTTACATTTTCAAAAAAGATCAAATTTGATTATCTAATCTTTTTCCAAATCGATTCCAAATTGCAAAGTTAAAAATCTAACTTTTTTTATTAGTAAATTATATTTAAAAACTGAATGGAAGAAATTGCTGTTCATAATATTGACTTGGTAAAATTTCATTTAAGTCCCTTGTAACACCGAAAATTCATATGAAGAAACCATGAAGGGTAAATTTATAGAACAGCGAAATATTAATAATTTATTTACATATAAAAGGTTTAAACTATCAATTTTCTAATGATCATAATTTTTTCACTGCCCTTTTTTGTTAAAAATGAAAAACAAAGGAAATAACTTTTTTACAACAAATTTCTCCTGCTTTATTCTAGTGTATTAACGTATCGTACATTGTATATGGAACATAACAATGTGCTAAAAAACCTAAAAAAGCATAAACATAATGTTATCACCTACTGTCCACAAATTAATCTGCCAATGCTGGGAGTTTTAATAATTTTCTTTTACAAATTGTAAAACACGTTTATTTATTATTTTCATTTGAAATATCAATTGCATGTACTGGATTAAAATAAAAAACAAAAATTTAGGAAAAAGCACACAATTTATTAACCACTCTAAAAACATTTTGCGAGAAATCCAAATTTTTCTTCTACATTACATTAATTTTTATAATTATTTTATGTTAGGATTACCAATTTCAGAATCACTGACCGTTATAACTATCGTTTTACTTAAAGACGGAAATAGAAGTTCATCCTAATCAAACTCAATATCCTTAGAAATTAAACGTTTGGATGTTTTCAAAATTCAGATCAAATTTTGCATGTACAGTGTTCAACTAATATTGAAAAACCAATAAATAATTCATTCCATCCCTCCAAATTAAGGTAAATAAATACGTTAGTAACCGAGTACCCAGAGAGTTTTCATGCATGCAAATAACGGACAATAAACGATTTCAAAACATACCGATGCCTAAAAAATAGAGTGATGCGAGTGCGCGGAGAGTTTATACGCACGCAAATACGGAACAATTAGCGTTTTCAAAACATGCCGATACCTAAGAAATAGACGCAACGCGATAGTAGTGCGGTCCGCGAGATTGTATGGGATAAATGAATCACGGCTTCCCCGTCCCCCACTACAACACGCGTGCACCTGGCAATAGCTTCAACTTAAAATTGGCAACAAAGCCGGATGACTGATCCACTGCAACATAGATCCCCCCAAAATATACAGGATGACCGAAAGCTGCTACTTTAACTGAAGAATATACTCCAGATGACCGAAAGATGCCGTTTTCGTCGGAGGATATAGAGATATCAGCTTCGATGAAATTTCAAAAAATTTTTGCTCAATTTTTTGTGTGATTCGTATTAAGAGTACCATAATAATCCAGTATACGCATTAAAATTTAATATATATGCACTCCTTCTGGTAGATGAGTTAATTCCGGGAATTAACTCATAATATTTCAAAATTGAATTTTTTTTTACAAATTTATTTACTTGTTTCAAAATATTTATTTTTTTTCAAAATTTCGACTTTTATCAAGTTTCGACTTTTCTAAATATTTGTTCTTTTTTGAACCTCAACAAATCCATTTTTTTCTGCTTTCGTTTTGAGAAATATATATTTTTTTCCTGGTTAGTCCAGTTCTAGTTTAAGGTCCGAGGGACCTGTATTTTGTTACCTACGTTAGTAAGATGGGTTAAATCAAACAAAAATTGCCCCCATCTTGTATCCACGCCTGCGAATAATAAGCAAAAATATGGTTAATTGTAAATTGTCGCTTTATAAAAATGCGTTAGAGTTATTCCTTCAATTTTTTAAGTAGCTATTCTGCAAAAAATTGCCATATAAAAAACCAACAGCATTTTAAAACAAATTTTGAAAATAAAAATAAATCATTTAATGTTTTGTTAATTTTTAAATTTGAAAGCTATGAAACTAATTGCAAACCCAGGGATATGCTTTCAGGTAATTATTTAATTTTTAAATATGAAAATGTTATTAGTTTTCAAATAGGGATTCTAGGCAAACAATGCAATTAAATGAAAGTAAATTTTAATCTTTGTCAAAATCAAGTCGTAACTTTTAAAGATTGATAATATCATAATTTATTATGGGTAAACACAGTGGTAATTTCTAATAATCCATAAACCCAGAAAGTAATATACCTATTTGACCATTATAATTGAAAATAACTAGTTGTATCAACAGGAGATCAAGCTACCCTTCAAAGATTTTCTTAGAGATCTCCCGTTGATTGTTGGTAGCGCAATAAAGCAGGTAATCTTACTTACCTAAGATTCCATGAAATGTTTTAGGTAAACAGCTTATTATTTTCAAAGTGCTAATTATCACATTTTCTTCTTTGGTTGCCTGAGCTTTGCTGTCAAGTTTTGCATGTCACCTAAAATTCATTAGTTTTCAAAATGTCAATCTAAAGGAGATAATAAAGTGTAATATAAATTTGAATTCTTTGTACAAGTTTGTCCAAAAAAGCAGATACTCATCGTTTTTTTTCCTAAAATTGTTAAAAGTCCCCCAAATAATAAGTAAATTATAGCGAACACATTAAAAAATGTAGTATTGCCCAACGTTACTCCATGTTTAGACAAAGTCCTTGTTAAAATGGTGAATTTTAGCGACATATGACAAGTTATACTTTTTGTAAAAACCAAATTGAACGCTTGCTCCTTCAACATAAATAAAAGTTTTCTACAAACACTTTTTGTTTAAATAAATTGAAGAAAATAATATAGTGTCTTAGGGGCTCCTCAAGCCCAATATATTATCAGCGTATTTATCAGCTAAAGACCAGTGGGGGCTCCCGTAAAGGCATTATAAAACTGGAGCATCCCCAATTTTACTTTTGAGTTTTTTCTCAAAATTTTGGCTCTTTCTCAAGACTTTTCCCTAAAAATTTTTCTTATAAAATTTCAAGTTTTTTCACGAATTTACGACATTTTAAAATCTATTTTATTTTAATTTCTGTTCAAAGACTAATTATTATTTTGAGGAAGAAATCAATATATCGCGAAGAAATGGAAAGTTTGATAAAAAAATGAAATGTCCCTAAAAGTGTCAAAACTTTGAGAAAATAAATAAAATTTAATGAAAAAATCTAAATCAAGCTCCTCTTGTATTTTGAGATTTCTTTAAAAAAAATTAATACCAAATGCCCGAAATCTCAATATCGACTTTTTTAAAAATTTTGAATTTAGCTAGATATTTCGATATATTTTAGAAAATTTTGATTTTTTCTGCGAAGTTTTAATTTTACCATAGGGATTTTACAATATATAACGAATTTTTCTCAAAATTTCTCTTTTTCCTATTTTCCTCTAACTTTTTTTTAAAAATGTCACGACATTTTGACGTTTTTAAGTTGATTTCATTTTGAAATTTTAACAAAAATAATTTTTAGGACAAAACCACTGAAATTTTGATAAAAATGCCAACAGTTTGGGAAAAATGAAGAATTTTAAAAAAATATTTAATAACCATCTGTTTTCGCATTTTGATGTTTTTAATAAAGAAGATAATTGGGTCTTGAATTATTTTCATAAAATTTCTTTGACTTTTTTCTACAGATAGTTTTTTATGGAAATTTCGTTTCGTTTTTCTCTAAACATCATTATATACAAAAAAATTCTCTCTAAAATTCAACTTTTCCTGGAGATTTTGTCTAAAATATTTTGTCTTGTAGAAATTTTGATTTTTCTTTAATTTGTTTAAGAAATTTCAAAGTTTTTCGTAAAGTGTTAATATTTGAAAGTTCATTTTATTTTTCAATTTTGCTAAAAAATTGAAAATTTTACGTTTAAAGAAATTTTTGTATAAATTGGGAGAAAAAAGTAAGAACATTTTGGGAAAAATATCGAGATCTCAAGAAAGATCCTTCCAAATTTTAATTTTTTTGCGATTTATTATTGCTCTAAAAAATTTATTACTATTGTACGACCAAAAAAAATTTTTGAATCGAAATTTCCAATTTTTTCCGTAAATGTTAGTCATATTTAAAATTCTCAATTTCGAATTTAAAATTCAAATTTCGATAAAAAAGTTCGAAATTTAAAGATTAAGCTTAAAATTTGAATAGAAAGTAGAGTATTTCTAGGAAAAACTTGAAATTTCTTCGTTGCATACCAAATTTTTAAAAATATAGCAAGTTTGAAATTAACGAAAAAAATGTTTAAATAAATTAAATGTCAATAATATTCTTAAAATTTCTTGAAGTGGAAATTATTGAAATTTTCGAGAAAAAGAGTGAAGTTTTCTAAAAAATTCCAAATTTCAAAATTAAAAATACTCAAAATCTTGAACAAAAATTAATTAATAGATTAATTAAAACTCTAATTTCAACTGTTTCTATTAACTTTAAAGTTTCCAAAGAAATTTCAGATATCAAATATTCCAACTTAAAGTCAATTTTTGTATATTAACTTGACAAATCGAGAATGTCGAATTTTTAATTAAAAGTTAACATTTCTTTAAAAAACCAAGCAGAAAAATTAGACCAATTCTAAAAGAAGGTTTAAGAAAAGTGGGATTTTCCAAAGTAAATTTTTGAGAAAAAAATAAATGTTGATATTAAAGTTAAAATTTAAAAAGGACAAATTTTTAGAATTAACTGAAATTTTGTGAAAACCTAAAATTCGAAAGCTCGGCTTTCATCTTCTGATAAATATAAATAAAAAGATGACCAATCTTCAGGAAAACATTGAAATTTAAAGAAACATGGATAATTGAATTTTGAGATAAGAGTTTTAATTTCTGGAAAAATTTATATAATCCTATGAAATTTTAACCTAATTTTGGAGAAAAATGTAAAATCTTCAGAAACAACACGAATTTTGAGGAAAAACCTCAAGCGAGAAATATTAAACGTTCACTTTTGCCATAAGGTTCACATTTTCAGAAAGAATGGAATGTTCCAACAGAAAGTCGAATTTTGAGAAAAAAATCAAACTTTGGGGGAAGTCGAAATCTTGACAAAAAAGAGGAATTTAGAGAAAAAATTGAAATTTCGAGAATTCGAGGAAAATTCTATTTTAAAATCTAAATATTTAATCGAACTTGAAAATAAATCTGTAAACTTCCAGAAAAAGATCGAGCCTTAGAAAAAGACATACTTTGGTAGGCAAATCAGATTTTGAGAAAAAAAGATGAAATTTGAGAATAAATTGGATCTTAATAAAAAAGGTAAATTTCAGAACAAAATATAAAAGGAAGAATTTTCAGAAAAAAGTCGAAATTTGTAAAAATACGAAAGCCTAATTTTTGTGAGAATATTCAAAATTTTGGAAGAAATGTTTAATCTTTAACAAAATTTGGATCCAATTTCGGAAAAAGACAAAACTTCTAAAAAAACTTCCTCAAAGAGAAAATGTCGGATTTTGAGGTAAAGTTCATCATTTTTATGAAAATTCGAACTTTTATAAAAATAATTAGGTCGAAATAACAAGTAAAAGTAAACATTTTGAGAAGAAGCAAATTTTTCAAAAAAAAGTATAAATTGGGGAAAAAGTTTCTTAGAAATTTCGAATTAAAATATTCAATGAACAAAAATTAAAAAAAAACTAAAATTCGAGGCAGCTGTTTCTATACACATTTTCTAAGTACTCTTTTCATATCTTACTTTAAATATTTGCATTTCCTTTATTTTCGAAAAAGTCCAAGTTTAACTTTAATATTTCTAACTTAAAATCGAGTTGCTATAAAAAATCAAGTTTTCAAGACTAAATTGATTTTTTTAAATGTCAAAAATTTCAATATAAGTTCAATTTTGATGTTTTTTAGAAAAAAATAAAATGAGAAAAACTGCTTTTCCAAAGGGTGTTTCTTTCAGAAATTATCCTGGACCTAAGCAATTATTTGAAATTTCCAAAATAAATATTTTAAGCAATTCGAGTATTTGTCTAAAAATGTCCAATTAATAAAAGTGTAATAGAATTATTCTTAGAATTAAAAAAGGTGAAAATGTCAATAAAATAAAAAAAAATAAATGAATGGGTTTTGGCAGTTTAAAGCCAAAATTGTTAAAAATAACATGTAACGACTTCAAAGTTATAAAAATCAGATCAAAAGGCTTTGAAAAAATGGATCAATTACCAGAATGTTTTTAGTTTTCAAAATTTCGAGTATTATCTTGTCTTTTTTGTAAAATGGTGTCGAAACTTTGAGACTAACCTCAAACCTTAATCAAAACTATTAATTCAAGAAAAAATTAGAAATTTTGCAAACGATAAAATAAAATAAATAAATGAAAACGTTGAACATTACAATCCAATTTTGAATAAGTGTAAATAGAAATTTCGAGTTTCATATTAAAACTTTTACTTAAAAAGTTAATTAAAAAAAAAACAACAATTTTTTAAAGGTTTCAAAAATTTTGAGAATAAATTCTTAATTTTGAGATCTTAAATTAAAAATTCACAGATTTTGCAATCCTTGCAACCAACGGGGACATTGGAAATGATAACACCAAATAGAAACATAATTAACACTTCATTTAACATACAAGGTTATAAAGGGTATTTACAAATTTCAAAGACAACGCTTGGAAGTTGATTCGGAATGATAAATAAATACGATTTACGAAAAAAAAAATAAAATAAAAAATGTTTAGTTTTCGAATTGCAGACTTTCAAAGTTGTTATAAAAATTAATTTAATTAATAATTTTATAACCTCTTTACCGATCGTGTTGAAATATGAAACCTTTATTTATTTAGATTAAAAGCTAGAATCTTAGTGACGTCGATCCTTGTGTTATCCGACACCCCTTGAAATTCGCCACGACAATTATCTATGTATCTTCGAAGTAGTAAATAATAATAATTACATAAAATATGTATTGATTTAGAACAATACGTATTAAGTTGAGTTTTTATTTTTTGTTATAACTGATTAACATGTCGTTAAGGCTGACTCTGTTGAAAGTGTTTGCAGATGGATGTGTCTTACACCACATGAATTTTATGGCCCTTCACAGTTTGTTTGAACCCCCTGGCTGAATAAGTAGTACATTTTAGAAATTTGTCATTCCGACAAGTGGTTCTTAGATATTCTGTCATCCCTATTTTTTCCAAGTTTAAGAATCATTTTATTGATACTGAATGTGCCTTTTTTTCGTTTTGAAAGGCAACGTTACAATGAATAGACCACAGGGTGCTCGTGAGTATTAATTGTCTTGAAAGTGTTATTTCTGGCCTTTTCTTCTCGGGATAAAAGTATTTTGTTTTCAGTTTCCTCTTGATTCTAACATTTATTGCCCCGGTCATGTAATTGTTCTTCCTGACAAGAATTTATGGTCTTTGAATTGCATGTCATATTTTTGTTTCTTTGAATGAACTTTTAAATGACCAGCTGCATTCAACCCAATTTGGTTTCTTGAAAATGAAGTTAATTTTTTCTGATTTCAATGGAATTTCAAATTACTCCCAAAATAAACTTGTTTCAGTTAATAAATCTATTTAGATTATTTTGCATTGAAATCAGGATCATCTAAAAAAACATTAGAGGGCAGTTGAATGGCAAATTTATCAATCTTAAAAATTGAGGTTGGTTCTGTGATTTTGTTTATCATATTCCAGATCACACGTTTAGATGTGATTTGATTCATATTGATACGGTTCGGTACCCCGGGCCAAAGAGAGAAAGAGACCCGCGACCCGCGATTTCGCTGAAAAATTCGCGACCCGCGAACTCGCGGAAAAATTCGCGACCCGCGACCTCGCGGAAAAATTCGCGACCCGCGACCTCGCGGAAAAATTCGTGACCCGCGACCTCGCGGAAAAATTCGTGACCCGCGACTTCGCGGAAAAAATCGCGACCCGCGACTAAATTTAAAAATCAGGGAGCTTTAAATGTCAAAATATTTTATTTTCAAATTTTGACCTAAAAACAATTATTTAAAAAAGAGCTTACATTTCGAGATAAGGTTTAGTTTTAGTCGAAATTTTGGGTTAATGAGATGTTAAGGATAAAATCTAAAGAAAATATATTACAGCAAGTCTAATTTTTAAAGGGAAAACTAGAATGTCGAAGTGTTGACTTTTTATTTCGATTTTTTGTTTATTTTTTTT
>CM053336.1:29860771-29863271 GCA_028583605.1 Dastarcus helophoroides
GAGAAGCTGATTTATTCTGTTCCCATCTTTCAGTATGAGGATTGTCCGTGATGTTTTCCAGGTAGTGAAGACAATGCCTGCATACAAGATGACATTAAACAGTGTGGCCGCGGTTTTTTTGTTCATTGCCTTTAGGTTGGGAACGGTAATTCCGTCTGGTCTTGGCGCAGCAGTTCATTACTTCAATTTGGATTGGTGGACCTCATTGGTGATGATAAGCATGAGGACCTGTGCCAAATCCGTCACTGGGTTGGGTGGCTCGTTATCGAAGGTCGAGGGCTCTTCGAAAGTCAGGCCGAAGTGACAAACAATGTCGTTCATTTCTGGTTGTTGTTCATCCTTAAGGATTTGTTTCCCCCGCAGAATTTTGTCCACGAAGAAGGCCCTAAATTTTTCCTAGAGGTCCTGTGCCTTTTTGTATTCCGAAGCCCTTTTTCCTTTTGTAGGAATGGTGCGTCCATAGTTAGGGTTATGCACCGGTCCAGAGTTTGCGTGCTGTTTTTGGGGCTTCCGTCTTGGATTGCTGCCTTCGCTTGTAACCCTCTGGATAAGTTTGTCTGTGGCTTCTAATGTTGATATTTTATTGCCTTGTAGGGCCGTTGCTGCAAGGTGTTTGGCGGCAGCTTGTATATCACTGGTTGTCGCAAGTAAACTAATGGATCATCGTTATCTGGGTTAGGTGGGGTACTTGGTAGGCTTCCCGGTAGTAAAAGGCTTGGGAAGAAAGGAGATGCTGGCGGGGAGTATCATTCGCCAGATGGCCCAGGCTGTTGCGAAAAGTGGATGCATGGGCTTGACAAAATTTGAAACGGAGTCTTCTTTCCGGGAAGTTGCTTCCATGGAAAGGAGTCATCCTCTGAGGCCAGGTTGGCTGCAACCCGTTGAAGTTGTAGTGGGGCTGGGCTATCATTTGAAGCTGTCATAGGAGTGGTCCGAACGGCGTTAGTATCAGGGTATCGCCGTTGCGGGTGCGTGACAGCATTATCCTTCTTCTCCTCTTGGAGGGGAGAATGGTAGCTGATTTCCGTGGAAGGTTTTCGGCCAGATGTAGTGAGATAGGAATTATGTTGGGCGGCATCTTGAGCTCAAATGGGGCTATCAGCAGCTAGTGCATTCACTAAGTTTTGAGTTGGTTGGGGGTTCTGCTGCGAGTGAATGATTTGCTATTTGATAAGTCTAAGGTTCTCTTTAAAAGCAGCTTTATTTCTTCTGTGCCTTATCTGGTGCTCTGTTAGCCTTGTAGCTTTAACCATGTCGGCCAGAAAGTATTTCTTGCTAGGTAACAGCCGGGCTTTAATTTCTGCGATGGTGCATAGGATGTCTGCCTCAGATCTGCCTGTTTTATCTTCCAACTTTCTATTATATTCCAGGGGCTGTTTCCTCCTTTGATGAAATCTCAATCCCGGGTATGTGGTGTAGGCTTTATCACAATATTTGCATATGTGCTGACGCTCCACCACATTATTATCCTCCGGTGCCGGTAGTGATTGTGTCCAATTAAGAAATCAAAGTAGCGCCCACATTGGCACATGTAGGGCATAGGGTTTGCGTCTGTCCAAGTAGGTGTAGGAGATAGCAGCCGCCCGGAATGGTTCTCGGGGGCCGATGTCGGTAAGGGTTGGTCCATCTCCCGGTTTCTCAAGGCGTACTACCTTGTGAAAGCTCTCTCTGGGGTAATGCGTTTGGTAGGGGGTGCTATATTAATGCTTCTCTGGGTTGAATTTTTCTCATCTTTGCTAGATGATCTGGAGGACGAAGATGATGTGAAAACCTTGGTGATGATTTTTTTGATTTTTTTAGGCATTTTAACCTTCGGTTATTAATACAAGGATGCCAGGGGTTGTTTGTAATGTATGCCGTTAGGATACTGAAGTGAAAATGTTTCTGCGTGCCTAGGGTTGATGTAGGGCACTTATCTGTGTTGAATATTGGCAGTTAAGATAAGTGAGCGCTGAGTGTGTTTGCCGCACTTATCTGTTAACTATATAGCTTTACGTATAACGCGTGGTTCATTCAAGCAGACCTTGATCATAAACTTGCTATATCTCGGTCGCCAATATTGTTTTCTCTTTGCTGCCTGATCCTGGTTCTCTCGAAGAGTAATCTTGGAGATCTCTTCTGGTGTTAATCTACACACATCTGTTTATGGGTTAAATGTGCCTAAAGTTGGTTGTTTCGTGTGAAAAGAAAAAGGCACTATCTGGTCCTGTGATTTGGGGGGCAAGAGGTGAAAATTTGCCTGCACGGTAGGGGCCTTATAATTAGTAATGCTGCCTAATATTCTGAGAGTGGGGGGTGATGCCAGTAGGACTTTATTAAACGATTTGCTGTTTTAAAGTATCAGGTATAAAGCTTTTTGTGATATTACAGATTTTAGTTGTTGTTGTATTCTGCGTTCATCATGTAAAGCTTCCAATGATAGTGCAGACTTTAATTGTTTGTCAACGTATTAGTGCACTTCCATTGGGTTAAATGTGCCTAAAGTTGGTTGTTTCGTGTA
>CM053336.1:29868271-29915378 GCA_028583605.1 Dastarcus helophoroides
TTTAGATGACATTATCTAATCTTTGCATAATTTGGTCACAAAAATGAGTTCCTCTATCAAAAAACATTCCTAGACAGGTCAATTTTCGATTATAAGATGACATCCTGCATCACACAAATGTCATCCCAAGATGCAACCCCTTTCGAGTTAC
Source organism: Dastarcus helophoroides (assembly GCA_028583605.1). Lineage (NCBI taxonomy): Eukaryota > Metazoa > Arthropoda > Insecta > Coleoptera > Bothrideridae > Dastarcus > Dastarcus helophoroides. The sequence goes on from CM053336.1 coordinate 29,868,423, forward strand.
CGTTGTGAGCTTTTGACGTGGTGTCCGTTTATAAGGATGCATTTTATCTTTTTTCAGTACACGAGTAATCGAGAAATGACTAACGGGCTGCAGCTACTTGTCGACTTGAAGAATGTGCATATTCTTGAAACTCATTCATGATTTCCAATTTGGTATCATAATTAATGCAGTGGTTGGGCTTTTATTGAAAACAAAACTTTAGTCAAAAGATAAAATGCAGATCAGTTTGTCTTTTACATTATTTTATTCAAATAAATATTTCCAGGGTTAGCAGAGGTTTATTAAATTGCACGCTACTTTCCAAATCTCATTAGGTTTTTTATTCGATCAGGAATTATTTCTTTATAATATTAGTATAGATTCTGTATATAAACATATTTCAGTTCACATTTAAGTCAGAATAACATTTCGATTTTTCTCTTGAATTCGGTGGAGTTTTAAAATTATTTTAAATGAAATTATCGATTTCAAAGTTAAAGTCAAATTTTATTTAAAGGTAAAAAACTACAAGGTTAGGTCTCGAAATTGTAATATAAAAATTACCATAAAAAATTATGGCCATCTCGCTTAACCTAAAATTTTTGTATAAAGTTAAATGCACATATTCGACATTTTTTCCAGTTTCGACTATTGAATTTTAAATTTGCTGAAAAATCAAAATTATTTTTTAAAGACGAAACTTTAGAATATGTAGAAACATTTAAAATCTTAAGAGAAGTATCAAATGTTAAACTCAAAATTTGGTAAGATTTTTAAATTTATTTTTAAAAATTTAACCTGTTTTTTCAACATCAACGACAATACTTTAACAAACAAAATTTGAAATTACAAACTAAAATACTGAAACCATTTCTTCACTCTTTCAAACTTCGATAATGTTCTTAAAGTTGTGACTTCAAAATTGAAAAAAAATCCAATTGCTGACAAAAATAATCTGTTAGCTCTGAATGGTTTTATCGTACAGAAAAAATTGGGAAATCGTAGTAAGGTGATCATTGAAAATGCCGCCTCTCTTGAATAGCCGCCCTAATGCAGCGAACAACCTGCACACCTGTTCTGCATACGAGCGGCCACATAATGCGATAAAATTAGTATTTTGTAAATTCTATACCTCGGTACAAGGTGAATTTTTTTTGGTGTTTTTTGAGATTTGAATCATCCTGAAGAAAATTCCTGGCAACGGCGCTGCATGAGGGCATCTAAAAAGTTTTTTAGGCAAGGATCTGTTGGTTCCTAGCTACGCTACCGTTACAGAGTTAAAGGTAAATAATTTAATACTTTGGATCTATACATCGGACGTCATGAAACTTATGACTCCTCTTCTTCCTTGTCAAACTTCGTTGACTCCCTTTCCCTCTTTAATGCCTGACAAATTATAGATAACTCCGAAATACAGGAGTTACTAAATTATTAACCAAGACTTTTATTTAATTTCGTGGAACTTTTTCATGGTTATTAATTGCTAAATTTATTTTATTTTTTCTTAGTAAAGTGGCTAAATGATAAGTTTAATTATTTAATAACTGATTAGGGTCATCAACAAAATTTACTTTATTCAAATAGGAACATATATATTATTGTCAAAAAAAATATACAAAAAAAATCTATTTAAGTACGTATATTACAAAATACAAGTCACAAAAATAATTAAAAATGAGTACCTATATATTTAAATTTAATTTAAAAATTAATTAGTAACTGAAGGGTAAAATGTAGTCTTTCTAATTCGTCACAGTATACACTGATCTCATCAAAGCCGGTGACCATGTAAGAACCATTTTCGAAGACTAAGCTACCCTCGCAATAGGGTTCGCATTGGCGTCTAAGGTGAAATTTGCTGTGGTTTAGTTCAAATTTGATTTCATAGACAAACCGTGGCGAGTCCAGCGAAGTGGGGGCGAAATATACTCGAAGCAAACCATACCTGTTCGGCCAAAATTCATTTTTCCAACTCGTTGTTTTTCATCTGTAACAAAAATTGTGTTAATGAATACAGAAATTCATATATGTCCAATCGGTTAAATTAAAACAAACATTTTGTAAAGCAGGCAAGTGGAGAATTAAGTTGAAAATATGTTATTGGCAGTTTTCAAAACTGTCAAGGGAAACTACCAGGGGAGTAAATTACAAAAAAAGGGCATAAGAACCAATAATTCTATCAATTCTTCCGTCTTTCGATGTCCAGTGCTACAACCTTTTTTATGTATTTTTTTATATTTTCATAATTTATCAAAAAAACAAATTTTTATTTTTCCATATCTAATTTTTGGTCTTCTCTTTTTCATTATTCCTATTCTTTGTAAAATAAAGTAACCTCTTAATTTGTGAACTGTCATGAAGTGACGTTTTCAATAAATTTAAATATCACGTAGTCGCATTTCAAGAACTGTTTAGAAAATTGTCAACAAACCATAAAAAATTTAAATATTTCCAAACTGGGCCGAAGAAATGTTAAATAAATTGAAAAAAACATAATATTTCCGGTCAATAAAGGTCCACCATGAAGAATAAACCTATTCCTCTAACGGAACGAACGGACTTCGCAAATGGTGAGTGCTTCTAACTACCAAGCTGAATAGATTTCAGCGGTTAGGAACAGTAGTCTCCAAAGGCATTAAGTTCGACCCACAAGTGTAGTTCAATGCCGGAAGGGGTATTAGCCCTCGGAGTAGTTGTTTCTTGTGGATCGGGCTTCAAATATTTAAATTTTTAACACAGTAAATTGATGATGAAACGTCTATTCATGTTAAAATTTCTTTATTGTTCTTTTTTATATTAAAAAAGTTTTTTATTTGTAAGTAATTCTTCCTCATTGTTCCCTTTTCATATTATGCACTGCTGACGAGCTCAAATGAGAGCGAAACATCGATGGCCAGTGCTACAACTTTTTTATGTATTTTTTATATTTTCCTAATTTATCAAAAAAACAAATTTTTTTTTTTGAATATCTAATTTTTGGTCTTCTATTTTTCATTATTCCTATTCCATGTAAAATAAACTAACCTCTTAATATGTAAACTGTCATGAAGTGACGTTTTCAATAAATTTAAATATCACCTAGTGGCATTTCAAAAACTGTTTAGAAAATTGTCAACAAACCATAAAAAAATTTAAATATTTTCAAACTGGGCCGATAAAGTGTTAAATAAATTAAAAAAACTTAATAGTTTTGATGAAGATTTGAAGTTGGTGTTAAAGTTTTGACGCCACATTAAACATTTTACAAAAAAAGATAAGATAAAACTCGAAATTTTGAAAACTAAAAACATTCTGGTAATTGATCCATTTTTTCAAAGCTTTTTGATCTGATTTTTTAACTTTGAAGTCGTTAATGTTATTTTTAACAATGTTGGCTTTAAACTGCCAAAACTCATTCATTTATTGTCGAAATTGACATTTTCACCTTTTTTAATCCTAAGAATAATTTTATTACACTTTTATTAATTGGACGCTTTGAGAAAAATACTCGAATTGCTTAACATATTATTTATTTTGAAAATTTCAAATAATTGCTTGGATCCAGAATAATTTCTGAAAGAAACACCCTTTAGAAGAGCAGTTTTTGTCTTTTTATCTTTTTCTAAAAAACATCAAAATTGAACTTATATTGAAATTTTTGACATTTAAAAAAAAATCAGTTTAGTCTTGAAAACTTGATTTTTTGTAGCAACTCAATTTCAAGTTAGAAATATTAAAATTAAACTTGGACTTTTTCGAAAATAAAGGAAATGCAAATATTTAAAGTAAGATATGAAACGAGTACTTAGAAAATGTGTATAGAAACATCTACCTCGAATTTTAGGAGTTCTTTTTTAATTTTTGTTAATTGAATATTTCAATTCGAAATTTCTAAAAACCTTTTTCCAAAAGGTTTATACTTCTTTTGAAAAATTTGCCTTTTCTCAAAATGTTTACCTTTTACTCGTTATTTCGACTTGGTTATTTTTATGATAGTTTGACTTTTTATAAAAATATTGAACTGTACCTCAAAATCCGACATTTCTTCTTCGAGGAAGTTTTTTTAGAAGTTTTTCTTTTTCCGAAATTGGATCCAAATTTTGCTAAAGATTAAACATTTCTTTCAAAATTGTGAATTTTCTCACAAAAATTATGCTTTCGTATTTTTACAAATTTCGACTTTTTTCTGAAAATTCTTCAGGATTAGCGGAATTAGTAAATGATGCAAATATACTGAACGCGATTTCTGTATTTTGAGTGTGATTTTTGAAACTTGTTTTATAATAATTTGCTCAGTCGTTCTTTCTGATGTAAGTTGCCACCTGCCATGGCTGTGATTTTAGTGGCGCACCCAAGGGAGGACTCCGGAGGTTTAAGAACGCCTCCTTTAATGTAAACCTAAAATTTGAAGAAAAAAGTAGAATTTTGGTGAAACGGACTGGTCCTTGGTTACCTTTAAAAATTGAAACACAAATCTTGTCTCCTGAAACCAAGAAAGATTAAAAAATACAACAAATGTTGCTCTAACGCGTTTCGACAGCCGAGCTATCATCTTTTAATTTTTAAAAAAGTAGAGGTGCTAAAAAATCATAATTTGCACTATTTTCTCTTTAAATTACAAATTTATAACCGAAATCTTAGAAAACAATAAAAACTTAAACTGCATATACTTGGTATTGCAAAATATTGTTCAAATTGTAAAAAATATCTGGGTAAAGAATTAAAATACCGAGATTAGGACTGAAAACTTTAAACTTTATATTTAAATTCTAAAATAAAAATTTCGAAACAAAAAGTTCAAATATCAAGCAGGCAAGGCCAAAGTTTTTATAAACATATTTCAGAATAGTCGAATTTGCAAGAGTCAACATTTTGAAAAATAAGTTGTTTCAAGAAAACAACATTTTACACAATTTATTCAAAATTTAAAAAATCATAGTTTAAAAAGTTATCTAAGGTTAAAGTGACTTATTTCAAAGTAGAAATTAAGTATAAAGGAGATACAAAAATCAAACATTTCATTTTGAGTATTCAGATTTCGAAAAAATAATTAAAATTTAATAGTTCTAAATATCCAATGATTTCTTTAAATTTTTGATTTTACATATGTTTATGCTGATTTTGAATTTTAAATAAATCCAAAAATTCGAAATTGGAATTTAAAGTAGGCAATAAAAATTTTAAACTGAAGTTTCTTTAGTCTGTTTTCTAAATATTAGGTAGGTCGAGAGAATTTTTGGGACCGGGAGAAGCCCTTTACATTTTATACAGTGGGAGACTAAAAGCAAGGGTTATTTTCAAATTGTGATTCCGGGCCCCTCTAATATATATTCTATCCAGGCCCTCCGTAAATTTGAGTGCAATGCCACATAATTCGATTAGCAAAAAAAGAAACAAATGCATTTTTTTTCTGATGAAAAAATAGTTGACTTCATAAATTTCGATTAGATGACTAAAAGAAATTGCAGAAATGTTAGTGTTTATTTCTGTACATTTCTACTTTTTTCAGAAATTATATTTTTCAGATTTCAACCTTTTTAAAAATTTTGACTTTTTCAAAATTTCGACATATAGTCGACTTTCGATAACTTGACACTTGTTAATTTGCTATTTTCGATAATTTGAAGTTTTTGTCTAGTCCCTTGAAAAATACTCTATAAATTGAAAAAAATCAATTTGATTTGGTCCCCTCGATAATTTTAAATTGTGGGAATGGCATCTTGCTTGTCGACATTCTGTAATTTGAAAGTCTATAATTTGAAGTCTCAACTCTCATCACTGTCGAAAATTGATTGGACAATGATGGAAGTCTGATTTTAAGGTGGGTTGCCTAAAGATTAGGCCAGTACTTAATGCATGTAACAAAAATGTTCGCTGCGAAGTAATGGAAAATAAGTTATAATGGAGTTGTTACCGAAAACAAACGTGTAAAAATGTCTCAATTGAATATTTTGTATCATATTTGTCATATATTTTACGAGGATGTAGGATATAAACTGAGAATTCGAAACAGAATATTTAGAGATTGGTTAAAGGTTCGCAATATTCCTTTTGTATCCAAAAATCCTCCAAATATTCCATAGACACGCCCAATTTAAAACTTTTGGGCAATATTGGGTGAAAAGGTAAAAAAGAACGGTTACGACGCTGAATCTCAAAAAATTCGGAAAATAGATAATCTGAGACCGCCCAGCACTTGATGCAGCAAGTTAGGAAAGGGTGCCATCAAGGACAGTGAAACTTTGGAAATAACTTGAATGTTGTTTTTTGGTAACTAAATTTTGAAAAAAAGCAGTTTTAATAAATGCTTCGGACACATTTTATTATTTTGTTATATTACGTTTAGATTTTATTCCGAAAATTTTTGTTACATATGTTTTTGGTCCCATTGTGTAATCTCTGTGATTGGTCATTGATTCAGACGCCCAATTTTATTGACAAAATGAAGAATATCTTTTGGAACCGCCTCTCTCAAACTGGACACAATAGACTAGAAGTATTGCAGGGTGGATCCTCTGATGAAGGAAGTCATTCACTGACATGAAAATTAAGGACTTTTTTTTAATAAACATTTGAATATTTCACAAATATTGTGAAAAAAGAATCAGAAATTTTAATGAAATTGTTGTTTGTTTGAATTTTTGCACTTCCTCTTGGTTATTTGAATAACTATCAGTGATGGAAGCAGAAACTTAAAAAGGGAGAGTTTCAAAATTCGCTCATTTTTTATGTAATTAGACATTAATCAGTAGGAATACTGAAAATAAAGCTTTATAAATTTTCAAAAAAATAACATTTTCTAAAGAAATTCAAATTCTTAAAAAAAATTAAAAGCGAAAGCGGAAGGGGAAGAAGAAGTGGAAGATGGTAAGGAAGAGAACAAGAAAGAGAAAGGAAAAGAGGACGATAAAAAGATACAGGGAAAGTGGAAGAGAAAAAGAAAAACCAATAAGGAAAAAAAGGGGAAGAGAAAAGAGCAAGGGAAAGAGAAGACACAGATCTTTGCAAATTTTCGAAATTTTGAAAATTTCAAAATTTTTAAAACGGCCAAAATTTTTAAAAAAGAGTTTGAAAAAAGTCCAAGCTTTGAGAAAAGGTAGACATTTTCCAAAATTAGGAAATTTGGATAAGATCGATCTTTTTTTAAAAAAAGTTCAAAATCTTGAAAAAGTCACAAATTTTCTATAAAATTCCCCAACTACATTTTACAATTACATATCGTTACAATATGAAAAGAGGCGAAATAAAAAGTAACAAAAGGTAAAAATTTTATTGAAGTCAAAATTTCGACTTCTGGATCATGCGACCATAAATACAGGGTGAGTCACAACGAATGGGCCAACGTTAAACTGAGCATACTAAATACCAAAATATTAGGATTAAGCCCAACACGCCTTATACCAATGTCGCTGGTTTAAGAGATACAGGGCGTTCAATGTTTAAATTTTATTACGAAATTTCTCAATAACTGAGAAAGTTTTGTTCCCCAAATTTAATATTTAAGAATTTTATGTTTTTTGGTGTGAGAACTACAAATTTTAGGTTTATTTTAGTCTTGCCGCTAGAGGGTGCCAATTTCACATTTTTTACGATTAAAACAAGTAAAGAACATAAAAGAACAATTAATTCTACAAATTAAAGGTACTTTTGTTTAGGTTGTCTAAAACTTTTGGTTTTCAAGTTATTTGCATTTAAAAGGTTCAATCTAAGTTATTATGATTTTTTTATTCTTAAAATATGCAAAGATACAGAGAAGCAAACAGAACAACAGTAAATAACAATAATAATTATTGGTAATAGAGACAGTAACACACTTCAGATCCAATGTTTTAAGTGTCTACCACCTACTTCAATAAATTTTAGACTTCATTTTCTTAAATGGCAAGATCAAAATTTCCGTATTATTTTTAAATGTATTTGCGGCTTCTTGGGTTAATTACCGCAACTCCCAAACCCTTTAAATTTAAAAAAAATATAGTAGCAATCTTAACTTGAAAAACCATAAAAAATACATTAAAACGTTTAAATGTAAATAACTTGAAAACCGATAGATTTAGACGACCTAAACAAGAGTACCTTTTCTTTGTAAGATTGATTGTTCTTTTATACTTTTCATTTGTTTTGGGCGTAACTTGACAGATAAAAAAATATGTTTTAATGTACGTAAACAGTAATGGGAAACGATCGCCCTCTAGGCGCAAGATCAAAATAAAGTTAAAATTCATGATTTTCGCACCAAAAAACATAACATTACCAAATATGAAATTCAAAGCATCAAAACTTTCTCAATTATCTCAGAATAAAACTTAAACATTGAAGGCCCGGTATCTCTTAAACCACCAACATTGGTATAAGATATGTTGAGCTCAATCGTAATATTTTAACGTTGGCTCATTCATTCTGACTCACCCTGTACACACGAAAATTAGCTTAGGCATACAATATTGACAGAAACGTTAGCGCGTGTTCAGTTACTTCAATTTTTAATAACCAAAATTTCGACATTTTTCTCGAAATTTTTAGGTTAAAGTCGAAATTCGAGGATGAAGTGGAAATTTTGATTTTACTTCTAGAATTTCGTGAAAAAAGCTGATATTTTGGAATAGAAGGCAAAATTTCCAGAAAAACTTGAAAATTCGCCTTTAAAATCGAAGTTTCTAATACTTTATTTTAATTGATTGTCTTTCTTCGCCTAATTTCTTTAATTATTTCTTATGAAATGACAAAAAGGCTCAAATTTTGGAAAACAACTAAAATTTAGAAGAATAAAACCTGATTTAACACAAAATTTTGGAATTTTGAAAAATAATTAGAAATATCCAAAGTTAAAAAATGGAATGTTTTGAAAATAACAAATTTTGGAATTTTAAAAAATAGAGATCTAAAAAATGTTGAAATTTTTAAGAACTCTATTTTTAAAAACAAATTAACATTTAAAAGAAACTAAGAGTTAAAAAATTTGAAAAATGTTGAAATTTTCAGAAAAAATTCCAGATTTTCAAAAACAATTCGAAATTTTTAAAAAAACCCTAACTTTTTATAAAATTTATAGCAGATTTTGTAAAAATGCCAAACTTTTAAAAAAACATAGCTTTGAGTTTTGGTTATTTTAAAAAGAGTCAAAAATTTGAGAATTCAATTTTTTCTAAACAATCCGAAATTTTTTGAAAATCGAAATTTCCAAAAATCGAAATTTTCAAAAATTTCCAAATTTTCGAAAAACTAGTGTAGCGTATCTTCTAGAAATAATGTACCGGCGTAAATACAATTACCATTACGTCTTAATGACCTTATTGAAATCGTCATTGGGATTTTACGATCTTCCTTGATAAGCGTAAATACGTACAAATATCATTAGAGTTTTCACAATAGTATTTTCTCCGAAAGGCATTAACATTATTTCTAGAAGACGAGAGAACCACCACTTATAGGTGAAGTGGAGAAGAAAAAATACAACGAGAAACAGTTCTGTTTGGGTCTTGAATATAGCAAGTCCATCTGTTATTCCTATTTAATATAATGTCTAAATAAATGTGGTTTTTATGTTCCAATCGAACCAACATTGCCACAATAGAAATTATAAAAAACAGGAAAAATATCAAAATTTTTAATATTCGAAATTTTGAAAATTATAGACAGTTTCATCATCCCGTCAACGTGCAAACGATGATGAAGATGAATGTTAATTAACTGAGAAACCTAACATTCATACAAACAAAAACAGCTCTCTCGCCAAAAAAATCGCATATTCAATGGAAGAGGTGAATTAGATTAGGCCTTCTGGGAATATCAATTAAAAAGTACAGGCCAAAATCTGTACATTTTGGGTGGTGCAGAAATGAGTGTGACTTCCTGAAAGCACACTATTCGTGAGACATTTTCTCAACAACGACTAGCTCTAAGAGAAAATAGTTACTAACTTTTTTGTAGACAATTTAAAGTTCTCCGATTTTTATTAAAAAAATTTTTTTGTTAGATCAAAATTGTGGAAATAATTGGCAAAGAAACAAAATTTTCCATCTTGAAATCAATATAGCGGCCGTTTTGCACAGGTTCTTGGCAGGAAACTTTATAAACTTATTTGTCAAGCGTAGGTGAAGATATTTCTAAAATAAAAATTTAGTATTTTAATTTTTTGCAACAGGGGTGATTTTTTTGACTTTTCCTGGACTACTACGGAATAAATAAAACATGTCTACATTCAAAAGCAATACATTGAGATGTTGCCTTTGTTCGAAATTGTAAATAACACCCGCAAAATGTGGAATCAAAATGCAAATTGCTTCTGAATTCTGATTAAATCAATATTAAATATATTGGTAAACAATTGTATGCACATGTTATATTGATATTTTAAAATGCAAAAGGGTGTTTTAACTAAAATTATTGACATCTTTGCTAATATAATTTTAATTAATTCTTAAATACTTTAATATTTTAGTAAAATATTCATATACTTTTTTTGGATGTTTTGTTTCTGTTGCTTCAATGATATAAAAAACATTAAAATTAATCGATTGTTATTTGCACATTCTCAATCAATTTTAAGATTCGAGATATTATTTTATATCAAAAAACACATTAAGAAAGTCAACTTTAAAATTGTTCCATAACGTACAACAAAGGAAAAAAATCGTAAAAGGTTGACTGTTTTTAGCAATTATTATTAAAATAAAGAGCTAGTATTTTTTTGAGCAAAGCATTTTATATCTCTATAATCTTTCCAAATTTATCCGAAATCGGTTTTATGCCGTTTTTGAGAAAATAAAATTTCCTATTTCTTTTTGTTTTTTCCGATTTTTTCAAAAATAAAAATAAATAGAATTAATTATTCCATTAGCAGAAATATACTCTTCAGAGATGATCCCAATATTCCTGAAATTAAAAAAAAATAATATTTTATTTATTTTTTTCAATATGGCGTACCTTTTTCATCAGGTTCAGAATTTGCAAGGCTATTTTACATCAAAAAAGACACAAAACAAAGTTTATTTCCAAATTGTTCTAGAACGTTATCATAAAGAAAAAAAAATCATTTTTGCCCGTTTCTCCTCAATAGCATAAAGATTTTGGTTTGTTATTTTTTTTAATATAGCCTTTATACATTTCTATAATATGTCAAAATTTTATTTAAGGTGGTTTTTGAGAAAAAAATATTTTTTTATTTTTTGGTTTTTTTGATTTTTTCAAAAACCAAATTAGATAGAGACCTAAAACTTGCATAATCAAAATATCTTATTAGTAACAACACACCCTTAAAATATGATCAAGATATCCTTCAGGGGCCGATTCACCATACTAATCGTCCTTTGGCCTTTTTACTTTGATCTTAAATATATATAAAAATGTTTGAATTTTCGATAAAAGTGTACGATGAAAATTCATTCATACTTGAAGAAAAAAATTCGAAAAAAAATTTTTGAATTAATACATAATTTTAGGAAAGATTCGAGATGTCTAAGAAAATTTGGAGTTAAAAAGTATGCAATTTTCAAATTTAAGCATAGAATTTTAATAAAAATTTTCAATTTTTGGTGCTAGGTATTTATTTACTTAAAAATTGACAACTTCTTAAATATTCCATATTTAGAAATTGGGTTCGAAATTTTGAGAATTCTGCTTAGGTTTTAATTTAGAAATTTTTATTTTTAACTTAGAAATTGGTCTATTTTTAGAAATGTTTATCTTCTTTATATAAATTTCGACTTTTTGCTAGAGGTTTTTAATTAAAATACGAAATTAACAAAATTAAAAGTTTGAGAAAAGGAAATTTTTTCTAAAGGAACTGAAAATTTGAAGTTCAAATTAGAAATCTTGATAAATAGGAATTTTCTTTAAAATATTAAATAAATAATAGTAAAAATTCAGTTTATAGTTTCGAGATTTCAAATTAATACTTTTCTAAAAATTCTCATTTTCATTTTAAAATTTGAGTTTTTTATAGATTGCCAAATAAAAATATCTAAACTATGAATTGTCAGGTCAGATAATTGTATTGTTTGTATACCTGCGGCATATAAACTCAGCATCAATTTGTTAAATATACACTGTTGCCATCAAGCGACTAGTTGCAAAATCGTGTGGTGATTTGCATCATCAAAATGACGCTTTTTATATTGCTTTACATCATTTGTAAACTGTTCGATGTATCGATATTTTTTATGATTTACCATCGACGTTGAAACATCGATGTTCACAAACAATATATCGATGTTTCCAAAACATTGAACTACCGTTTGCATTCCTATATGTTGGAAAAATATTAGAAAAAAAACATAAATTCAACTTCTAAACCAAATTTTATAAAAGAAAACTAAAATTTCCCTATCGGCTACAAAATATTTGGGATTTGTAGATAATGACTAAAGCTCTATAAGAAAATGTAGTTTTAACACAAAACATCAAAGAAACGAAAATTTGGGATCGAAGTTTCGACGAAAAAAGTTGATATTTTTAAAATAGAGTCGAAGTTTGTAAAAACTCAAAATATTTAATAATAGAATTATTGACACAAAACGCTCTAAAAAAAGAGAGATTTACTTTGAAATATTAGAAAAAGGTGAGAATGTTGTACCACAGAAGCCATTTTATCTTTAAAAGTCCAGAAAAAAGTGAAAAATTTGATTATATCGTCGAAAATGGAAATATCAATACTGTATGCGGAGAGCCCGGCAACATAAAAAAATAGAGTTTTAGGATTACATAAATAGTTTAAGTTAAAAATCTAAATTAGGAATATGATCTAACATTTCTGCGACCCAGTTTGAAAATATTTAAATTTTTAGTAACAAAAAAAAATGTTAAAAAATACAATATTAAATAAAATTAACAAACTAAATTAGGAATTTCAAGAAAAAAGTCCAAACTACAATAACGTTAAAAGTTGAAGAAAAAATTAGAAGATTCCAGAAAAAAAAGTTTTAATTTTTAATGTCAACATTTTTAGAAAAATTGAAATTTCCCGACTACGCTTGAGAAAAGCTAACAAAAATTGTAATACAAATCCTGTCCCCTGAAGCTCTCGCTTTAGCGAGATAATCAGAATCTCAGAGACATACTCAGTATTTCACTGAAGATGATAGCTTATCTATCGAAACGCGTTGTTGTGTTTTTAATCTTTCTTGGTTTCAGGGGACAAGATTTTTATTTTAATATTTGAAGATAACCAAGGACTAGTTCGTTCCACCAAAAAAAAAAGCTAACAACATAGTAATTGATAAATCTTATCCTTGACAAACTAATTCGCTATGAACGTGCTGAAGAATTGGGACGGTTTAGATAAAAGTTACTTTGCCCCCATCTTAGATGAGGCCTCCAGCTATAATTAGCTATAACAGAAAGTTAAAAATGTAGGCCGCAATTTAAAAAAAGAATGGTTAAAGTAGAGTACCAACAAACATCAATAAGAAAAAGTTCAAAGTTTTGAAAAGGAAGACATTCACCGAAAAAGTTATATTTTTTCTAATTCAACAAAAAGTCAACATTTTGGTATAAAATCTCGTTCTAATATGCACAGACCAATAGGTTTGAGCATTTATTAGATTCGAAGTTTGGAAACCAAATACCGGTTTCGATCTTGTTAGATCTCGTCAGTTTGGTATAGCCAACTCGAATGCTAACAAATGTTCCGAAAAGGAAGTATTAAAACATTCACAGACGTCAAGTGAGTGACTCTTAATACTACCACCTATTGGCCCATAGAGAAACAATGTTGTATGCAAGTAGAATGCAACCTAGACTACAAATTCATGCAGCCCTCTAGACTACAAATTCATGCAGCCCTCCAGGCGTGTATAGTGAATCATAGGTAGCTGAACTACCAACAGTTGAAACACTGCCACCTAGCGAAGCGCTACGCTTCGTCTAATAAATGTTCAAACCTATTGGTCTGTGCATATTAGAATGCTTGTCTTCTGGGGACTTTCCTAGAGAGCAACCGCTTAGCTAGGTGGCAGTATATCAACTAACTATTGGTAGTTCAGCTACCTATGATTCACTATAAACGCCTAAAGGGCTGCATGAATTTGTAGTCTAGGTTGCATTCTACTTGCATATAAAATCCCGTGTTTAAATAATTAATTTTGTCTGCCAAATCTCTACTAAATTCTCGATTAATTTGCTTGACAAATGTGGAATGCAATACTTACCGTCTAAGATTAATTCGCAGTAAATCTTTAAATCGGCATATACAAACATGGGGGGTTTAAAAAGATGTTAATTAAAACCTAACACAATTTCCCGAAATTTTTTCATGGTTAACAATTAATTTCTTTTTATAAACTGACTAAAACTTCATTGTGTAGTATAACTAATTAGAACCTATTTTTTAAAAAAGTAAACTAAACACATACTTAACAAAATTTATTTTATACTAATAAAATTTTACAATCAAGTCAATAAACAAAAAATAGTTAACAATAAAGCATGGTTTATACATAGTGCAAGTCATAATTGTAATTAAAAATTACTTATATTACAATAAAAAATCAGTCAATAAATCCACAATTTTAAGACTACATTTTAATGCTCCTTTTCTGTCGCAGTACATTTTGATTTTGGCAAAATCAGAAATCAAAAAGGAACCATTTTGGAAAATAGATGCACGTTCGCAATAGGATTCGCATTGTTCTACAAATCTAAATGTGTCCATATGATTTGCCTTAAATTTAATCACATTGGCGAACCGTTTTGAATACTTCTTGTGTCCTAAGTGATAAAGAACAAATTTAACAATTCCGGTGGTTGCATCCACATTCCAAATGAATTGAAACAAGTGGCCATACGCTTGAAACCACTCGCAAAAACAAAGATCATCATAAATTTTATCGAAATTATACCAGGTAATTGTTTGATAATTCGATATGGAGATTTCATCTTCGTGTTCCCTTTTACAGTGATCAAGAAATTCACTGACGGGGCCTCGCCATTTACAAGAGTCTTGTAAATTTAGAGGGCACTCCTTGAAAGCATATGTACATTACTCCTCATGCAATTTGATCAAAAATCCTTTGCTGCTGTAACTGCATCCGTTAGCTTGGTTCTTACATGGGAAGGTGATTTTTGAATGGATGTTTTCTAATGTGAAACATCTTGCGGAACCTTTGGGTGCTCGACATGTTGGACAGTTGCTGCACCTTTCGAAACAACTGGAGCATAGGGCATGGCCTGTGGTGCACTGGCGTATCGGAGGTGAAAGGTACTCCAAACACACCGGGCATTCTAGTTCCTCTAAAATTTCCTTTTGAAATTGTTTGTTCTCCATCTAAAATAAAAATTAATGAATAAATTGATCAAATTGGATTTGAATGAACATTTTATAAATTAGGCAAGCGAAGAAAAACTTTAAAATATTCGTTCTCTGGAGTTTCCAAAACTAAGTTTAAAGAAAAATGGCGTAGAATATTATAAAAACGATAATCAAGTGATGATATTTCTTGTGCAGTTTAAAGAGTAGGTTCCTTAAAAATTAATTTGTCAATGTATTATAAATTACCACATATAAGAGAAAACTCTGATAATAATATATGCAAATGATTTTCCGGAATTATATGACTTGAATAACTTAATAACTAACCCAAAATACAATTTTCCTGTTTGGATCAACAGTGACCAGTTATAACATTACAAATACTTCGAACATATTCTTTAATTTTAGCAAAGAGGTAACGTTAAATATACAAATACTTACATCGATATCCAAATTGTGGGCTTTTTTGTTCTTCGAAATAATATATCACTGGGAGCATCAATGTTCACCACTGTACTTAGCAAACTGAGCTAACTAACAACCAAGCCATCAAAATTGTCTATTTATTGGTTACTACCTGAAGAGGATTAGGCGCTTTTAATAGGATACTACTGTCGTTAATTGTACCTCATTATTTGGGTAATTAACAGCTTACGCCAATACCATAAAATGGAATTTCAGGTGTCTTTAATATTGAAAGTTTAATTGTCTGATGAGGCTGCCTCCAGGGATTAGCACTCCAGATGATTTACAATTTTATTAATTATTCCTGGCTGGATACCTTTGTCACGTACTGTAAACTGCAATAGATCAATGCATATCAAATAATATTAATTAATAATTAAAGGTTTTACTAACAAGGAAGGTACCCGAGGTGTACCCCACCGATTTTTTTCATTTCGTGATATGTTATAGTACATTAAAAAATATTGGACACATATTTTTTTTTAGATGCATACTCGGCGATTTAAGTGGTGAAACCACCCCTTAAAGGTAACCCCAAAAGACAGTTTCTCTTTAATAACTCAAGAATAAATTAGAAATTCTTGATGAAATAAACGCTCTGTTATTTCTCATAAAAAACTACTCCCAAAAACATATTAAAATTTGGAAGGATCTTTCTTGAGATCTCGATATTTTTCCCAAAATGTTCTTACTTTTTTTCTCCCAATTTATACAAACATTTCTTTAAACGTAAAATTTTCAATTTTGCAAAATTGCAAAATAAAATGAACTTTAAAATATTAACACTTCCCGAAAAACTTTGAAATTTCCTAAACAAATTAGAGACAATTCAAAATTTCTACAAGGCAAAATATTTTAAAGACAGAATCTCCAGGAAAAGTTGAATTTTAGAAAAAATTTTTTGTATATAATGATATTTAGAGAAAATCGAAACAAAATTTCCAAAAACAACTATCTGTAGTAAAAAAACAAAGAAATTTAATGCAAATAATACAAGACCCAATTATCTTCTTTATTAAAAATATCAAAATGCGAAAACAGGTGGTTATTAAATATTTTTTTTTAATTCTTCATTTTTTCCAAACTGTTGGCATTTTTATTGAAATTTCAGTGGTTTTTTCCTAGAAATTATTTTTGTCAAAGTTACAAAATGAAATTTACTTAAAAACGTCAAAATGTCGTGACATTTTAAAAGAAGTTAGAGAAAAATAGGAAAAATAGAAATTTTGAGAAAAATTCTTTATATAAAATCCTTATGGTAAAATAAAACTTTGCCGAAAAAATCAAAATTTTCTAAAATATATCGAAATATTTAGCTAAATTCAAAATTTTTATAAAAGTCGGTATCGAGATTTCAGATTTCAGGCATTTGGTATAATTTTTTTTTAGAGAAATCTCAGAATAGAAGAGGAGCTTGATTTAGATCTTTTCATTAAATTTTATTTATTTTCTTAAAATTATGACACTTTTAGGGACATTTCATTTTTTTATAAAACTTTCCATTCTTTTGCGAAGTATTGATTTCTTCCTCAAAATGTTAACAATAATTAGTCTTTGAACAGAAATAAAAATAAAATAGATTTTCAAATGTCGTAAATTCGTGAAAAAACTTGAACTTTTTATAAGGAGAATTTTCAGGGAAAAATCTTGAGAAAAAACTTAAAAGTGAAATTGGGGATGCTGCAGTTTTATAATGCCATTGTGAGAGCCTCCACTGGTCTTTAGCCAATAAATACGTTGATAATATATTGGGCGTGAGGGCCCCTAAGATACCATATTATTTTCTTCAATTTATTTAAACAAAAAGTGTTTGTAGAAAACTTTTATTTATGTTGAAGGAGCAAGCGTTCAATTTGGTTTTTACAAAAAGTACAACTTGTCATATGTCGCTAAAATTCACCATTTTAGCAAGGACTTTGTCTAAACATGGAGTAACTTTGGGCAATACTACATTTTTTAATGTGTTTGCTATAATTTACTTATTATTTGGGGGACTTTTCACAATTTTAGGAAAAAAACGATGAGTTTCTGCTTTTTTGGACAAACTTGTACAAACAATTGGAAATTTTTATTACACTTTATTATTTCCTTTAAACTTGAGATTTTGAAAACTAATGAATATTAGGTGACATGCAACCCAAATATTATATATTGTTGTTAAAAAAATTTGGAATTAAAAACTTGGCAGCAAAGCACAGGCAACCAAAGAAGAAAATGTGATAATTAGCACTTTGTTTACCTAAAACATTTCAGGGAATCTTAGGTAATAAAATTACCTGTTTCATTGCGCTACCAACAATCAATGGGAGATCTCTAAGAAAATCTTTGAAGGGTAGCTTGATCTCCTGTTGATACAACTTATTATTTAGCTATTTTTAATTATAATGGTTAAATAGGTATATTACTTTCTGGGTTTATCGATTATTAGTAATTACCACTGTGTTTGCCTGTAATAAATTATAATATTATCAATCTTTAAAAGTTAGGACTTGATTTTGACAAAGATTAAAATTTACTTTCATTTAATTGCATTGTTTGCCTAGAATCCCTGTTTGAAAACTAATAACATTTTCATATTTAAAAATTAAATAATTACCTGAAAGCATATCCCTGGGTTTGGAATTAGTTTCGTAGCTTTCAAATTTAAAAATTAACAAACATTAAATGATTTATTTTTATTTTCAAAATTTGTTTTAAAATGCTGTTGGTTTTTTATATGTCAATTTTTTGTAGAATAGTTACTTAAAAAATTGAAGGAATAACTCTAACGCATTTTTATAAAGCGACAATTTACAATTAACCATATTTTTGCTTATTATTCGCAGGCGTGGATACAAGATGGGGGCAATTTTTGTTTGATTTAACCCATCTTACTAACGTAGGTAACAAAATACAGGTCCCTCGGACCTTAAACTAGAACTGGACTAACCAGGAAAAAAACATATATTTCTCAAAACGAAAGCAGAAAAAAATGGATTTGTTGAGGTTCAAAAAAGTACAAATATTTAGAAAAGTCGAAACTTGATAAAAGTCGAAATTTAAAAAAAAATAAATATTTTGAAACAAATAAATAAATTTGTAAAAAAAAATTAATTTTGAAATAACATCGGAATTTTGGTAAAGCACAACCTTTCAAAAAACTCAAATTATAAAAAATTTTCTTTGTTAGGTTTTCGAAAAGTAAATATTTTGAAAACAAGCTACATTACCAAAAAACAAACAAATAATTCAAAAGATGAAATGAAGCTCAAGATTTCGAGAAAAATTACAATTGATTATTTCTTATGAAATTTTAATATGATATTTTATGAAGAAAGTTAAAATTTCAAAAATAAATTTTCAAATTTAAACATTTCATGCTCAAAATCGATATTTTGATAAAATTTCTAGAAAACTCAAAACTTTGAATTTTTTAATAGATTTTGTTCATGTTGCAGGTTTTCAAACAGAAAATTTGAACTTATTCCAAAAAAAATTCGCTAATTTCTCTTAAAAGAATAAACATTTTATGTTTGACCTCTAGATTTTGAATAAATTCTCAGTATTACCAAAAATATTGGATTTTTTTTTATAGAAATTGTTTATGTCAAAATTACAAAATAAAATAAACTTTAAAATGCCAAAATGTCATAATATTTTAAAAACAAGTTGAAGAAAAATTAAAATAAAATTGGAGAATTTGAAATTTGCAGACGAAATTTTAAAGACAAAATTTCCATGAAAAATAGAAATTTCGCGGAAATTTCTTTATATAAAATATTTAGGAAAAACAGAAGCTTCGCAGAAAAAATCAAATTTTCCTAGAAAAATCGAAATTCAACAAATTCAAAATGCAAAAAAGTCGAATTAGGTAAAAACTGGAAGATTCGGTATTAATTTTTTTTAGAGCAGTATCAAAATGCAAGAAGAGTTGGACTTAGATTATTGACATTTTCAGCAAAATTTCAGTTTTTTCGTAAAATTTCTATTCCTTCTTGAAATGTTGGTTTCTTCCTTAAAATTTTTACAAGAATTGGTTTTTAAAAATGCGTTTTTGATCAAAAGTACTAATAAATAGATATTAAAATGTCATAACGAAGGCTTCCACGGCCAGAGTCAGTACAGGATATACTTTTTGCGAGATTGGATCGCGTCAAAAGTGTTCGACGTTTCGCCCACCATCATAGAGGGCTTCTTCAGGAACAAAGAAAAGAAACAATAAAAAGAGAAAGGGAGTATGCAGAAAATTAAAAGGCCAATTTCAAAACATTAGAGCACGGTAACTCAGTATGTCCACCATACCAGAGGCGATACTCTTCTGAATTGAAAATTGGTACAGAGGATAAGAAAGTTTAGACAAAAGAGCACGGTAACTCAGTATGTCCACCATACCAGAGGCAAAACTCTTTTGAGAAAATGTCGTTTACAACTTCGTGTAAGAAACTTGAAATTTAGGGAATCAGAGAAAATTTATAGTCTATATAAAAATTGTTTAAAAAAAGGCAAACATTTTGAGAAAAACTCAAAATCGAAATTGGGGATGCTGCAGTTCCATAATGTTCAAATGCCAAAGTTTTGCGAAAACTTTACGGGGCGTGCGAAGCCTCTAAGCACTTTATTATTTCCTTAAATTAATTTTAAAAACAATAAAGATTTTTAAAAAATATTTATTTAATTTAAAGCAGCGAGCGTACAATTTACTTTAAAGTATAACTTGTGATATGTTACTAAATTTCACCTTTTTAACAAGAAGTGTGTGTAAGTATGGGGTAATTTTAAGCAATTCTACATTTGTTCATGCGTTTGCTATATTTACCTTTTATTTGGCGGATTTTTCGCAATTTTAAGAAAAGGAATTTTTCTTTAGGACAAAAACGATGAGTATCTGTTATTTTGCCAAATTTGTACAAAAAATTCAAAATTAAATTATATTCTACATTATTTCCTTTGTCTTTGAACTTAAGAAGACATGCAACCCAAATGTTATTGTTGAAACAAATTAAAAATGAAAATTTGACGGTAAAAGCTCACACAACCAAAAAAGAAAAAGTAATAATTAAGACTTTGAACAGAATTACTTGTTTACCTATCTACAACATTTCATGGAATCTGAGATAATAAGATGATCTACTGCGTTGGGCTGCCAAGAATCAGCGGGAGGTCTCTAAGAAAATCTTTGAAGGGTAGCTTCATCTGCTGATGATAGAACTTGTTAATTACAATTATTATTTGTAATTAGGATTATTGTTTTCTAACTTTATCAATTATTGGAACTTCTTATTATTTTTGTCAATCATATATTATGATTTTATCAATCTTTAAAAGGGGTCGGGGTAACTAGCGTCCCATTTCTACCTGACTAGGTAACTAGCGTCCCGGCACAAAAATTATAGATACCTAACAAGCGTCCGCGCTCCTCATTAAATAAGTGTATGTATAACTAGCCTCCTAATTATGTACCTACCCGGAGTATTAAAGAATTATTTTTTTTGGACACATTCTGGAGATTTTAAATATGTATTGTTCTCGATAGGGTTATACTCATTGGGATTGGAAGTTGCAACGTCAAAATATGTATAAGTTAATAAAACAATATAGGATATGGTATACAGTTTATTATAAACTTGTACAATACACAGATATTAAAAATACATACATTTATACATACATAGGTGGCAGTTACATTGGCAGAAACTTAAAGGAAACCCTTTTTACAAATTCAAAAACAGTTATACTTTCCCTAAGTCAGCTACTCATGTTGGTTCTCAAAAACATTTCCTTTTCTCTCATAATTTTCGACTGTTTAACAGAGTTACTTCTTAATTGAATACTCATTTCATTTTGTATTCCTTTTAATACGTCCATAAATATGAAAATATTGGATGCGGGCTATTGAACAACTTATTTAATTTAGACTGAAAAGATTGATAATTATTTGTTGTTCTGTTAGCAGAAGAAAAAAATTCGGCCCAAATTTTGGGAGGAAACTGTGCTTGTTCAGATAGATAAGTGTCTAGCACGTAATCGCAAAATTCTGTCACTTTCGTATCATTAGGTGCAATTGCCATTAAATGGTCTGTAAATATGTCAGACACTTGGCGAGGATGTAAAAATGGAAGTCCAAAAAATAATTTCAAAAACATTGCACTTTCAGATTTGGACTTGTATTCTGTACTCAAGCCAAGTGTCTGCATTTTTCTATACCAACTTGCCCAAGATGAAAGCGGCACCCCCTTATATTTGTATTTGGCAATAGTAATTCCACTGCTGTGTGGGTGGCAATGAATATATTTACAGGGGAAAAACAAAGTCCAATACTTAAACATTTATCGACTAAGTTCTTCAAACAATTACTGTAAGTTCCCGTAGATTTATCGGGTAATAGAAAAAAAGCGAGAGGCACATAGGAATGATTCACCAAAGCGTAAAACGTGTATAACTGGTAAAAATACTTGGGGCAACTTTTAAAGGTACCGTCAACATACATTATATGCACGACAAAGCACATCTAAATTTCTTTTTGTAGCAAATCCAATAATGTTATTTCAAAAATCGTTCACAATCAAAAAATCTTCACCCGCGTTGGTTTTTATTTTTATCTCCATAGTCGAAAGGGTAGTAAGAGTCGCTTCCATGGATTTTGGCTGCACATACATGGAACTCCGAGCGTTGTGTATATTCCTCTTGATATACGATAGATCCCTCTGGGTGAGTGAGTCAGTCCCTCCATCTTTGAGCGAAAGATGGATTAATTTTGATGGTCTTGCAACGACATCATCCACTGCTTTTCGTTTTAAGCTGTTACTTAGTTTGTAACGTTGTAGAACACTTTCGTCGATAGTTTCATGATTGTGTGGAAATGGTCCTTCCAAGATTTCTTGATTCTTCTTCATTTTTAAAAACGATTTACAAGTTTTTGTAGAGCAGGCCCAACGTTCAATATAATTTGCCAGCATTTTGTGAAACCGATATCTATACCCGTCTATCACAAAGATACTTCGATTTTTAAAACTAGTTGTAACTTCCATATTATCTATTCAATGCACTACGTGAAACAAGCAGGAAACTAAAAACTAGAATGAAGTTAAAATTTCCCAACCACGTTTTTATACCCCTAATACTCGTTAGGAATTTCTTTAATAATTAAATTGCAATTAAATACATAGATACTTATAGGGCTTTCCACATTAACTTGCACATAAAGCTTGTAGTCATTTCTATGTGGAAATTTTAAATTTGGTATAGTTATTTTACCATTCATTAGGCCCATTAAGAGCAGGTAGTTGGGACGCTTCTTACGTAGGACCCGAAACAAATACGGGACGCTAGATACCTCCTTACGGATGTAATTAGTAAGCTTGGGACGCTAGTTGCATTTTCCGCTTTAAAAGTTATCGCATGATTTTGCTGAAGATTAAACTTTACTTTCATTTAATTGCTTTGTTTGCCAAGAATATCTCTTTAAAAACTAATAACTAATAACATTTTATATCTAAAAATTAAATACTTATCTCAAAGGCTTATATATCCCTGTATCCGGAATTAATTTGAAATATTTCAAATTTTAAAATTAGCACAACATTAATGATTAATTTTAATTTTCAAAAATTGTTTTAAAATGCTTCAAGCTTGTTTTTTAAATGCCAAGTTTTTTTTTCGAAATATTGACCATTTTTTACTAAAATGACAATTTACCACTAACCATTTGTTATTATTATTCCCAGGCGCACATATAGAAGTCCATTCAGATAGGGGCAATTTCTCTGTGATATTACCAATCTTACTGACATTGGGATGAGAAGAAAAAATTAGCCTAATTTTACTTCTCTAAATAAAAATCCTTTTTCATACTTGCAAATACAAGCCCAATATTTTTTTTATATTTATCGCATACGAAACAAAATACAGGTCCACATGACCTTAAACCACAACTGAATCAACCAGGAAAACAACAGATATTTTTGTCAAAACAAAATTAAAAAAAAATGTTGAGCTTTAATACACCTTCAAAAACAACCAAAATGTCCTTATTAATTTTAGCACTAATATGATAACTAAATGCAAAAACGTATAACCGGGGTCAATTTAAAAATATTTTCAGAAATTTCAAATTTTCTGTTTACTTGTCAGATTATTTTCTTATAATTACAAGCTTAGACATAAAATATATAATATTTGCTGAAATTTCACCATTTAAAATTAGACCAACGGAAATATGGCGGTTTTTATTAAACTTGTATTTATTTTGATTTTCTTGCAAACTTTCGAAATTCATCATGTTGACTTGTGATAGAAATTTCTTATTTTTCATGAGAAATTTTTATTGTAATTTTTGGTTTTTAAATCTTAAATACTAAAGATGATTGAATGCTTAAAACTTTCTAGCAGTATTGGCTTTTTCTAGAAATATTGACTTTTCTAAAAAACTAGAGCATAATTTCGGCATTGTTTGTTGTATTTTTATTTTGCACTCAAAATCTGTATGTATTTTCCCAAATACATATTTTGATTTCTTTTAATATTTATTTTTCCAAAATATTCACTTTAAACTGTACTGTGATTTTTCGACTTTTTCTAGAAAATTTAGATCTACTTGAGCAATAAAATTCAAGCTTTTTATTTTAAAATTTCTATTTTAAAATCAAAATTAAAGTTTTCTCTGATAATGCAACTTGTTTTTTTTTTCGAAATTTTTATTATAATCAAGAAATGCCGACTTTTTTTCCGAAATTTTGAGATTGTCATTTACATTTGGGTAAAGTATAAGGTTCATTTTCGATTACTTTAAATATATTTTTTTATAATTCCTACGTTTAATTGATATACCATTTTTTTTTACATTTCCTCATTAATCCCGAAAGATTGCGTTTCTTTTAACTTGTTAGTCGTCTTGTTTCAAAATTTATCTTTTAGATGTGTCCAAGTTTTCTACCTGATCCTTTCTACTTTGCGTTTAAAATCCTTACGGTTTTCACTGAAATTTCGATTACAAACTTAAAATTTTCAAATGTGAAAAGTTTTTTCTAAAAATTAAGACTCTTTCCATACGTCCCGATATATTCTTTCAATACTTTCTTTTTTCGAATATTTAATTTTTACACGAATCGATTTTACTTGGTTTTTCTCAAAAATTTGTCTGTAATTTCGTCTTTTCGCTCAAAACTTTAGTATCAATCTTACTATCAGAGCTGCACTGTTCTTTCTCTCCTTTATTCCCAACGCCTTACAAGCTGCTTTGTGGCTGACGTTCGTGAGATGGTCGTGCAATAAGAATAATTGTTTCTCATATAATAATAGTAAAATATGATTTAGTGAATTACAAGAAACTTCAAAAAAAAAATTATCACTATTAGTGATGTAAAATCTCAAAAACTATAATATATAAAATTTGTAAAATTATGTGACATTTACATTTAACATGAAACATATTTTAAATATTTTCGGTATCGCTATTGCAGCTGCCCTTATGGACTTTGTAGTGTATGTGTATTCGAATAATCATTCGATTCTAAAAAGTATTCGAAATCAAAGCATTAGATTTTGAAAATCGAACGATTCTCCCCTCGCTAATTAGAGTGACTTTTAGTTTCGATCTGCCTCTACTAGATATCAGTCAATGAAAATACTTTCAATGAAACACAAAAATAACATTATGTCAGATATATTTATTATAGTGTCCACATGTAACAATTTATTCAAAATATTGTTACGTGCCTTATCGGTTCGAATTGATACACGTGATGGATTTATTCCCACTTTATTACTGAACTCAACTTGAATCACCACAATTTACAATTAACTCACTTCTACTAACTTACTAATTGCACTGATTCTAACTGACTGACTCGAGGGAAAACTGACCGCCTTTTTATAGTTTCGGCCCGCGTTCTTCCAGAATTTTCGGCAGATAAGGCTTATTGAATGCCGAAATTTCTGGAACGCTTATCTGCCGTTTGTTTCGTTATCGCGGCCGCTTTCCCCTTATCAGAACCTTCTAGAAACCTTTTTTATTTACTAAATTCTACAATTCTATCCTAAATCCTATTTCATCTATTTACATTGCGTTACACTGCCTCCCCCTTAGAAATGATCGTCCCGATCAGTTCCAATCAGTCACTTCGCCACTAAATTTGCATAGTCTGTTCAGGTGCACCACTTTCGTTTTACTCCTGGAGCTACGCTGGATCCTGTATACCAAGTCGTTGATCCTCTTCACCACTTTGTACGGCCCTTCCCAAGATGGCGTAAACTTTGGCGAAACTCCTTTCTTTCGCTGAGGGTTGTATAGCCATACCAACTCGCCCTCACTGAAACCACCATGATTGGCACTCACGTCATACCTGGCCTTCATCCGGTCCGTCGCCAAGTTGATCTTCGTCCGCACCAGAGCATGCGTCTCCAGTATCGCTTCCCTCAAGTCATCTACGAAACCCATCGTTTCCCTGGGGACCTCCCTTGGTGATCCAAACACCAAGTCACACGGAAGCCGCAGTTCCCTCCCGAAGATCACTTTTGCCGGAGTCTGACTTGTAGTTTCATGAGTTGCCGCGCGATAGGCCATCAGGAACAGTGGTAGATGTCGGTCCCAGTCGTTCTGATGTTTGGAAACGACCTTCGAAAGATGTTCCTCTAAGGTCCTGTTAAATCTCTCCACCATTCCGTCAGACTGTGGATGAAGAGGTGTTGTTCGAGTTTTCCTTATTCCAAGAAGACGACACACCTCTTGGAAAACCCCCGATTCAAAGTTCCTTCCCTGGTCCGAGTGTAGTTCAAAGGGAACACCAAATCGACAGATGAAGTTGTCCACAAGAACCCTTGCGACTGTGGTGGCTTCCTGATTCGGGATGGCATAAGCCTCAGGCCATTTACTGAAATAATCCATGGCCACCAGGATGTACTTGTTTCCATCGTCTGAAGCTGGGAATGGTCCTGCCACATCGATTGCAATTCTTTCAAATGGAGCTCCCACATTATATTGCTTCAGGGCCCCTTTGGTTCTCGTACGAGGACCCTTGGATGCAGCACAGGTGACACATTTCCGACACCACCGCTCGACGTCCTCCCTGCAGTTAACCCAATAAAACCGTTTTCGAACCTTCTCCAGGGTCTTGTTCATCCCTAGATGTCCACCAGAGGTCCCATTGTGCACCTCCCACAAGACCTGTGGAATCTTCTCCTGAGGCACTACCAACTGCAAGTTGACACGCTTTCCATCCGCGCTTTCCCATGCTCTCTTCAGTACCCCGTCCTCGACCTGGAGGGATTCCCATTGAGCCCACAAATTCTTAAGAGCTGGACTTCTGTCGGAAACTTCTTGCCATTCCGGTCTGTCTCCAGCTTCTTTCCATTCCAATATGGGTCCGATATCAGCGTCGCTCCTCTGTAGCTTCCGAAGACCTTCAACAGTCCATTCGTCTTCTGGCTGGACAGAAGTGACCCTTATATCCACCATGTCCTCATGGTCCTCAACTCGTTTGCAGTGTTTGCAATCACCACAAGGTCTTCTGGACAAAGCGTCAGCGTTGTTATGCTGTCGTCCCGGTCGATGATGCACCTTGAAGTGATACTGCTGAAGCCTTTCTAACCATCTAGCCGTCTGTCCCTCCGCGTTCTTCATTCGGAGTAACCAAGAAAGTGCCGAATGATCTGTCCTGATAAGGAATTCTTGCCCATATAAATACTTGTGGAAGTGTTCCACGGCCTTCACTATCGCAAGTAGTTCCTGCCTGGTGGTGCAATAGTTCCTCTCCGGCTTCGTCAGGATCTTGCTGTAATACTCGATTACTCTTTCTTCACCGCCTTGAACTTGGGACAGCACAGCTCCAATGCCGACGTTGCTGGCATCTGTGTCTAACACAAATTTCCCAATCTGCTGAGGATAAGCCAAGATAGGACTTGTGCACAAGGCGGACTTCAGTTTTCGGAAAGCGGTATCACAGTCGGGAGTCCAGACGTACGGCCTTCTTCCTTCCGTTAGTTGATGCAACGGCGCAGCGATGTTGGCGAAACCTTTCACAAATCTTCTATAATAGGTACATAGCCCCAAGAAACTCCTCAGTTCATGTTTGTCTTTGGGTCTTGGCCAGTCACGAATTGCTTGAGTCTTGCTGATATTAGTTTCAACTCCTGCGGCTGATACAGTGTGGCCCAAAAATTCTACTTTCCTTTGGAACAAAGAGCACTTCTTTGGATTCAGCTTTAAGTTGGCTTGCTTTAATCTGTCGAAAACTTCTTGAAGATTTTCCAAATGTTCTTTAAAGCTCTTGCCCATCACCATGACGTCATCTAGGTAAACCAAGCAAGTTTTCCAAGTGAGTCCTCGAAGTACCAGTTCCATTAGACGTTCGAAAGTAGCCGGTGCGTTGCATAGCCCAAAAGGCATAACCGTGAACTGATATAATCCACTCCCAGATGAAAAGGCCGTCTTTTCTTTGTCGTCGGGGTCTATGCTCACTTGCCAATATCCACTTTTCAAGTCCAAAGTTGAAAACCAGGTGGACCCAGACAAGGTCGTTAGGGTGTCATCAATTCTTGGCAAGGGGTAGCTGTCCTTTTTAGTAACGTCGTTTAATTTCCGGTAGTCGACACAGAATCTTGTTGACCCGTCCTTCTTTGTAACCAAGACTACAGGGGAAGACCATGGACTATTGGACTCCTCGATGACTCCATCCTTCATCATCTTCTTAACCAGTCCCGCGACTTCCTCTTGCTTGGCCACCGGTAATCTTCTAGGGGGTTGACGAATAGGTGTTGCATCGCCGGTGTTGATTTTGTGTCGAACTACGTCGGTCCTTCCTAGATTTCGGTCTCCATCGGTAAAAACGCCGTGGTTTTTCTTTAGAAATGACCTAGCCAGAACTACTTCTTCCTTGGACAAGTGTTTCAAGTCCACTTCCAACTTGACTTGCCCAACCTTCGCTTTCTGAACTGGCGCACAACTGTCTCCCAAGGAGCTTATTGAGGTTACCGGGGTACAGACTGCCAGAGTAGTACCCTTTTTGATTGAGCGTGCTGTTGGGAACACGTTGGCAACTCTCACAGGTACCTTCTGAGATGCTTTAACCACGGATCTCGCCACTAGCAAATTCTTGGAAATGTCATAAGTCGGTTCCACTAATCCAACGCAGCAGCCCAAATCTCCTTTCATCACAGCCATAACCGTCTTCTCGCTGCTTCCCTGCACTACAGCTGTTTCGCAGGCAAACAGTCTTACCTCCTTTGGAGTGTCCTTTGGTGTAGTCAGGACAAGCTCTTCATTTCCAATCTTTAAAATGTTCTGCGCTGGGTCGAAAGTAAAGCCATGTTGCCTGATTACGTCCATCCCCAGAATCAGTTCGTCTTCGATATCTGCCACCAACACCCGATGCGAAATCCTTAGTTTTCCCAGACCAATCATGACGTCTGCCTCTCCTATAATTGGCGCAGTATCTCCCGTAACTGTTCTGAGGACCATTCTTTGCGACAGCACCCTCGGCCGCGACGGTAGGATGTTCCTTCGTGCCAAAGTAACCATGGCGCCTGTGCCGACTGTGGCCTGTACATTCCTTCCATCTACGCTGGCTGCAACTACTAAACTTTCCATGGTTCTTTTTATCTGTTTGATGGAAAGAGTTTTGGGGGCTCGTTGCTCGACACCAGCCAGTGAGTGCCCCTTCCCACTGGCTGATTTTAGTTTTCCTGCTGTGGGACTTGTTGACTTCTTGGGGCTGACCTGCAGTCCTTCTTGAAGTGCCCCGGTTTGCCACAGTTGTAACATGTGCTTCTGTTGGATCTCCCTTTTAGGGTTCCTACCAGTTCTTGGATGCTCGCGTCCATTTTCTTTAGGCTAGCGCTTATGTTCGCGTTCATTCCCTTTACTTCCTTCGTGTTAGCGCTCATACTCGCATTCATTTCTTTTATGTTAGCGCTCATGTTCGCGCGATCAGTGTCATTCGCGGCCTCTTCGATGTCAGCTTTCCTAATTCTCCGTGACGCACCTGGCTCTGAAACCTTGTAAGCGGCTTCAACCTCCAAGGCTCTAATCAGTGCCTCCCTTGATGTTCGGACGTTCGACAAGCGTATCACTCTCTGGACTTCCGGGTCTCTTATTCCTTCTATGAAAATTCTAACTGCGTGAAGTTCCAGAAAATCGGTTGGTGCTGTTGAATAGGCAATATACGCCAGCCTTCTCACGTCAGCCTCGAATTCTTGCAGGGTTTCGCCACTTTTCTGCCTTCTCACTAGCAGCTGCGACTGGACAACTTGCTGCAAATGGTGGTCCCCAAATCTTAGCTCTAAAGCCCTAACTAGATCTTCATAATTGGCTTGTTCTTGATCCGATAGAGTTCGGAGTAATTCCAGAGCATCTCCGCGCAGGGATACCACTAATGAGGTTGCCTTTGCTTCTTCCGTCCACCGATTTGCCTTAGCAGCAGCTTCGAACTGTTTTCTGTAGGTGTGGAAGGACGTTTTTCCGTCATAGGTCGGAGGTTTTACCTTTTGGGAAGAACTAGCAGGTACACTTTCGGATTCATGTTGTGTGCTTTGTCCACTTAGCAACTTTTTCATGTTGCTGATCTCCCTCCTTGTT
This sequence comes from Dastarcus helophoroides, assembly GCA_028583605.1. Taxonomy (NCBI): domain Eukaryota; kingdom Metazoa; phylum Arthropoda; class Insecta; order Coleoptera; family Bothrideridae; genus Dastarcus; species Dastarcus helophoroides. The sequence goes on from CM053336.1 coordinate 29,898,641, forward strand.
GCATTTTCCAAATCAAGAAGCTTGCTGTTGAATTTTTCTTTTACTTCTCCAATTTCTTCCCTGACTTCGCCAATCTCTTCCTGCATTTCTTCTCTTATTCCAGTAATTTGTTCTTTCACTTCTTCTTTCATTTTTTCAGTTATATTTGCTAGTAGACTATGCAATTCTTGTTTTTCTGCATTCCTTTTCTGATCTTCTTCTTCTTTTTCTTGTCGTCTTCGTTCTTCCTCCTGTTCTTTTTCTTGTCGTCTTTCTTCTTTGTCTTGTCGTCTTCGTTCTTCCTCTTGTTCTTTGTCTTGTCGTCTTCGTTCTTCCTCTTGTTCTTTTTCTTGTCGTCTTCGTTCTTCCTCCTGTTCTTTTTCTTGTCGTCTTTCTTCTTTGTCTTGTCGTCTTCGTTCTTCCTCCTGTTCTTTTTCTTGTCGTCTTCGTTCTTCTTCCTGTTCTTTTTCCTGTCGTCTTCGTTCTTGCTTTTGTTCTTTTTCTTGTCTTCTTTGTTCTTCATCTTGTCGTCTTCGTTCTTCTTCCTGTTCTTTCTCCTGCCGTCTTCGTTCTTCATCTTGTCGTCTTCGTTCTTCATCGTGTTCTTTAAACATTGCGAATAACGCTTGCATTTGTTGTTCCATTTTGGCCGATTTTAATCTCGTATCCATAAGCGTATTTGAATGTTCACGAATTTATTTGACGCGCCTCGTATAACTATTTAACAGTTTAAAAGGTCCGAGATAACGTCAACTACGACACCTGGCACGAATTTTTTTTTCGAGTAATAAAGCACAATCCACGAACAATCCCGCTTCTGACACCAAATGTTACGTGCCTTATCGGTTCGAATTGATACACGTGATGGATTTATTCCCACTTTATTACTGAACTCAACTTGAATCACCACAATTTACAATTAACTCACTTCTACTAACTTACTAATTGCACTGATTCTAACTGACTGACTCGAGGGAAAACTGACCGCCTTTTTATAGTTTCGGCCCGCGTTCTTCCAGAATTTTCGGCAGATAAGGCTTATCGAATGCCGAAATTTCTGGAACGCTTATCTGCCGTTTGTTTCGTTATCGCGGCCGCTTTCCCCTTATCAGAACCTTCTAGAAACCTTTTTTATTTACTAAATTCTACAATTCTATCCTAAATCCTATTTCATCTATTTACATTGCGTTACAATATATTCCCACTTCGGTCTCCATCGTCAAAGTTGACGTAACGTCAGTAATTGAATTACCCGAAGTCATATAATTCGAGGCAATTTTCGGTATAGTTAGGTCAATCACATCCAGGGACCGGTTCTGAAAAAAAAAAACCATTAGAACCCTACTTTGTAGATAAAAAAATATCAGACGTCTACTCGTAGACCTAAAACTAAACCATGTGTAATCAATATAAAAGCTACACATAAATACAGCAATAAAATGGAAAAATCTGACGACTTACCTGAATATTCAGAGATGAATTTTCCCCAACTTTCTTCTTTTTACAGGGGTCTAGATTAGAAGAAAATTCCCGTTTCCGTTTTTCGTTGTTGGTATTTTTTGAATTAACATCTGAAATAAAAGTAAATAATCAAACAAAATACCAAAAAAGTTATTTTAAAATTAAAACTCATATCAACAATATTGCTTGCATGCCTTTTAAAATTAAATTCCTTAAAATTAATAGATCATTCAGCGAATTTCAGAACGTAAAAGTTTCTCAAGTTATCATTTTTAAACGTCTACTTTCGCTATGTGAACTTTTTCTCGATGTTTTAAGTACTTTCAAGGGAAATGCTCACGGGAACTAATAGGGTTGATTCCCCCAAGGGCAAGATTTTTGAGGCACACAAGACAGTCGGAGACAGCAAATTTCCATGCGGTCCAGCTTGACACGGTGAGGACTCCTGTCTACCGAGACTCTTTTTTTCTATTGGACTCCTTATCGAACGGAATTTTCCCCAAAAATTACAACCTATCCTTTTTAAGAAGGCGCTTCATCACCATCTATCCTTGTTTCCGCAACCTATTCGCAGTGCTTTGAAAGCACAATAGAGCTGTCATATTTGTCACACAAATTCCTCTAAGTCCCCATTCCTGTCTCTCCAAAATTTTCCCAATCCCCTCTCCCAACCCTAACTCCCTATATTCCCTAATATCCCTAAACTACCCCCAACCCCATTTCCACCCCTAACCCAAAACATCCCCATTTTCACCCCAACCCCATTTCCACCCCTAAACTACCCCCACCCCAAAATCATCCCCATTTTCATCCCTTTTTCCACCATTAAAACACCCCTTCCCCAAAACTTCCCTTCTTTACACCCCCGATCCTATCATCGCCGCGAAAAACACCGACAGCACTTCAAGTCTTCTGGCGTACTCCTGGAAGCTCACCGAAGAGATCAGTACGACGGCCAATATACAGCCCGACTTCTTTTATAACGACTAGTGTTTCGGCATTAGAGTTGTTACTGGTAGGTTCCTAACCCTCTTTTTCAGACAAAGGAAATTCCCTGCGTCATGGCACCTACCCACAAGTGCAAGTGCGGGGCCCAGTTAACATCTGCCGAGGCCCTACTTCTTCACAACTCGGTGTGTGACAAACGCGATCGTTCGCGTTGCGCCTTCTGCGGGGTGACTTTCCCGACTTTTGCTGGCATACGCCAGCACGAACGGAGAGCTCACCCTGCAGAGTACAACAAGGCCCTGGAGAACAACTTACCAGCACCCGAATCCTCCCTTTTTGCCAAGATGGCTTCTATAGAGGCTAGAGCCATTAATGGCGTTTTTGTGCGTGAAATGGAAAAGGCGACCGGTTTGACGAAAGACCAAATAAGGTGCCGTCGGGAGAAGGCGGAGTACGCTAAGTACTTGGCCAAAGCCAAGGCGGACCTCAAAAAGAGGTCCCAATTCTTTAGGCCAGCTTTAACATCCCAGCAGCCGACCCCTTCTCCCCACAACAGAACGTCCTCGTCAACCACCACTAACACCGAAACCTGCCCCGTCAGGCCGGTTGCCAAGCCTCGAGCGGCAATTCCGGCACGAGTTACACGTAGCCGGAGGATCGAGCACAGGGCCGCCCAACAACATCCACACCAAAGGCCCCAAAAAGCCGCTCCTCAGCAGAGGCCAATATCTAAAATAACGCCAGGAGGATCCGGGTCCATTCCCAAGAAGCTTCCAACCCCCTTGGAGCTGGAAGGGCCAGCAAGGCGCACGAGAAGTAAATTTACTGAGAATGCCGCCAACCACATTGACCATCAACGACTGACCGGAACCAGCATGCCGCCATCCCACCCACCATCACCGAGGAGGCGAATACGAGTGCGCGCCAGGTGCCTGTTTGCCTTTATAGTGCCGTGGTGTCTGCGCAGGTCAAAGAAGCAGAAGCCTTCCCCGCGCTAGACTGTTCGCACTCGCTTGAACCCCCCACCGACTGCGTTTGACCTCCTCAAAAGAAACCTGCTTGCAGCCCGGGAGCCCATTTCTCCCAGGAGGCAGGTCCCCCTCGGATATCGGCCGCAAGGCCCATCTCCCCGGGAGTTACCAACTCTACGGAGCAGACTCCAACTGCTGCTCCCTGGAGAGCGAGGAGGAGCATGTCCGCTGCGGACCTTCGTCCGGAGCGGGCCGATGGAAATGGGCAAAACCCATTCCTTGAGGCCATTGACGGGCTCCTCTCCGACCTCCAGGATGGTAATATCACACGCCTTTTCTTGTTGATAAAGGCTATTAGGAAGGAAGACCCCAATGCGTCCCAAAATTTTCTGGACGCTTGAGTTAAGGAGTTTTTTCTCCCACCTAAATACAAGAGAGTTGGTAACCCCCCCAAAAACCCTCCAAAACACTATGGCCAAACAACAACCGGCCAAGGACCCCGCGCCAGCGCCTTTAAGAAGGCCCAAGATCTTTATGGCAAAGCTTGACCGGCGCTGGCAGGGGCCATTATTGAGGGTAGGGAGATGGGTCTTGTGGAAGATCTCCCGGAGGACCAAGCCATACATGATTATTATCGGGCACTATTCGAACGCCCGAAAGGAGACCCCTTCAGACCTCCACCATTGACTGGCCTTAAGACCGCAGAGCCAGTCATGGTTCCGATCAGGGGGGATGATGTTGCGAAGGCCAAGGATGGGTGGCGAAGAGCCGCCCCCGGTCCTGACGGTGTCTTAACGGAGACCGTCAAGGCCGTAGATAACGCCGTTTTGGCGATACTTTTCAACTTCATCCTGGCACGCAACATCATCCCCACTGATTGGAGGAGGCTGAAGACGGTCTTTATCCATAAAGACGGGGACGGGCGTACGGTCTCCAACTACCGCCCCATTTCTATCGCCCCTGCGGCTTTTTGGTTGTTCCATAGGATTCTCGCGGCTAGGCTAAGCAATGCCACGAGCCTCAACGCTCACCAAAGAGGCTTCACGAAAATCGATGGAACACTCGCAAACACATACATTCTGGACCACTACATCCAATCCAGAAAAGCGGAGGGGAGACCGTACTGCGTGGTCTCGTTGGATCTGAGTAAGGCGTTCGACTCAGTGCCCCATAGTGTCATCCTAAGGGCAATGAGGAGACAAGGGGTTGAGGAGTCTCTGATCGCGTATGTCAAGAATATGCTTGATGCATCTACCACTACCATTAAAACCCCGCGGTCCACCATTGGACCAATACCCATGCAAAGGGGCATTAAGCGAAGGCATTAAGCGAAGGGACCCTGTGAGCCCGATATTGTTCAACTTCGTCATGGATGAGCTGCTGGACACACTGAACGATGGCCAGACGGGTGGGTCCATCAGCCCAGGTATTAAATGTGCTGCGATGGTATTTGCGGACGACGTTGTGCTCATGGAGGACTCAGACCTGAAAGTCCCAATCCTTTTGGACCGAATCTCGGAGTTTCTGGGTAACCGGGGACTCCAGATCAACGTAAAGAAGTCCTATAGTCTAAGTACCAGGACACTCCATAAGAGGACTAGCGTCGTTTTAAGTCCATCTACGCTATAGACGGCAATAAGATCCCTGCCGTCTCCGCTATAAACACAGTTAAATATCTGGGCAATGACTTCGGCCACAGCGGTGTTCAGAAGCCCTCCCTGACGAACTTGAGCTTGTGGCTCTCGAGGCTTACTAAGGCTCCCCTAAAACCCGATCAGAGGCTCTTCATCCTGAAGACCTACCTTGTCCCTCGGCTGCAGTACGGGTTGCAGGTTGAGAAGGTTACATCGAGGATTTTGAAAGAGGCCGACAAGATGATCCGCTTCTTTGTAAAGCGCACCCTCTATCTTGCGCGCACGACCCCTGACGTGTTCATCTACGCAGCGGTGCGAGACGGTGGACTGGACTTCCACAACTTGAGAAGGAAAGTCCCACGCACCCTCTTAGGAAGGTTGACGGGTTTGTTGGCGGCCTCCAACGACCCTGTTCTGCTATACATGCTCTAGACACAGGACGCGCGGAACATCTTTGCGCGTCTTCCGACTCTGGCTGAAGAAAAACCCTTTTAGCAATTCTGGAGGGACCAACTGCGTAAATGCCCCTTTTCACGTGGCTTGGACTTGGCGCATAAGGACGTAGCCAGCAGAGATTGGCTGACCACCCGACCACCAAAGTGGTCTAAACGTGATTACGTACAGGCGGTTTATCTTCGTACCAACAGTCTGCCTACTGCATCAATCCCCTCTAATTCATTTAAGGCGCGGAGATGCAGAGGAGGTTGCAGGAGACGGTCTCGCATGTCCTGCAGTCCTGCCCAGTAACTCACTGGGAGAGGATTCGCAGGCATAACGGGGTCGTCTCTAAGATTGCTGCCCACTGTAAGAACAAGAAGTGGGTGGATGAACCGCATGTACGTCACCCGGATGGCACATTTTATAAGCCAGATTTAGCCATCCATAAGGGCACGTCCAACGTCATCATAGCCGACGTCCAGGAATCGTGGAAAGGAAACATTCCGATGGGGGTTGTATACCAGAACAAGGAGGAGGTCTACAACAACCCTAAATTCCTGGAGGCAGCGCGGAGGCGATGGCCGGGGAAATCCTTCACTTTCACCCCTATCATCGTGGGTGCCCGGGGCATTTGGCCTCGGTGTAATGCACCGGCATTAGATTCCCTTGCTATTACCTCCAACCTTAGGAAGAGCGTGGTGGCTTGGCGTGGGGGCCTTCCATCCACAGGTCGTTCATGCGATGCGTGTGGTCTAGAGGCGTGGCAGGCTTCGGCCGAACGACCAGCCCCCACAAAATGCGACATTTCATCGGTCGCAGCGCGCCGCACGACCCTAGCTAGTAGTCTCTGTTGTTATTTTTAAGTATTTGTAAGTAGAATTAGGCGGGCAATGATTGGGCCGCATACTTGCTCAGTATTAACACTTTGTACATGTATTTATTTAATAAATATTTTAACTAGCCATTTCCACCCCCAAACTACCCCTACCCAAAATCATCCCCATTTTTATCCCCAACCCCTTTTCCACCCCCAGAACATCCATATCACCTTCGAGAGTCTACCAGTCCAGTGACGCAGGCCTTTACACGGCCTAAGCGGTTTTGTGCGTGTCTACGACCAGTGACATCACTGGAGTTTTAATTGCTAGGTGCCATAACCCTGATTTAAGGCGAGGATAACCTCCGAAGCCATGGCACCTAGCCTCCGATGTAAGTGTGGCGTGCCTTGCACGACCACACAAGCACTTTACCTGCATCAGTCCACTTGCGACCAAAGGGACAGAGGGCGATGTGTGTTCTGTGGGGTAGCATTCGCGACTTTTGCTGGCGTCCGCCAGGGCGAAAGAAGAGCCCACCCCACAGAATACAACCAAGCTTTGGAAGATAAGCTACCTCCGGCCGAATCGACTCTCTTCGAGAAAATGGCGGTCATCGAAGCCAAGAGTCGAAACGGCATATTTGTGAAAGAGATGATGGCAGCAGCTGGCTTGACGAAGGACCAGATACGGCACCGTAGGGGTAAGGAGGCCTATGCCACATATTTGGCAAAGGCTAAGGCGGACCTCCTTAAAAGAGGCAACCCATTTAAGATGACCACAACATCCAGGTTACCAATCCCTTCTCCCCAAAACTCTCCGCCGATAAACACCACCACCACCCAAGCCAGTAGACCCGCCAAGCCAGCTGCACGAACAGGACCAGCGCCATCTCTCCAAAGAGTCACTCGGAGTAAAAGTACTGATACTCCTGTAACCACCACTTTGTCTACCTGAGTGACAAAAAAGGTAGTTAAGTCTTCCAAGCCCTCCCATAACACCCAGGAACCCGGACCCGCCCAACGAACCCAAAGTCGCAGCGTGGATGAGGCCGCAAACCAACCCCAACATCAAAGGCCCAAACCCGACAGTCAGCCCAAAACTGCAGCACCACCACTGCCAACTATCCGCGAGGAGGAGGCTGGAGTTTTTGAGTGCCGGGAGAGTAAATCAACAAACCAGATAAGTAAAGTGCCCAAGGCCCACGACCCCCCCATTCCGGACCCGGCGCACCCATTGAGAACCTCAGTGGAATGCGTTCGGCCTCCCGTAAAACCTCCCTCCTGCAGCCCAGGAGTCCACCATTCACAGGAGGCAGGCCCGTCCGGGATGTCTGCCACGAGGCCCAAACCCCCAACTGCCATCAGCTCTGTACAGCAGAGTACATCTTCTGCTCCCTGGAGAGCGAGGAGGAGCCTGTCAGCCGCAGAGTTAAATCCAAGGCGAGTGTCAAGGGACGGGCAAGTTCTATTCCTCAAGGCTATAGACAGGCTCCTTGAGGCTATAGACAGGCTCCTCGCCGAGCTCCAGGACGACCAGCTTGTGCAAGTAGCAAAGCTGGTTGATGCCATAAGGGAGGAGGATCCTATTGCGTCTCAAAACCTTCTGGACGCATGGGTTAAGGAATTCTTCCTCCCCTCTCGCGCGAGAAGAGCTGGTGGTAGTAAACCCCCTCCTAAACACTATGCCCAGAATACCACGGGCAGTGGTTCCCGTGCCAACGCCTACAAGAAAGCCCAACAGCTCTACGGAAAGGCTAGGTCGGCGCTGGCAGGAGCCATTATTGAGGGAAGGGGGATGGACCTCGTGGAGGATATCCCGGATGACGAGGCCATTTTAAGACACTATCGGGAACTGTTTGAACGCCCGAAAGAGAATATCAGGCCTCCACCGATAACCGACCGTAAAACATCCCAGCCGGTCATGCTACCGGTCGCTGAGGATGATGTTGCCAAGGCCAAGGAGGGATGGCGTAGATTGGCCCCCGGCCTTGACGGAGTCCTTCTGGAAACCGTCAAGGTTACTAATAATAGGATTCTAGCAATCCTATTCAACTATGTCCTGGCGCGCAACATCATTCCCAGCGACTGGCGCAACATGAAGACGGTCTTGATACATAAGGACGGAGACCGCAGTACGCCTTCCAACTTTCGCCCCATTTCAATAGCTTCAGCCGTTATAAGGTTGTTCCACCGAATTCCCGCGAAGAGGCTTGGTAATGCTACCAGTCTCAATGCCCACCATTGACGGACAAAAGATCCAACCCGTCACATCGCTGAACACCATCAGATATCTGGGTAATGACTTTGGTCACAGCGAAGTACAGAAGCCGGATCTCACGAATTTAAATATATGGTTAGGGCGACTCGCTAGGGCCCCCTTAAAACCGGACCAGCGTCTCTTCATCCTCCGCACCTACCTCATCCCGCGCCTCCAATACGGGTTGCAGGTTGATAAGATCACGTCCAAGATTTTGCGCAAGGCCGATAAAATGGTAAAGTTCTTTGTCAAGCGCGCATTACACCTAGCGCGCACAACACCGGACGTCTTCATCTACGCGGCACTGAGAGACGGTGGACTGGGCGCCCCAACTTAAGAAAGGAGGTGCCACGCACTCTCCTTGGGAGGCTTACTGAATTGTTGGAAGTCTCCGAGGACCCAACGTTGCTATACGCTCTACAGTCAGAGGAGGCGCGTAACACGTTCAAGCGCCTACATTCCCTGGCTGAAGATAAACCCTCCCAACAACATTGGAGGGACCAATTTAGGAATTGTCCCTTTTCCCGGAGCCTGGACCTATCGAACGAGGACATCGCTAGCAGAGACTGGCTGACCACCCGACCACCTGGGTGGTCAGGGCGCGACTACGTGCGTGCGGTTCAGCTTCGAACCAACAACCTCCCAACTGCATCAATCCCCTCCAATCCTTTCGAGGCGCGGAGATGCAGGGGAGGTTGCAGCAAGCAGGAGACATGTCCTGCAATTCTGCCCAGTTACGCACTGGGAAAGGATTCGCAGGCACAATGGGGTAGCCTCTAAGATTGCTGCCCACTGCAAGAACAAAAAGTGGGTGGTCGAAGAGGAACCGCACGTGCGTCACCCGGATGGCGCGCTATTCAAACCGGATCTTGCCATCCAAAAGTCTAATAACATCACGGTAATAGCTGATGTCCAGGTCTCGTGGGAAGGGAACGTTCCTATGGGGGTTGTGTATAGCAACAAGGAGGAGACTTACAACAACCCTAAGTTTCTTGAGGCAGCGAGGAAGAGATGGCCGGGAAAAACTTTCAATTTCACCCCGATCATCGTGGGTGCCCGGGGTATTTGGCCCCGGTGCAATGCCCCGGCAACCGATATCCTAGCCATCTCATCCAACCTTAGAAAGAGCGTGGTGGCCTGCGTTCTTAAGTGGGGGCCGTCCATTCACGGATCTTTTATGCGGTGCGTCTGGTCCAGAGGTGGGGCGGACAACGGCCCGAATACCCAACGCAGCCGGCGGGCGTCGCCGCGCGCTAGCTCCGCCATAACGGCTGCGTTGACCAGCACTTGAAAGAGATCGCCATCTGTCTATGCGATCTGGGGCAATATGAGTGGTGCAGTGCTCGACAATTGGCCCATGTGATCAGGGCCCCCCAGAGCCTAGGCTCTGGAAATATTCTTGGTAATTTAGCACTGCTCCAACAGCCCCAACTTGGTTCACTGCTCTATCACTCATTAGCTAAGCCCTGCAGAGGGTCGTGTGTTGCATTCCACATTTATGTCTAAACAGTATTGTACATGTATTTATCTCCAATAAATATTATATATAGCCAAATGCCTCGTCATCCAATTAGTGACGCGCATGAATGGATTAACGAGATTTTCAACCAGTAAAGGGCATCTACGGCCTGTTATGCGTGAGGACTCTACTGGAATTGCTGCCCTCGTGGCGGCGCGTCTTATCAGCGTAACTGACTAGCCTCCGTTTCGCCATCCTTCCTTAAGGATGGCCGTGTCCTAGGTCGAAAGACAGGCGGATACGATAAACCTCTTTACTGTCCCTACCTACTATCTAGCGAAACCACTGCCAAGGGAACGGGCTTGGAAAAATTAGCGGGGAAAGAAGACCCTGTTGAGCTTGACTCTAGTCTGACACTGTAAGGAGACGTGAGAGGTGTAGCATAAGTGGGAGATGGCAACATCGACAGTGAAATACCACTACTTTCTTTACTTACTCAGTAAGGCGGAACGCGTGCGCCGTTCGCCCATGTGGCGGCGGCTGTCACGGTCATCTTTAGGGAATCAACCAGCCATTTGCAAATAACGACTTTCATTTGTATTAAATGAAACATATTCTTTCATAGAAGATGCTAACCCTGGATTGCGGACACGATCTATGACTATGCCGCCGATTTCATATCTTATTTCATCAAAAAGTAAAGCTATTCCATTATTAACAAATTTTGCTATTGCAGATGGATTTCCGTCACTTAATGTCAATTTTCCTTCAACATATAAACAATTTGCCCAAGGCAAAGTGTATATGTCCTGCTGTTGTATTGGAATCCTTATTTCGTCGTTGTTATTTAAAGCATTTGATGCATATGGTTGATAGGAATGCTTTTCGGCATAAACAATAGAGTTGTCGAGTAACGTATTTTAGTTTACATTTAATATTTCAAAATTCATCCTACTAATTCTTCGCAAAAGATTTTAATCGAAAGCCTAAAGAAATAAGATAATTCTTATTCAACGATGTTAATTGTTTCGATGAACTTGTAATACTAAATGAATTTTCAGGCTTTTTAATACTTATTTTGTTATCGTAATATAAATTATTATTTTTTTGAATGAATCTTATACCCATAATTAATTTCTCAGAAAACTTTTTTTAAATGCAGTCTAATCGTCAACACTTTGTTATTAAAATTAACCACTCTACCAGACTGATCTGTAATTTTAAGTGCTATTTGCTCAATTTGTCGAGTATTTATTGATAAATAACATCTTTCGGAATTTCGATAATTTTAAATCCAGGTGGCACTGTTGGTGTAAATTCATGTACAATATTGTAACGCAATGTAAATAGATACAATAGGAATTAGAATAGAATTGTAAAATTTAGTAAATAAAAAAAAGTTTCTAGAAGGTTCTGATAAGAGGAAAGCGGCCGCGATAACGAAACAAACGGCAGATAAGCGTTCCAGAAATTTCGGCAAACGATAAGCCTTATCTGCCGAAAAGTTCTAGAAGCCGGGGGCCAAAACTATAAAAAGGCGGTCAGCTTTCCCTCGAGTCAGTCAGTTAAAGTCAGTGTAATTAGCGAGTTAGTAGAAGTCAATAATAAGTGAGTTAATTGTCAATTGTGGTGATCCAAGTTGAGTTCAGTAATAAGGTGGGTCTTATTCGATAAGTGTAATCAATTCGAACCGATAAAGCCCGTAACATTTGGTGTCAGAAGTGAAATTTTTATTGTGCTTTATTACGAAGAAATTAACCAAGTGTTCTCGCGGTTGACTTTATCTCGGACATTTTAAACTGTTAAATAGTTATACGAGGCGCGTCAAATAAATTCGTGAACATTCAAATACGCTTTATGGATACAAGATTAAAATCGGCCAAAATGGAACAACAATTGCAAGCGTTGTTAGCGATGTTTAAAGACAAAGAAGAAAAAGATCAGGAGAAAGAACGAAGACAACAAGAAAAAGAACAGGAAAAAGAACAGGAGAAAGAACGAAGACGCCAAGAAAAAAAACTGGAAAAAGAACAGGAGGAAGAACGAAGACGACAAGAAAAAGAACAGGAGAAAGAACGAAGACGACAAGAAAAAAAATAGGATGAAGAACAAAGACGACAAGAAAAACAAGAAGAAGATTAGAAAAGGAATGCAGAAAAACAAGAGTTGTAAAGTCTATTAGCAAATATAACAGAAAAAATGGGAGTAGACGCTGCAAAAATGAGAGAGGAAATCAAAGAACAAATTACAGGAATGAAAGGAGAAATGAAAGAACAAATAACAGGAATGCGAGAAGAAATGCAAGAAGAGATTGGCGAAGTTAGGGAAGAAATTGGGGAAGTAAAAGAAAAATTCAACAGCAAGCTTCTTGATTTGGAAAATGCAACAAAGAGGGAGATCAGCAACATAAAAAATAACATGAAAAAGTTGCTAAGTGGACAAAGCATACAACATGAATCCGAAAGTGTACCTGCTAGTTCTTCCCAAAAGGTAAAACCTCCGACCTATGACGAAAAACCATCCTTCCACACCTACAGAAAACAGTTCGAAGCTGCTGCTAAGGCCAATCAGTGGACGGAGGAAGCAAAAGCAACCTCATTAGTGGTATCCCTGCGCGGAGATGCTCTGGAATTACTCCGAACTCTATCGGATCAAGAACAAGCCAATTATGAAGATCTAGTTAGGGCTTTAGAGCTGAGATTTGGGGACCAACATTTGGAGCAAGTTGTCCAGTCGCAGCTGCTAGTAAGAAGACAGAAAAGTGGAGAAACGCTGCAAGAATTCGAGACTGACGTTAGAAGATTGGCGTACATCGCCTATATAACAGCACCAACCGACTTTCTGGAACTCCACACAGTTAGAATCTTCATAGAAGGAATAAGAGACCCAAAAGTTCAGAGAGTGATACGCCTGTCAAACGTCCGAACATCAAGGGAGGCACTGATTAGAGCTTTGGAGGTTGAAGCCGCTTACAAGGTTTCAGAGCCAGGGGCGTTACGCAGAATAAGGAAATCAGACATCGAAGAGGCGACAAATGACCCTGATTTCGTGAATATAAACGCCAACATGAAGGAAATAAACGCGAACATGAAGAAAATGGACAGGAGCATGAACACTAACTTGAAGAAAATTGACGCGAGCATTCAGGAACTGATGGGAACCTTTAAAGGCAGATCCAACAGAAACACATGTTACAACTGTGGCAAACCGGGGCACTTCAAATAGGACTGCAAGTCGGCCCCAAGAAGTCGACAAGCCCCACAGCAGGAAAACTAAAATCAGCCAGTGGGAAGGGGCACTCACTGGCTGGTGTCGAACAACAAGCCCCCAAAACTCTTTCCATCAAACAGATAAAAAGAACCATGAAAAGTTTAGTAGTTGCAGCCAACGTAGATGGAAGGAATGTACAGGCCATAGTCGACACAGGCGCCATGGTTACTTTAGCACGAAGGAACATTCTTCCGTCACAACCGAAGGTACTGTCGCAAAGAATGGTCCTCAGGACAGTTACGGGAGATACTGCGCCAATTATAGGAGAGGCAGATGTCATGATTGGTCTGGGAAAACTAAGGATTTCGCATCGGGTGTTGGTGGCAGGTATCGAAGACGAACTGATTCTGAGGTCGGACGTAATCAGGCAACATGGCTTTACTTTCGACCCAGCGCAGAACATTTTAAAGATTGGAAATGAAGAGCTTGTCCTGACTACACCAAAGGACACTCCAAAGGAGGTAAGACTGTTTGCCTGCGAAACAGCTGTAGTGCGGGGAAGCAGCGAGAAGACGGTTATGGCTGTGATGGAAGGAGATTTGGGCTGCTGCGTTGAATTAGTGGAACCGACTTATGACATTTCCAAGAATTTGCTAGTGGCGAGATCCGTGGTTAAAGCATCTCAGAAGGTACCTGTGAGAGTTGCCAACGTATTCCCAACAGCACGCTCAATCAAAAAGGGTGGTACTCCGGCAGTCTGTACCCCGGCAGCCTCAATAAGCTCGTTGGGAGACAGTTGTGCGCCAGTACAGGAAACGAAGATTGGGCAAGTCAAGTTGGAAGTGGACTTAAAACACTTGTCCAAGGAAGAAGTAGTTCTGGCTAGGTCATTTCTAAAGAAAAACCACGGCGTTTTTACCGATGGAGATCGAAATCTAGAAAGAAGGGACGTAGTCCGACACAAAATCAACACCGGCGATGCAACACCTATTCGTCAACCCCCAAGAAGATTACCGGTAGCCAAGCAAGATGAAGTCGCAGGACTGGTTAAGAAGATGGAGTCATCGAGGAGTCCAATAGTCCCCTGTAGTCTTGGTTACAAAGAAGGACGAGTCAACAAGATTCTGTGTCGACTACCGGAAATTAAACGACGTCACTAAAAAGGATAGCTACCCCTTGCCAAGGATTGATGACACCTTAACAACCTTGTCTGAGTCTGCCTGGTTTTTAACTTTGGACTTGAAAAGTGGATATTGGCAAGTGAGCATAAACCCCGACGACAAAGAAAAGACGGCCTTTTCATCTGGGAGCGGATTATATCAGTTCACGGTTATGCCTTTTGGACTATGCAACGCACCGACTACTTTCGAACTTCTAATGGAACTGGTACTTCGAGGACTCACTTAAAAAACCTGCTTGGTTTACCTAAATGACGTCATGGTGATGGGCAAGAGCTTTAAAGAACATTTGGAAAATCTTCAAGAAGTTTTCGACAGATTAAAGCAAGCCAACTTAAAGCTGAATCCAAAGAAGTGCTCTTTGTTCCAAAGGAAAGTAGAATTTTTGGGCCACACTGTATCAGCCGCAGGAGTTGAAACAAATATTAGCAAGACTCAAGCAATTCGTGACTGGCCAAGACCCAAAGACAAACATGAACTGAGGAGTTTCTTGGAGCTATGTACCTATTACAGAAGATTTGTGAAAGGTTTCGCCAACATCGCTGCGCCGTTGCATCAAATAACGGAAGGAAGAAGGCCGTACGTCTGGACTCCCGACTGTGATACCGCTTTCCGAAAATTGAAGTCCGCCTTGTGCACAAGCCCTATCTTGGCTTATCCTCAGCAGATTGGGAAGTTTGTGTTAGACACAGATGCCAGCAACGTCGGCATTGGAGCTGTGCTGTCGCAAGTTCAAGGCGGTGAAGAAAGAGTAATAGAGTATTACAGTAAGATCCTGACGAAGCCGGAGAGGAACTATTGCACCACCAGGAAGGAACTACTTGCGATAGTGAAAGCCGTGGAACACTCTCACAAGTATTTGTACGGGTAAGAATTCCTCATCAGAACAGTCGATTCAGCACTTTTTTGGTTACTCCGAATGAAGAACGCGGAAGGACAGACGGCTAGATGGTTAAAAAGGCTTCAGCAGTATCACTTTAAGGTGCATCATCGACCGGAATGACAGCATAACAACGCTGACGCTTTGTCCAGAAGACCTTGTGGGGATTGCAAACATTGCAGACGAGTTGAGGACCATGAGGACATAGTGGATATAAGGGTCACTTCTGTCTAGCCAGAAGACGAATGGACTGTTTAAGGTCTTCGAAAGCTACAGAGGAGCGACGCTGATATCGGACCCATATTGGAATGGAAAGAAGCTGGAGACAGACCGGAATGGCAAGAGGTTTTCGACAGAAGTCCAACTCTTAAGAATTTGTGGGCTCAATGGAAATCTCTCCAGGTCGAGGACGGGGTACCGAAGAGAGCATGGGAAAGCGCGGATGGAAAGCGTGTCAACTTGCAGTTGGTGGTGCCTCAGGAGAAGATTCCACAGGTCTTGTGGGAGGTGCACAATGGGACCTCTGGTGGACACCTAGGGATGAACAAGACCCTGGAGAAGGTTCGAAAACAGTTCTATTGGGTAAACTGCAGGAAGAACGTCAAGCGGTGGTGTCGAAAATGTGTCACCTGTGCTGCATCCAAGGGTCCTCGTACGAGAACCAAAGGGGCCCTAAAGCAATATAATGTGGGAGCTCCATTTGAAAGAATTGCAATCGATGTGGCATGACCATTCCCAGCTTCAGGCGATGGAAACAAGTACATCCTAGTGGCCATGGATTATTTCAGTAAATGGCATGAAGCTTATGCCATCCCGAACCTGGAAGCCACCACAGTCGCAAGGGTTCTTGTGGACAACTTCATCTGTCGATTTGGTGTTCCCTTGGAACTACACTCGAACCAGAGAAGGAACTTTGAATCGGGGGTTTTCCAAGAGGTGTGTCGTCTTCTTGGAATAAGGAAAACTCGAACAACACCTCTTCATCCACAGTCTGACGGAATGGTGGAGAGATTTAACAGGACCTTAGAGGAACATCTTTCGAAGGTTTCCAAACATCAGACCGACTGGGACCGACATTCTACCACTGTTTCTGATGGCCTATCACGCGGCAACTCATGAAACTACAAGTCAGACTCCGGCAAAAGTGATCTTTGGGAGGGAACTGCGTCTTCCGTGTGACTTGGTGTTTGGATCACCAAGGGAGATCCCCAGGGAAACGATGGGTTTCGCAGATGACTTGAGGGAAGCGATATTGGAGACGCATGCTCTGGTGCGGATGAAGATCAACTTGGCGACGGACTGGATGAAGGCCAGGTATGACGTGAATGCCAATCATGGTGGTTTCAGTGAGGGCGAATTGGTACGGCTATACAACCCTCAGCGAAAAAAAGGAGTTTCGCCAAAATTTACGCCATCTTGGGAAGGGCCGTACAAAGTGCTGAAGAGGATCAACGATTTGGTATATAGGATCCAGCGTAGCTCCAGGAGTAAAATGAAAGTGGTACA
>CM053336.1:29919678-29932178 GCA_028583605.1 Dastarcus helophoroides
CGAAAGGGTACACGGGCATAATCGAATAATGAAGAAAATTGTGAACCGTTAGGATACCAAAAAATGGAGCGTGTAAGACAAACCACATGCCAGGCATTTAGACGGAACTTTATTTGAGTCAGATCCGGCTGTGCTTCAAGGCCTCAAGATCATTATAGCGGATGTTCAGGTCTTTTGGGAAGGTAATATCCTAATGGCTGCAATTTCTTAACAAAATAAAGAGTGTAAATGTAAAGAGTATACAACAATTCTTAGTTCACCGGAACGGCAATATGGATATGGCTCAGGAACGAAATTTTTTTCAGCCCTTCATTGAAGGAGTAAGAGTAACTTGGTCTTGCTGCAACTCCACATCAGTCGATGCTCTGGAAATAACCACCAATCTAAGGAGGAACATAATGGCGCATATGCTTTAATAAGACTTATTTATAAACAAGTTATTTATGCCAGGTGTATTGGCCCAAAACCGTCACTCACAGCCGAGAGCCAGAAACAACACAAAACCTACGTAGTGCGTTAGTAAATTGTTAGCCATTGCGAACACGGTCCAGTATGATTTGACGCAAGTTGGGGCTAAAAATAGAACCAGTGTTTTTTCATGTACCAAACCTACTTCATCCCCCACCTACAATACGGGCTGCATACGGATAAGATCACTTCAAGAATCCTAAGTGTGACGAGTGACTCATTGGGAAGGAATTCGGAAGCAAAATGAGATCGCTTCCAAAGGTGCTGATCACCGTAAGAGCAAAAAGTGGGTGATCGAGGAGGAGCCGTATGGCTATCACGACAATTTCTCGCAGACAATTTAGCGCACGACAATTCCTCGCGGACAATTCCCCGCGGGACAATTTGGCGCGTGTAACAATTCCGCGCCTGCTGCAATTCCTCGCTTACAACAATTTTGCTGAATGTTCATCTGTTTTCTCTAAGAGGGACAATTTTATGATTTTAAATCATGTCTAAATTATTTGCGGAGAAAAACCAATTTGAACCAAACAAAAATAATATTTTTTCATTCATTGATAATTATTTTATTCTTTAAATAATGATTTTATTGTTATATTGAATTAGGAACCCAATGATTTAATAAATATTATTCAATTAACGGGAGCCCCTGATGAGGGTAATTAAGGCTACAATTTCCTCTGAGGATTCTTCCAGGTAAATAGATGACCGAATTCGGACTTGTCCTCTGATTATGCCCCACAGTTGGTTTATAAAATTGTTAATTATCAAGTTCCTTAACTTGACATAATGAGCAACACTTTTAAGAAAATAATTTGTAATCGTTTTCTCTTAACTTGAAGCAATATAAAGGATAAACATTTTCTATTTAAAATTTGGTTGCTTTGCAAATATCTACCCGTTACCATGGTCCTACAATATATCGAGAGTGAGAAAGGCCGCCAGTTATTGATATTTAACAACCAAGTTCATATAAGAAAAAAAATTATTAATTCGAGCGAAAAAGTAATTTGGAAATGTGCACAATATCACAAGTGGCGCTGTTCTGGGAGAGTTCATACTCTTGGAGAGAAAGTTATTAAAAGTAGTGTCCACAATCATGTTCCTGACGAAGCAGAAATTAAATCCCGAAGAGCTATTGCAAGGATGAAGATCATGTCAAAGCGAATAAATCCAAGTACGCAAATGATGATAGCAACCATTTCTGAAGATATATCCGTTGCCGCTGCTGGCAAACTTCCACAACTTTCTGCCATAAGCAGAAATATTCATCGAGTACGCGCAAAAGAACAAGCCATTCCTGGAAACTTTACATCATTGCAAGAATTAATCATTCCCCAGGAATATACTACCACATCTTCGAGGCAACCGTTTTTGCTATACGACAGTGGGCCTGGTGACGACAAAAGTTTGCTCTTTTTTACTACGGCCAACTTAGAATTCATGTCAAATGGTGATCATTGTTATGCGGATGGAACATTTAGTACGACACCACGACCGTTTACTCAGTTATATACGATTCATGGTATTCAGTATAAGAACGTACTTCCACCTGTATATGCCTTGCTGCCTAATAAAATGGAAAATACATAAAATCGTATATTTTAAGCTTTAAAGATATTGAAGCCTGGACTTCAACAGTTAACATTTTTAGTACATTTTGAAACAGCTGCAATAAATGCTGTTCTGAATAAATTTCCCGATACTACATTACGTGAATGCTTCTTTCACTTTACACAATGTATATGGAGACATATTCAGCAAAATGGGCTGCAAATTCAATATACACAACATCCTGATTTTGTTTTAAATTTACGACTTCTGGCAGCTCTGGCGTTCGTGCCGGAGCACGATGTCGTTGAGTCGTATGAACTTTTGCTTGATAGCGAATTTTATACTCAGAATAAAAAATTACTAATGCCGTGGCTAAATTATTTTGAAGACACATAGATAGGCCGAGCACACAGAAGAGAAAAAAAGACGTCCCCCATTATTTGCCAGAAATATATGGAATTGCTACGAGATGATCGTGCAAGATATTCGGCGCACCAACAATGCAATTAAAGGGTGGCACAATAGCTTTTCATCCATGATTTATGGCGCCCATCCTAATCTGTGGAAATTTATAAAAGTGATTAAAAAAGAAGAACGTCTAAACCGAATAAAAATAGAACAGTTTGTGGCTGGAAATCAAGCACGCCAAAAAAAGATATACAAATACACAGCTAAACGTATAAAAGTTATAGTCAAAGACTACGGTAGTAGACCACTTTTAGATTACCTTCGGGGTCTAGCCCATAAATTTAATTTGCAAATTAAAAACATAAACTACTTTTAATTCATATTTATCTGTTGTAATAATAGTTGTGTCATGACAGTTTTACATTACGTATATGGATAAATTTTTTAATATTATTATTTCCCAAATATTGTTTTATATTAATAATTGTCGGTTATTTTCAAAAAAACGAGAACAAAATAAGACTTTTTTTGAACTTATAATACCTCAAAACTTACTACTTATGATCCTATTTATCTAATTAGGCCGAATTTTTGCACGCGAGAAATTGTCGCACGCGAGAAATTGTCTAAGCGAGAATTTGTCTAGCGCGGAATTGGTAGCGATGAATTGTCGTTTGTTAAATTGACCGCGAGAAATTGTCGTAGAACCGCCGTATGTGCGTCACCTGAATGGCATGTAATTTAAGCCAGATCTTGTCATCAACCAGAATAAAAATAGCTGACGTCCAAGTTTGAGAAACAACAGGATAAAGGTTGTATACAGTAAAAAAAGAAGGTCTACAGCAGCTTAAAGTTCTTGAAAGCAGCAAGCTGAAAATGGCCATTTAGTTTCATCCTTTTTGTAATGGGTGTCCGGAGCACTGGCCCCGGTACAATGCTCCGTCATCTAATCTTCTGTCTATCACCTTAAATCTTAAAAAGAGCCTGGTTGTCTGCGTTTTTAAGTAGGGTGCTTCATTTACAAGTCTTTTATAAAATGCATCTGGTGCAAAGATGAAGCAGGCAATGGCTCGAATGCACATCGCGGCAATAATGGCAGAATCAACGCACGACAACGTACCTTATGTTACACAAAAATCAGGTACATAATGCCTCTAGGAGTACATCATTTCCTATGGACATCTGTAAAATAAACTATGAAATACTTAAAACAAGCCGAACCAGCTGGTTTGAGACAGTTTACTTCAATGAGATTAAAATAATACTCGGTTTCTGCGTACGGCTAAGAAGAGCTCTGTTATAGAAGTAGGTCACAAAACGTAAATTCTTTTTTTTAATTTAAATAACTGTCCACTTCTCTTAAGCACGTAATGGTCTGAAGCTATTTTGGATTGTATTAAGTATAGCGGTACCGCAAAGTGCAGTCCCGTGAACCTCGTTAGTCAGCTCAAATTTCTCAAAAGCGGCTTCCTTAAGTATGCACAAAATATGAGGCTCCTGAAAAAGTACCTGATGCCAAGATATATTCACGCCCTGCAGAGCCTCACAACGACCCTCTACGTTCTGCGGAGGTAGATAGTATAGCAAGATGTCTCGTGAAAAAGTTTCTCTACCTTTCGTCCACGATACATGTCTCTGTCCTATACGCCAGCCTTAAGGTTGGAGAGTTCGGTATATTTAACTTCTCTCAGAAGATACCCGTGATTGTGAACGAGAGATAGAGAAAGCTGGACGACCTGTCGCGGAAGGTACTGAAGTTGTCCGAGCCCTGGAGGGCGAGGATATGTAGGTTGAAGGGACGGTTGTCGAACAGTAAAGCTATATCCGCGTATCATAAGAAAGCACTTTAGCATTCGTAGTATGGATGCGGCCTCCATCAAGTGTCCAATCACCGAGCGTCAGCAACTTCGTGCAGCGGCCTTTCAGCTGTTGGAGCAACGAGGATCATATCCGTGCCGTGCAACTGCGGTGCGGGGTTTTACCAATCAAGGGAATACTTCTAACCTGTCTGCAGAGAGACTATGTCGAGCCAATTGTGGCAAAACGGAATCTCTCTGTCACAATCTTCAGGGTTGCCCCTTATCGCATTGAACACGGACACGTCGGCATGACCAACTCGCCAGTAAGCTGAAGAAGACCGCTGCCCGAAAGGGCTGGACGGTCCAGTCGGAGCCGCATATTTAAAAAGCATCAGGCGTCATGAGAAAACCCGATCTGTTGGTGGTCAAAGGAGGACCAACTTATTGTTGCTAAGGTGAGCGTGAGCTGGAAGGGGCCTGACAGCCTCTGATCAACCTACGTTAGCAAGCAGGCCAAATATTCTAACAATGAATTTATAACCGCGATTGGCAGCAGATATCCAAGCAAATCCATCCGCATTCTCTTCCTTATCATCGGAATTAGAGTCGCCTGGAGCTCCTTGAATGCGTCTTTTGTTGCTGTGCTAAGGTTGACTTTCAGGGATATCGAAGACCTCATTACCCTCACCATTAAAGGGAAGGGGGGTGATAATTCACAAAAAGTTTATGCATACAGTTTGGTCAAGAGGTCGTACGCGTCGTCGCTTATTCCCCGCGATTTCAGCATGGGGGTAATATTTTAATCTCAGCGATAAACAGGAAGTATTAGGCAATGGGAAACCTAGGAAAAGCGTGCTGCTAATAGTATGGAGGCTCATTAGGGAGTTATATTAAAATGAGCCCACCGGCAGCTGAAGCCACCAAATGCTAATGTTTTTTTATATGTGCAGTGGTGCTTGCCTTGGCCAAAACCGCTTTTTAAAGTGTAATTTTGTTTAGCATATAAGTTTTAATCGTTTGAAAAAAGAACTGCTTTATTTTTCTTTTATGCTAAATGTTGACCACTTCTTGGTCAAATATTTTTATTTTGTTTGACCTAATCTTAGCATTTCTCCGATGACTGACTTTTTCTAGTTTTACTCATACTGTTTAATCCTTGCTGTATACTTTTGATTAATAAAAATTTGTTATTATATTTCAATCAACTGGGGCATTAGAGAGCTTGAGTTACGCGTCTGATCTACATCCTGTAAAAATTTGGTTTGGTAACGAAAACGTTAATAATGTAAGCGATGCAGGTCCCCAGCACCGGCTGATGACTCCAAATAGATTAGCTCCGCGAAGGCCGCACTTGCCACCGGAACGTATCATAGCCGGTTACGGGTGCGACCTTTGCAACAGAAAGTTTAGAACTTGCGTAGGTTTATCACAACACCGACTATTTGCTCACCCGATGGAGTATAACCGCGATATCAATCGTGTTAGGGCAAGGTGATCAGAGAAGGAGACCAGACTGGTAGCAAAAATGGAAGCTCAAGCTTTGGTCGATGAGAATGTGCGTCCTCCCAACGAGCACCTGGCAAGACTGTTTCCTGATCGGACACCAGAGGCATTTAAAGGTAAGAGGCGTCAAGTTGATTACCAGCGATTGGTTGTGGAGTTCGGCAGAAAATTAAGAAGAACGCCGGACCACTCTGGCCGCTTAATTCTTCTAGCGACGAGGACGCGGTTATAAGCGACCTGAAATAACATGTAAGTCACCCCGGAGATCAGGGGTTTCTAGACGCTGTCATATAAGTAACTATGACTCTCTTAATAGCAGCGAGAGCGTGCGGACGTATTTCCAGACGCTTCGCTGTTAATTGCATTTTATAGTGATAATTGTTGCTGGTTTTGCGTCAAAATTGGTGGGCAGTACTTTCGTATCTATGATTAACTGTCCTGTGAATTGTGTGTTAATACGCCGCCAAACATCCGAGATGCGGCGTGTTATGTGCTTCGTAGTTATTACCGTCCGCATGTAAACATTTATTAGCAACGGCACGGTGCTATTCAACCAAGGAGACCGAACATCAAGGTCCACCAAGGTTACAGTGACGTCACACCTGGATGGATCCTCTACTTGGCAAGTGACGTATACGCCAGCCATCAAAATTTCTCTAAGTCCCCGTTCCTGTCTCTTTCCCAATTTTCAACTTTCGTTTTCCAATTCCCATCCCCAACTTCCAACTCCACCAATCCCCTATACTCCTAAACTCCCCAATTTCCACAACTCCACAACTCCCCAACTCCACAACTCCCCAACTCCTCAACTCTTAACTCCTCAACTCCCAACTCCACAACTTTCAACTCCTCAACACCCAACTCCTCAACTCCCTTTTTTTTCCAAAACTCCCAAAATTTCTTTTCTTGCAAGTTTTTTTTTTCTTTCCTACTTTCACACTAAGAGAAGTGACGATACACCGGCGACACCACTGAGAGTTTTTTGTCTTGATGTAGGCCACTCTACAACCTAAGCTGTCAAAACATTTTATTAACGACCAGTGTCATTCACTGGAGGTTTAACTGCTAGGTGCCATTACCCTCATTTTAAGGCTAGGAAAACCTCTAAATCCATGGCACCTAACCACTTATGTAAGTGGTGCGTGTCCCACGCAACCATTCGAGAACTTCAAATCCACCAGGCCACATGCGGTAAAAGGCACAGAGGGCGATGTGTGTTCTGTGTTACTCAAATGTACACTGGGAACACTTTGGTCCATGGGGGCTGTGGCTTTGTGATCTAGCGATTCGTGGAGCATAGATAGGTGGTACAGAATTTGTAATAAGCCAAAGTTTCCTTGTTAAGTTCCGTTCCTCAGTCGAGGACTTGGTTAGATAATTTTTCCTTCCTCCCTTGACAACAAAAAACTAGGTTTTCCCTGCGGGGCTCACGAGGCTACGTGTTCTTCGCAAAGCAGGATGGTCCTAAACCAAACGACAGCAGATGCCATTTGCCGGGACTCGTCAGTAGTAGGTTGACCCTGTCCCTGTGGCGGAAAAAGTGCAGTAGTAGCAGCAGCCAAATGCCTCATTATCTAATTAGTGACGCGCATGATTGGATTCAATAAATTTCCAACTATTTCTACCTAATATTTAGCGAAACTACTGCCAAGGGAGCAAGCTTGGAAAGAAAGCTGGGGAAAGAAGACCCTGTTGAGCTTAACATTGGTCTAGCACTGTAAGAAGACATGAGAGATGTAGCGAAAAAGGAAGATGGAATCATTAACAGTAAAAGACCACTGTTTTTATCGTTTCTTTACTTACTCGGTGAGTCGAAACGCGTGCGTCGTTCGCCCATGTGCCTCAGAATTCTTAAGTTTATTTTTAATTTTACTTTAACATTTAAGACTTAGATGTATTAATTTTTTATTTTATTTGTTTTATTTTCAATCATATTAGTTTTTATTTAATAGATAGGATATTTTTCCATATTGCCCAGTTAGTAAACTTCTTTTTCTAACTGTTTTATTCAAAAAGGAAGCTATTTTCATATTAAAATAAGGGTTCTTAGTTGACATTAAAAGCTGTCAGATTTTTCTCAATCTGATAATTATATTCATCTCTTTGCTTGCAGATGTGGTAAAAGCTATAAAACTCTTTTCGGTCTTAAGCAACATCAAAGATGCTACTGCAGGGTCAATAATTTAACAGCTCTGGTTGCTTGTGATAAGAATCGTTCATACTGCAATATTGTTGAAAGAAATTTCATAATTTCATTAAACTATTTCCTATTGCTTAGCCATAAGAATGTTGATAATAGGTTGTTTTAACCTTTTGATATTTTTTGAATTGATTATTCTTTCTAGTTTATATAATTTGCATTTAAGTATTTGTGAACAATATATGATTTCTTTGTGGACTGCGAATTTTATTTTTTAATATAAATAAATAAATCTACCATAGCGGCATAGCAAGTAAATGATTTTTATTTTTTAATTCGGAAACCGGCCGTCGTAGGACAAAAAGTCAGGAGCTCATTTTTGATAGAAACACAACAAAGACTAAGAAAATAATTCTTATTTTGAAAAATAGCGTTGGCGTCACATTTTTTTTTTCAAAAATGTGTATCGACCTGTTTGTGGGAACGCCACTGGTGGAATCATAACAAATGTTTTTTTGTCAAAATACTTGCTTTTATACCCAGATATCGTGTACTGAATATCAAAAAAATATCTAAACCAGTCTCAGAAATATTAAAGAAAAACCGATTTTTTCTTCAATTTTTACCGCCCTGTATATCGAAAATGAAGCGTTTCCGGACCTATGTTAATATGAAAATTTTGTCCTAAAATTGCCCAAGGAATATCCCCCTGCCGGTTCAGCATGCAATTATGAAACACCCTGTATATATCCGTTGGGTTTCAACCTCTGGCGATTGTGACAGGACCGCAACAAATATAAATAAAATTAAAAAAAAAAAATAAAGCCACGATAAGGACATCGCTCACAAAAATTCTTAACTTTCTAAATTATTAATAGAGCCATCTGAAGCAGATAAAATTAAGGCAAGTTTTAGTTTATACTAGAAGACAAAAATAAATCATTTAATGAATTGAATGGTGAGATTTATGATTTAGTTCTTGAAGGCGTAAACTGCAATGAAACAGAATTACAAGCAGAAATCAATGTCAGGGATAAATATTCACAGAATTTTAAAAGGTTAAAAATGAAAGTTTTTGATGAACCAGTTATATATCTGTTATATCTGCAAATTCTGCTCTAGACGTTAACAGTAAGAAAGGACTTAAGCTGTCTACCACTGAATTAAAAAGATTTGGAGATTATGTAAAAGAATGGCAACCATTTTGTGCACAGTTCCTGAAAATTGAAAATGTTGATGATATTGCTGATGAAGACAAATTCCAATGCCTTATCCAGGCTACTGTGCCAGTTTCGAGGGTTCGTCTATCGGGTGAAAGTTTTCCAATCAAAAGCGATAATTATTCTACAGCCATTCATAGTGTAACGCAATGTTAATAGGTGAAATAGGATTTAGAATAGAATTGTAGAATTTAGTAAATAAAAAAAAAGTTTCTAGAAGGTTCTGATAAGGGGAAAGCGGCCGCGATAACGAAACAAACGCCAGATAAGCGTTCCAGAAGTTTCGGCATTCGATAAGCCTTATCTGCCGAAATTTCTGGAAGCCGGCGGCCAAAACTATAAAAAGGCGGTCAGCTTTCCCTCGAGTCAGTCAGTTAGAAGCAAGTGCAATAAGTTGGTTAGCAATTAGTAAATAATTAGTGAGTTACTGTTCAGTTGAAGTGTGCCGCAGCAGGTCTCCAAGGTGAAGAGCCTCTAGTCGATAGAATAATGTAGGTAAGGGAAGTCGGCAAATTGGATCCGTAACTTCGGGATAAGGATTGGCTCTGAGGATCGGGGCGTGTCGGGCTTGGCGAGGAAGCGGGTCGCGGCTGACGTGCCGGGCCTGGGCGAGGTGAAGCGTCGTTCGCGGCGTCGGAACCGAGCCCGGTCCCGTGCCTTGGCCTCCCGCGGAACCATCTAGCTGCGAGACCCCGGAATCGCTCGCAAGGGCGCCCGGGTGTTCTCTTCGGCCGCCATTCAACGGTCAGCTCAGAACTGGCACGGACCGGGGGAATCCGACTGTCTAATTAAAACAAAGCATTGCGATGGCCCCAGCGGGTGTTGACGCAATGTGATTTCTGCCCAGTGCTCTGAATGTCAACGTGAAGAAATTCAAGCAAGCGCGGGTAAACGGCGGGAGTAACTATGACTCTCTTAAGGAAATTCCCTGCGTCATGGCACCTACCCACAAGTGCAAGTGCGGGGCCCAGTTAACATCTGCCAAGGCCCTACTTCTTCACAGCTCGGTGTGTGACAAACGCGATCGTTCGCGTTGCGCCTTCTGCGGGGTGACTTTCCCGACTTTTGCTGGCATACGCCAGCACGAACGGAGAGCTCACCCTGCAAAGTACAACAAGGCCCTGGAGAAAAACTTACCAGCACCCGAATCCTCCCTTTTCGCCAAGATGGCTTCGATAGAGGCTAGAGCCATCAACGGCGTGTTCGTGCGTGAAATGGAAAAGGCGACCGGTTTGACGAAGGATCAAATAAGGTACCGTCGGGAGAAGACGGAGTACGCTAAGTACTTGGCCAGAGCCAAGGCGGACCTCAAAAAGAGGTCCCAATTCTTGAAGCCTGCTTTACCATCCCAGCAGCCGACCCCTTCTCCCCACAACAATACGTCCTCATCATCCACCACTAACACCGAAACCTGCCCCGTCAGGCCGGTCGCCAAGCCTCGAGCGGCTACTGCAATTCCGGCACGAGTTACACGTAGCCGGAGCATCGAGCAGAGGGCCGCCCAACAACATCTCCATCAAAGGCCCCAAAAAGCCGCTCCCCATTAGAGGCAAACATCCAAAGTAACGCCAGGAGGATCCGGGTCCATTCCCAAGAAGCTCCCAACCCCCTTGGAGCTGGAAGGGGCTGCAAGGCGCACGAGGAGTAAATCCACCGAGAATGCCGCCAAACAACTTGACCATCAACGACTGACCGAAGACCAGCATGCCGCCATCCCACCCACCATCAACGAGGAGGCGGATACGAGTGCGCGCCAGGTGCATGTGCGCCTTTATAGTGCCGTGGTGTCTGCGCAGGTCAAAGAGGCAGAAGCCTCCCCCGCGCTAGACTGTTCGCACTTGCTTGAACCCCCCACCGACTGCGTTCGACCCCCTCAAAAGAAACCTGCTTGTAGCCCGGGAGCCCATTTCTCCCAGGAGGCAGGTCCCTCTAGGATATCGGCCGCAAGGCCCATATCCCCGAGAGTTACCAACTCTACGGAGCAGACTCCAACTGCTGCTCCCTAGAGAGCGAGGAGGAGCCTGTCCGCTGCGGACCTTCGTCCGGAGCGGGCCGATGGGAATGGGCAAAACCCATTCCTTGAGGCTATTGACGGGCTCCTCTCCGACCTCCAGGATAATAACATCACTCGCCTTTCTTTGCTGATAAAGGCTATTAGGGAGGAAGACCCCAATGCGTCCCAAAATTTTCTGGACGCTTGGGTTAAGGAGTTCTTCCTCCCACCTAAATACAAGAGAGTTAGTAACCCCCCAAAAACCCTCCAAAACATTATGGCCAAACATCAACCGGCCAAGGACCCCGCGCCGGCGCCTTCAAGAAGGCCCAAGATCTTTACGGCAAAGCTCGACGACCGGCGCTGGCAGGGGCCATTATTGAGGGTAGGGAGATGGGTCTCGTGGAAGATCTCCCGGAGGACCAAGCCGTACACGACTACTATCGGGCACTATTCGAACGCCCGAAAGGAGACCCCTTCAGACCTCCACCACTGACTGGCCTTAAGACCGCAGAGCCAGTCATGGTTCCGATCAGGGGGGTTGATGTTGCGAAGGCCAAGGATGGGTGGCGAAGAGCCGCCCCCGGTCCTGACGGTGTCTTAACGGAGACCGTCAAGGCCGTAGATAACGCCGTTTTGGCGATACTTTTCAACTTTATCCTGGCACGCAACATCATCCCCACTGATTGGAGGAGGCTGAAGACGGTCCTTATCCACAAAGACGGGGACAGGCGTACGGTCTCCAACTACCGCCCCATTTCTATCGCCCCTGCGGCTTTGCGGTTGTTCCATAGGATTCTCGCGGCTAGGCTTAGCAATGCCACGAGCCTCAACGCTCATCAAAGAGGCTTCACGAGAATCGATGGAACACTCGCAAACACATATATTCTGGACCATTACATCCGATCCAGAAGGGCGGAGGGGAGACCGTACTGCGTGATCTCGTTAGATCTGAGTAAGGCGTTCGACTTAGTGCCCCATAGTGTCATCCTGAGGGCAATGAGGAGACAAGGGGTTGAAGAGTCTTTAATCGCGTATGTCAAGAATATGCTTGATGCCTCTACTACTACCATCAAAACCCCGCGGTCCACTATTGGACCAATACACATGCAAAGAAGCATCAAGCAGGGGGACTCTATGAGCCCGATATTGTTCAACTTCGTCATGGATGAGCTGCTGGACACACTGAACGATGGCCAGACGGGTGGGTCCATCGGCCCAGGTATTAAATGTGCTGCGATGGCCTTTGCGGACAACGTGGTGCTCTTGGAGGACTCAGACCTGAAAGTCCCAATCCTTTTGGACCGAATCTCGGAGTTTCTGGGTAACCAGGGACTCCAGATCAACGCAAAGAAGTCCTATAGTCTGAGTACCAGGACACTTCATAAGAGGACCAGCGTCGTCTCTAAGGCCAT
>CM053336.1:29937178-29939985 GCA_028583605.1 Dastarcus helophoroides
AATTAGGTTGGTTTGGGGTACCACCAGGAAGGAACTTCTTGCGATAGTGAAGGCCGTGGAACACTTCCACAAGTACTTGTATGGGCAAGAATTCCTTATCAGGACAGATCATTCGGCACTTTCTTGGTTACTCCGAATGAAGAACGCGGAGGGACAGACGGCTAGATGGTTAGAAAGGCTTCAGCAGTATCACTTTAAGGTGCATCATCGACCGGGACGACAGCATAACAACGCTGACGCTTTGTCTAGAAGACTTTGTGGTGATTGCAAACACTGCAAACGAGTTGAGGACCATGAGGACATGGTGGATATAAGGGTCACTTCTGTCCAGCCAGAAGACGAATGGACTGTTGAAGGTCTTCGGAAGCTACAGAGGAGCGACGCTGATATCGGACCCATATTGGAATGGAAAGACGCTGGAGACAGACCGGAATGGCAAGAGGTTTCCGACAGAAGTCCAGCTCTTAAAAATTTGTGGGCTCAATGGAAATCCCTCCAGGTCGAGGACGGGGTACTGAAGAGAGCGCGGATGGAAATCGTGTCAAGTTGCAGTTGGTGGTGCCTCAGGAGAAGATTCCACAGGTCTTGTGGGAGGTGCACAATGGGACCTCTGGTGGACATCTGGGGATAAACAAGACCCTGGAGGAGGTTCAAAAACGGTTTTATTGGGTTAACTGCAGGAAGGACGTCGAGCGGTGGTGTCGGAAATGTGTCACCTGTGCTGCATCCAAGGGTGCTCGTACGAGAACCAAAGGGGCCCTGAAGCAATATAATGTGGGAGCTCCATTTAAAAGAATTTCAATCGATGTGGCAGGACCATTTCCAGCCTCAGACGATGGAAACAAGTACATCCTGGTGGCCATGGATTATTTCAGTAAATGGCCTGAAGCTTATGCCATCCCGAACCAGGAAGCCACCACAGTCGCAAGGGTTCTTGTGGACAACTTCATCTGTCGATTTGGTGTTCCCTTGGAACTACACTCGGACCAGGGAAGGAACTTTGAATCGGGAGTTTTCCAAGAGGTGTGTCGTCTTCTTGGAATAAGGAAAACTCAAACAACACCTTTTCATCCACAGTCTGATGGAATGGTGGAGAGATTTAAAAGGACCTTAGAGGAACATATTTCGAAGGTCGTTTCCAAGCATCAGACCGATTGGGACCGACATCTACCACTGTTTCTGATGGCCTATCGCGCGGCAACTCATGAAACTACAAGTCAGACTCCGGCAAAAGTGATCTTCGGGAGGGAACTGCGGCTTCCGTGTGACTTGGTGTTTGGATCAACAAGGGAGATCCCCAGGGAAACGATGGGTTTCGTAGATCACTTGAGGGAAGCGATATTGGAGACGCATGCCCTGGTGCGGACGAAGATCAACTTGGCGACGGACCGGATGAAGGCCAGGTATGACGTGAATGCCAATCATGGTGGTTTCAGTGAGGGCGAGTTGGTATGGCTATACAACCCTCAGCGAAAGAAAGGAGTTTCGCCAAAGTTTACGCCATCTTGGGAAGGGCCGTACAAAGTGCTGAAGAGGATCAACGACTTGGTATACAGGATCCAGCGTAGCTCCAGGAGTAAAATGAAAGTGGTACACCTGAACAGACTATGCAAATTTAGTGGCGAAGTGACTGATTGGAACTGATCGGGACGATCATTGCTAAGGGGGAGGCAGTGTAACGCAATGTAAATAGGTGAAATAGGATTTAGAATAGAATTGTAGAATTTAGTAAATAAAAAAAAGTTTCTAGAAGGTTCTGATAAGGGGAAAGCGGCCGCGATAACAAAACAAACGCCAGATAAGCGTTCCAGAAGTTTCGGCATTCGATAAGCCTTATCTGCCGAAATTTCTGGAAGCCGGCGGCCAAAACTATAAAAAGGCGGTCAGCTTTCCCTCGAGTCAGTTAGTTAGAAGCAAGTGCAATAAGTTGGTTAGCAATTAGTAAATAATTAGTGAGTTACTGTTCAGTTGAAGTGTGCCGAGTTAATTCAGTAATAAAGTGGGTATAATCTATCACGTGTATCAATTCGAACCGATAACGCACGTAACAATAGTTTAAAGGCGTGCTTTGAAAGACATGATTTGCTAATAGAAAATTATGTGCGAGAATTACTGAAGTTAGTATTACAAAATATAAATCATAAGGTTAGCTTCTCTATGTTAAACGACAAATTAGAGGCACAGTTAAGAGCTCTTGAATCGTCAGCAATGATATATCTATTTGTAGAGTTATGTGTTCCGAAAGAAATTTTCAGAGTGTTGCAGCAAAGCTCTGTATGTAATAGAAGTACTGATCTTCAAGATCAGCTTAAAAATTTAATGTTGTTTTTGCGTAGGAAAGTTGAAAATGAAGAATCAATTTCTTTAGATTTCGTTTTGTTTTAGTCCAGGACACATTTACAAGAATTGTTAACATAATGTCAGTTGCTTGATTTGTGATGGAAAACTTATGCTGGTTATGTGTACCAAACTAGAAAGTCAGAATCATTATGATCGACCCAGTCCCTCTGCAACCACTAAAGAAAATAACCAGGTATCTATTGAGAAAACACTATCCAATAATACTTATGCTGAGGTAGAATTGCAAACTTTAAAACTATAGATACGTTGAGATAACATTGGTTGTTACACACGAATGAGGCTTGATACAGGCTCTGAGCGGTCTTAACAAAGAATCTAGCCGATTATATGGGTTACTCATCACTCTGAGAAGAAAGTGTGATTCATGCTTTATTTGGGGAAAGCCAGTAAAGTCCAATATTGCACAATCGTTATCGGGTAAGGTTTAAAAACATTTTCAATAAATT
>CM053336.1:29939995-29987495 GCA_028583605.1 Dastarcus helophoroides
GTGAATGTGCACAAGTTTGAAGAGACATCATTGTGGCCGGTCTCTCACTCTCGTGCACAGCAAAAGTATAGCCATCATACTATACTGTTTAAGTCAGGATGGACGAGTTATGCTAATTTTTGTTTGTGTTTCAGAGAAAAAATGATGTGCACGAGGACGTGCACAGTGTCAGGATGGCCGTGTCGGCGGATACGCCACTGGTCTTAGAGAATTAACGAATCTGGAGCACCCAGGGACCTTTTCCCTTGGCGGGCGGAACGAGACCAGCACAGCGTTTGAGGGGACAGATTGCAGTGACGATCGAGACGGGATAGATCGATACGCGGTGTGCGGGTCAATGCCAAGTAGTAGTTTAGTTTGTGTAGATTTTAAATGTGGGAAGTTTGAAGACATTTTCACTTATCAGTATAATAATTTTATAAAGCAATTTTATTTAGTTTAATTAACCCTTGTCCGGGCAAGGGGAGTCTCACAGGCCCGATCCTTCATTTGAATGTTAATATTTACGTAAATATTTTTTTTAGATATTTGGAAATTTTGTTTTCTATAGTTTTTATGAGTTTGTACTTAATTGCCAGATTAGGATTTGCATTTATTCATCCATAATTGATAATTGATAAACTCTCATTAACGAGCATCCGGGCTTAATAGGCCCATTCCACTGATTATATTTAAAACCTTTATTTTGAACGTATTTACCTTTGATTTCAGAATTATGTTTTTGTAATATCTTTCATTCTTCTTACAGAAGAGATTTGTGTTAATCGTGGTAATTATTTTTATCATTATCATTATCTGGGTAGTTATGTAAATAATTACAAGTATATACAAAAATTTCTTATAAATACATACAGGTCCAAACGAACTTTCTTACTTTGAGTTGAGGTGTGATACAGTTACATTTAATTCGTTTTGTTTACTAAAAAATGTCTCAAAAGCGTTTGACAAAGCTGGAGCTTGCGAAAATATTAGATGATTCACCAGATGACGACGACGTAGAATTTATAATGTCGGACAGCGAATATGAAGAAGAAGACCATCTCTCGTCTGCTAGTGAAGATAAAGATGTTCAAGTGGTACACGAGGCAGAGAAATATACGGATATGTCCATTTGTTTAAAAAATAATGGTAAATTTATTGGAAAAGATTATACCAAGTGGAGCAGAACGCCACCACCTACAAGTCGAGTTCGTTCACGTAATATTATAAAATCAAAAGCACCTAAAGTTGTTTTATCACCAGGAAAACTGATTGAAGATCCTGTAGACACATTTCTATTGTTTCTATCCGAAGAAATTGTTAGTGAGATAGTGTTACACACAAATTCGGAAGCGAGAAGGGTACTAGAAAGTACTCTTTTTGGAAGCCATGCGATGTCATCGAAATTCTAGCTTTTATTGGTTTACTGCTAACTGCAGGACATCTAAGTGCTAACGATACTAGCTACGATGTTTTGTGGAGTCAGCTTTACGGCCCAGCAATCTTTCGAGCAACAATAGGGCTCAAACAATTCAAAAATTTATTACGGTTTATTAGATTTGATGATAAGGAAACACGTGCTCCAAGAAGAGAAAAAGACAAGTTAGCAGCTATCAGAGAAATTTGGGAAAAAGTAAATGGAAACATTATGAAGCACTACTTGCCAGGGGAAAACATCACAGTGGATGAGCAGCTCATACTTTATCAAGAAAGATGTCCATTTAGGCAGTATATGCCTTCAAAACCAAACAAATATGGAATGAAGGTTTGGTGGGTATGTGATTTCCAGACTTATTATCCCCTAAAAGGAATTCCTTATATTGGAAAAGTAGGAGACCAAGTTGCCAAAGGCCTCGCAAGCAATGTGGTCCAAGAGCTTGTGCAACCATATTACCATAGCAATGGAAATGTCACCTTTGATAATTATTTTACCGATTTAAATTTAGCAAATGTATTACTAGATAATGGTTTGACGTGCGTTGGTACAGTAAAAAAAAAATAAACGTTTTATACCAAAGGAATTTCTACCGCACAAAAGTCGGCAAGCGGAATCTTCTATTTTCTTATTTTCTGAAACAACATCTTTAGTATCATATGTGCCTAAGAAATACAAAAGTGTCATACTACTTTCTAAAATGCACCATACAAAAGACTGCTGCCAACAAATGCAAGCCCAAAGCTATAACTTATTACAACGAAACAAAGTGCGGAGTGGACACGTTGGACCAAATGGTTCACAAATATATGAGCAAAAGAAAAACAAATCGTTGGACCTTTGCTTTCTTTATGAATTTATTAGATGTCAGTGGCATTGCAGCATATTTTACATGGACTAACCTGAGACCAGACTGGAACAAAAACAAACATGAAAAAAGAAGATTGTTTTTGGTTTCTATTTCTGAGGCGCTAATAACTCCTCATATACAAAGAAGAAAAACGGCAGGTCTACAAAACACCATACTAAAATGTATAGGAGAATTTGTAAGCGAAGGACCAAAAAGACAAAAAATAGGATCAGAAACAGTGTGCAGAAGAAGATGTTATATCCGTCCCAAAGCGAAAGACAGAAAACAAAAACAATGTTGCGATATCTGCAAGCAAAATGTCTGCAAGGAGCATTCCACAAATAAAAACGCTTGTAATAAATAATATTTTGTAATCTAATTAAATTATCTTGTTTATTTTTTAATACTTTAGAATAAAAACCCTATTTAAAACGCGTGTTTGATATTTCTATGGGCGAACATGTCTCACTAAGCCAACGGGCCTCAAAGGCCCGAGTTGACCGGTAACGTTCATAAACTATTTTGCCCGGACAAGGGTTAAGACAATTAATAATGCAAAATATGTAGCATGAAAAAAATATAATTGCTGTCAATTTTTGGCTGCTATTTTTTAAGCAAATTATTTTAAAAAACATTTTAAATTACCTATTGTTAGATTTTTTTTTTCAATCTGAGACACTCAATAAAAAAAATTATGTAACATAAAAGAAATATAATGGCGTCTACTTACTTTGGTTAGCTATTATTTAAGCAAACTTGATTAAAAATATGTTTTTCGCATAAATGGTTAAATTGAAAAATGTTCTACATTTTTTCAACAGGGTCTTCGAACCAAAACTAAAACAAAAACTAAAAAAAAACGTTCTTTTGCTGAAACGAGAACCGGAATTAAACCGAAAAATATATGGGTTTGTTTCGGTCCAAAGCAGGTTTCATTGATTACGCTAAAATAATCTTAGTCTCAATTTGAATTCTGAAAATCTGTTGTTAAATAATATGAAAAAGTGTTACAGAGACTCAGTTTTTGCATAAAAATTAACGGATATTTCTATTTATTACAAAAATAAACCTTCTTTGTAAAAAAATCATAAATTTATTAAAAAATTAAACAGAAAAATTTTATAAATATATTATTTATTATATTATTTATTTGGGACTCTAACTTTATGTTTTAAATATTTAAAGTGAGAAATAATCTACAGCTTAACAGCAAGTTAAGCATCTTGCTTAAATTATGAGTATTAAATTTAAAGTTTTTTTATATGGTGTTCTGCAATCGATCTTATGTACTGTTTATCTCTGCCGGTCACTGCCAGGTAGAAAAAGATTTATTAGAAGAAAATATCCCAGGTTTGGTTTGTGTAGATTTTAAATTTGAAGACTTGTTTTACCTAATATTAGAATTTTTCCCTACTTATTTAATAATGCGAAATACATGAAAGAAATACAATTGGTGTGAATTTTTGGCTGCTATTTTTAGGCAAACTATTTTAAAAAGTGTCTTAAATTAAGTACATGTCGTAAGAATTTTTCACAATTTAAGACAATTTGTGATGAGATCTATGTAACATAAAAGAGATATAATGGTGTCCAGTTACTTCTGATATCTATTATTTAAGCAAATTTTCAAAATATGTAATGTGAAACTAAAACAAAAACAAAAAAAGCTTTTTTTTCTGTAACAAAAACCGGAATTAAGCCGAAAGAAATAGGTGCTTTTTTCGGTTTAATCCAAGTTTAAATGCCTTCCATTATAACAATCTTGGTCTTAACTTAAATTCTAAAATGTATTGTTAAATAATCTAAAATGTTACAGAAACTCATTTTTTCATAAAAATAAACAAATATTTCGATTAGCTATGAAAAGAAACCTTCTTAACATAAACTTGGAAACAGTTACCGTAAAAATATACAAATTTATTAAAAATAAAACAGCAAAAATTTTATTATTTAATATATTATTTATTTTGAATTATATTTTAAACATTCAAACTGTGAGGTAATCTATATCTTGGGTATATTATGGGTATCAATTTAAAGGGCTTTTTATATTGTGTTCAATGTATAAAGTTAGTTTCGCAAAACAAAGCAATAAAAGGACCAAATTCGGAATTAAAATATGACATAGGATCTAAGAAATAACTATACAGAAATAAAATAAATAAAATTCTGTTTTTGCTCCAAATATCAATTTTTGGCTCAAAATCTTGAATTACGACTAAGGAATTTTATTTTAATACTATTTTTATTATCGAATTTTTTGCATTTTTGATCTTTTTAAATTCCGATTTCCTCTGCAAATTTTTAAAATTTATATTTGTAAGAATTATTGACCTTCCTTTTTCAAAATTCAGAAATTTGTCAACGGTTTAGGTTCTTTTCCCTATTATTTTGGCTATAAACCCAAAGATTTAGGTCTTCCTTTTTATAGGCAAAACTTTTATTTTTCCCAATATTTTTTTAATTTCAACTTGCGTCTTTAATTCTAAAATTCCAAGAAGTGAAGGGTAACTTTACTTGTTAAGGGACCACATAAGATGAGGTGGACCGAATGATAGAAAATTTTCTATCATTCGGTTCTCCTCATTTTATGTGGTCCCCTTAACTTTATAATTAATTGTTGGTAAAACCGAAATTGTCTACCCCATTAGTTACATTTATGGCCAACATTTAATTCTCTAATTTATTGAACATTTTCTTTTTTAAAGTAGAAAAATTTATTTGCTAGCAAATTACCAAAAGCTCGACATCAAACTCAACACATTTATCTTTCTCTTTGTGTTTCAGGAATTTATTGTTCTTGTCTTGTTCTTGCTGCAAGAACAAGGTAAGAAATTTGTAAGCAAAAACAAAACAAGACCAGAAGTTCTTTTAGCCAGAGCAAAATTTCTTGTTAAAAAATTAGCAAGATGCAACATTTCCTGTTTTTTTTTTTTCATTTTTGCTATTTTTTTGACAAAAGCGCTAGCAGAGTGTTTTTAAAATTTCCAAATACACAACATACGCAAATAATAAATTCTAGCGCTTTTAAAAAAAATTGAAATTTCAGAAAATATTAAAATAAAAAAAAATTAATATTAATATGTTTTTCAATTATTTTTTTAAAATGATACTGTTTAGATATACAAAATTTAGAAAGAAATTTAATTTTTCCCTAAATTTTCAAGTTTATCCAACTCTTTAATTTTATTCTCTAAATTTCAATTTTTATTTGGATATTTAGATTTTGTATTCGAAATTAGAATTTTAGCAACAAAATTGTGACTTTGTTACGATTTTTTTTTAACAGTTTGACTTTAATCGCAAGATTTTTCTCCATCAAACCAATTTTGATTTACTATTAAAACTTGGAATTTTATTCTCAAGAGTTCAAATTTCAACTCTAAAGTTCAATCTAAAGTGGAAAATTGATTAAAAACATTACACTTATTTATAATCAAAAATTAAAAATTTGCTAACAAAAATTAAACATTTTTGAAAAAACTCGAACTTTTTCCAAATTTTGACATTTCTAGTTTCAACGTAATACCTCTGATATTTTTAATATTTTTAAATTATTTTGAATATTTCGCACATTTTAATTTTTTCCAATAATTTTAAATTTTTCATTCTTTTCGAAATCTCGAAATTACCATTTTTACTGCAAATAAATACAAAGTTAATTATAAATTCCGATAATTAGAAATTTCAAAATAAAATGTTTAAACGTTGAGTATTTTTTTGCAATTCGTTAACAATTTTGCTTGTAAAATTGGAGTTTTCTCAAAATATAAACTTTTTTCTCGAAATTTCCAATCTATATTTAAACCTAAAATAAAAAATTTTGATTTTTATAAGTTTCAATTTTTTATATAAATTTTGGGTGGGATTTCGTTTGAAAAGCCTACATCTCCAAGAGCAAGAAAAAGCAAGATTCTTGCTAGCAAGGCAAGAATCAAACCATCAAGAAATTGACAAGGCAAGAAATAAACCAAGAAGTTGGATAGCAAAACAAGAAATCTTACTTTGTGTATCAATGATTTCTCTTAAACTAACAGATTGTTTAGCATAAGAATAAATTTAAATTGCAAATTTGTAAAACCATGAATTTTATTTTTATTTGCCCTAAATAGTATTTATCACTTTATCAGTAATTTATACTCAAGATTGCAATTTTAAATAAAATTTAGAGACTGATTGAAACTAGATTTTTGGCCGAAATCAAAACTGATTTAAATAAAATTTAAAAAAAACGGCCACTTGATATCTGCTTTTGATAAATTGTTTCGGTAGTTTCTGAAAAAAACCGTGAAAAAAAATTGGTTAGATTTTCAATAATATCAGGAAATTTATTTCTATTTTTTGCAAAATTTTGATCAAAACTTGAACTTTACAAGTTCATGAGGTTAAACTTTAAATCTCAAGAAATTAAATTCTAAATTTTTAAAAGATGAAAAATTAACATTTCTTTCAAATTGAAATTTCCGAAAATAAGTAAAACTTTTAGAATTTTCAAATTAAAAATACAATAAAATATTTCCAAAATTATGACTTATTTTTAAATGTTCACCTTTAAAGAAAAATAAATAAAATTAGCGTTTTGGGATTAAAGTGAACATTTTGAGAATTATTATTTTACATAAATTTCAAAATTTTTTAAAAACTTGAAATTTAATTTTAGAATTAAAAGTTGATGTTTACTTTTATGAATTTTGTATTTTTTTCCAATTTGTAAACTTTGTTCTCTATATACGTAATTAAGGTCAGAAATTTTTAAGATTCAAAATTAGGCTCTATTAAATTCAAAATTTAACAGGGAAAAATCGTAATTACGTAAAAAGTTCAATTTATTAAATATTTTTGGCAATTTTAGTTTTATTCATGACATATTAAGATGTTTTCACATATGTTTAACTTTCAATTAAAAATTTAAATTATTCTTTCTCAATTTTAAGCTTCAAGTAATATGTTGGAACTTTAAAAAAACTTGGAATATTCGAGTTTAAAACTAAATTCTGTTTAAACTTTTTTTTAATTTTTCATTTTTAAATTGTATAAGCAATATTTTATATTTTTTGACTTAAAAAGAATGTAAACTTTTTCTAATAATTTTGATTTGTGTTTTTTAAATGTCGAAATTTTAAAATTAAAAGCAAATAAATTATTCCCTAGAGTATTTTTGTATACCTTTAATGTTTTTCTCCTGGTTTGGATTGGTTTTTTTCAAAATTTTGTCTTTAAACTTTAAACTTCAATGAAAGGTTTTGTATAAAATATCGAGTTTTCTTCTCTGTTTTTTTTAAATTTCAGTTTTAAAATTTAATTAAATTTATTAAATTAATGCTACAATAACACAGAACACGTCAAAAAATATGCTTTATTTCTTTTATCATGAAACACATTTTTTGAAATTATTTTCATGTCAAACATTTTTTATAGTACCAAATTAGTACAGTGCCTTTACAAAAAATACAATTTATTGCAAATCCACGCAGATGTTTACTTTGGCAGCCAAAAAGTAGAAGTGAAATTCATATCAATATGGCACAAATTATTTAATTTTATTTGCTTTTGGTGTTTGATAATTCTATGGTTT
Organism: Dastarcus helophoroides; assembly: GCA_028583605.1. Classification (NCBI taxonomy): domain Eukaryota; kingdom Metazoa; phylum Arthropoda; class Insecta; order Coleoptera; family Bothrideridae; genus Dastarcus; species Dastarcus helophoroides. The sequence goes on from CM053336.1 coordinate 29,947,835, forward strand.
TACGACATTTTATGTTTCTATTGTTTCACAAATTTAGAGGAAGAAAATAAGGCATGATTAGGACAAATGAAGTTTTTTTATTTATTTTTTTAGTTATCTAATCTGTTAAATTAGTCGTCAATTATGTCAAAATTTAACACCTTGCTTTCTCTCGATAGCAATGTCGATTCCATTGACAATTAACTACTATAATGGTGCTATTTAAGAATATGATATTTTAATATAAAATCAATTTTTGTTAACTACATGCACATGAAACAATAAATTAAGGGTTATATGCTTCCACGAGTACTTAAAGTCATTGTGTTTAAAAATTTGTGCAGTCTAAAAATGTAAAAGCTATTTCATTTAAAAATGAAATGCAAAAATATCATTTTGATACTAAAAATGTACAGTGATTATGCAAGTTTAACCCTTAACACCTTCGTACATAAAGAAATATTTTGTAAAGTGTAAATTTATGACACCTACTACAGTTAAAAGCATTATCAATCAAAACTGTAAGGAACGTTTATTACAAGTGCCCAAGATAAGAGTGAAAGTAATATACAACTGCTGAACCTTTAGCTTCAATAGAAGAATTCACGCTGGGAGACTGTTAGCCTGGGGGTAAATGGTTCTTCTCCTACTTTTCTCTTTGATAATCGCAAAAGCAAAATGCTCTCCAAACTTAATAAAGTGGTCGCATTCATATTTCTATTGAAAACAATAGAAAAGCATTGTTGCCGTAACTTCGGGATTCGTAAAATGCGTGAGACATATTATGGCGGGTCAAATGAGTATAACCTCTACAATGTATATACAGCGCAAACAGGCGCCGCCTACACGTAAACATCTGGAACAAAACTCGTATATTTTGCGATATATGTCGACCATACCCACCAAAACGAAAATTCGAACACCATTAAGTCGAAATAGTGCCGATATACACGTAAAAATTACGAAGCCCGAAACCGGGCTTCTTCTTAACAGAGATACAGGGTGTCACGGTTGAAAAAAAAATTGTGATTTTTTCGTATAACTGATGAACACATTGCACTATAGACAAGAAATTTGGTATGGGGGGGTTTATTTGGTCAAAAAATTTTAATTTGCTAACAGATTTTCAGTAACTCATAGGGGGCGTCACCTGCGCTACCTTGTATTATTCTAAAGCATCCTAACTTTTTTGTGCCTTCATGTACATGTATTTTTATTTACCTACATTTTTTACGTAAAAAAGGTATTTTTTCTAAATGTTGATGCAAGCAACCGTTTTTAAGATATTTGCCTTCAAAGTTTGCCGTACGTTTATTTTAAGTTATGTAGATCTGAATTTTTCGCAGTGGGTTTCAAAATAAAAGTCATAAAACTGACTCTTAAATAGTTTATATTAAATATTACTCTACTGACATTATTATTACACATAATTTTTGAATTTCTAAAGCAAATTTAAATAAAATACCAAAACAAAATTTAGTTTCAAACATAAGTATGTGGGAAATGACCTTTGTCATGTAAAGGGACTGTAAACAATTAAAAATCTGGCTGTCCCTTATTGAAATTTATCTTTAAATATCTGCTTTGACCACCCAGACTATTACAATATTCTTGTGCGGACTTAGAGTTCATATCTCACATCTCTATGTTAGAAAATAAATTACGTCTTAATTTTTTTGGATTTTCTTTATTGAGATTTTCAAAATTTAGGTAGTAGTCTTATGAGTAAAGTAATATTTGACATAAATTAGTTTTAAAGATGTCTTATGATTACTTATATTTCAAGCCCACTTCGAAAATTTAATATCTTAGTAATTTAAAAACGAGGCATGTCAAGCTTTAAAGGCAAATATCTTGAAAACGGTTACTCGTATCAACTTTCCGAAAGTGGACCTTTTTTACGTAAAATGGATGGGAAATAAAATAACTATTTAAAATTAATATACGTGGGTGCACAAAAAAGTTATGATGATTTAGAATTATGCAGGATAGCGCAGGTAGCGCCCCTTATCAGCTATTGGTAATATGTTAGCAAATTAGAATTTGTCGGCTTAAAAAACTTTTTTGTGCCAAATTTTGTGCCTTTGTTACAATTTATTCCATAATTATACGAAAAAAAAATTGAAATTTTTGTTTCAACTTTGACACCCTGTACCACTGTTAATATCAACTTTTGGTATAAGGTAAATGTAGCTAAATCATATTATTTTATTTCAAAAAATCCACCATTGCTCTGTGTACCATTACTTATGGTCCACCCTGTATATAAAGGTACATTTTTATCTTTGTGATCTGCATGGTATATATAACACGACCTGACCTCCATTATTTCTGACACTATTTATGGCAAACTTTTGTCATATATGTGTTGAGGGGGACCACTATTTTGAAAATTCCTAGAAAGGGGAAACGATTTTCGCAAAATAAATTTTCAACCAAAAAATGTACACGCCGTCCACTGTAACCTGCAATATATAGAGCATTATTTTAACCAAACCGCTCGTTTGTTGTGGCCTTCATCAAAGTTGCCAAGTATAGAATCGTAAGGAAGGCCACAAGATGCATTTTTTCTATAATCTCCTGCACTATATATTAGTTAGTTATTACGGATAGATTTTGCGTTTCAATAAAGGCGCTCTATTCAAAAAGCGCCTTTACTAAATAGCTTTCCAGTCAGTTTGGGTTTACTCGCTCTAAAGTAAAAGCTGCGTTGAATGCTAAATTTGTATTATGGTAGAAACTATCCCATTTAAAATAAATAAATTACACATAGCATGGCCATTATATTTGTTTGATTTTTTAAACATGTTTCCAAAACCAGAATATTGCATATGCAAATAAAATGAAAATCGCAAAAATTCTGAATAAAATGATATATAAATTTAACCAATGATTTTTTTTGAAAATTGTAGTCATTCGATAATTTTTGGATTTCGAATTATGAAGTCAGTAGAGGGGTTATAGGCATCCTGGAACAGGTTTTCGCGCCACAATTCAATTTGCGGCGCATGCGCGAGTTTCGACCAATGACGAGCGACTTTGGGTCAGTTAATGACCTTTAAGAGAGGGGTTAATGAACTTTTAGGTAATGTGACACTTTAAAGGTTAATGCCACTGAAGGTAACATGATATTTTCAAGGTCAACACTAAGATTCCTAGAATATGGAGTAATAAGATACTTTCAAGGTTATCTCGCTTCAATATAATATGATAGGTTGAGTCAAAGAACTTAAACATTCCTAGAATACGGAGTCACAGAACTCCAATAAAGGTCATGACCTGAAGTAGTTATTTATAGCCACATTAAACCGAGGCTAATGAACTTAAATAATTATTTTTAATGAGAGGAGATTAATGAAATTTTAGGTAACGTGACACTTTAAAGGTTAATACCACTGAAGGTAACATTATATTTTTAAGGTCAACACCAAAATTCCTAGAATATGGGGTAATAGAACTTTAAGGTAGTAAGACGCTTTCAAGGTTATCTCGCTTCAATATAATATGATGGGTCGAGTTAAAGAACTTCAATATTCCTAGAATGCGGAGTCAGAGAACTTTGAACTTAAATGGTTATTTATAACCAGACCTGGCTTGAATTGCACCCCTTCAAGGTTAAATAGTTTTTTACACACATGATTTAAACAAACATATGAAAGATATGGTTTTATTTGTTACAAATACATGTATTACATTATCTGTTGCAATTGATAATACTGTATATCTGTTTTACTTATCCAGCTATTATGTTTATCAGCAAGTCCCAACCATTTCACAAATAGTTTACTTCCTTTACGTTTTAACACTTTTTCCACCAAATACACATCCGGATACTTAACCTTTTGAAGCTCCATTTCATAAAATCCACCTTGGATTTCTTCACCATTCATATCTTGCAGTAAATATGTAATCGGATTTGTAAGCTTCACTTTCTTAATAACAAATATTTCATTCGACCAATTAGGTCTATAGCCTTTCTCAAATGCCTTTCGTTCTTTGCTAATTCTGACAAAATCACCAATATTCAATTTTGAATTTTTGCCCACTACTTTCATGTGAGTATATGAGGATTTCAGTATTGCTTTCTCATTCAATTTCGTAACTTGTGAAGGTTTTAAACTAATAGTACTATGGACTGTATTGTTATAACGATTAACCAATTCGTTTAGCAGATCTATCCATCGGTAGGATCCTTGTAAGCTAAATTGTTTCCACATCAAATTTTTTAAAGTACGGTTCACCCTTTCCACTATACATGCCTTTTTTGTTGAAAATACACTGTAATGATTGATGCGTTTTTTCTCCATTAATTTTTGGAATGATTTATTAAAAAATTCTTTACCCATATCAGTCTGAAGATTTTTAGGATTATCTTTTAATTTACCCAAAATATTTTTCGTAGCTCTTGTTACATCATCAGCCGATTTCGTTTTCAAAGGTTCCGCCCATACATATTTTGAAAAGCAATTAATAACAATTAAAATATATTTGTAACCTTTATTCTCTCTAGAGTATGGTATCATTTCCACAAGATCTGCTTGGAAAAGGTCATTTAAACCTCTTACAATAACTCGACGTCTTCTGAATTTTTTACGAGCCGGTTTGTGGAGCTCATTTACAATTTCCATTTTAATTAAGCTAATTGTTTTATAACTCATACTGTTTGCTTCATTTTTCATTTTGAAAGATTTTAATTCGCTAATGCTCTTTAAAGGTTTCATCCTTAGAACTCTTCCTTTTTACTAAAATTTTATTACTTTAAAAATAGCTGCTTCTGAGGTCCCAGGATGACCAAAATTGATTGGACATTCCATTATAAATTCGGCAAAAAAAGCTGAATCATCGGAATGTGAAACATTGGATTTGTGGAATGATAAAGTATCTCCTTGTTTTAATGATTTATTTATTAACCCAGAAATATCATGCTTTTCACCATTTATAGAAATCTTAGTATTTTTTGGTTGAATATATACATCAACTATTTTACCATAATTCAAGGGGAAAATATAATCACATCTATTGTTATGCAGAATATGTATACCGTTGGTGACACCTTTCGAAATAAAAGACAGGATATTTTGAAAATGTAAATATTCTGAAATATTTGGAATATTAGTATCATGGTAATTATATGAAGATTCATTTCTTCGACTGGTAATATGCCGCCCAAATTTATCTAACTTCATAACTAATTAGTAAATAATATCTGCTTCGCGCAATTCCTCAATTAGAGAGTTTATTTCATTAGCATGACCCGTATGCCCCGCCGAACAGGAAGCAACTAACAAACGAAGACGGTCAACAAGTTCATTTGGATCATCCCAGTGAACGTACTCGATAGGTTTATGGTTAGTTTCCATAAGTAACCCTTTACCGCTTTTAAGGGGGCTCGATCTAAATTGTGAAAGAATATTTTGATATTTATAGGATTTATTTCAAGAATTTGATCTTTAGAATCAAAATGTCTCCTAATTGCGCTCGTGTTTTCAACAATTTGCTTATAATTCTTTAAATCGGTATCTGTAAATTCCGCAGGCTTTTTCTTAAAGAGTAGTTCATATAAGCCAACTGTACCTGGATATGTAGTATTTTTGATTAATATATCGGGTCCTCTGAAATCAACACTCGAATTTCCCATATAAAACTTTTCTTGGAAAGCATCATGTCTTATACCAGTTCGGTGATCAAATGCATTTTCGGTATCAGAAATCATTGCCGAGATGTACTTTCTAGGTAATGCATGAAATGTTAAAAGGTAGTCATCATAGGCAGGGCTATTAATAAATTGTTTTACATAGTCTTTACTCTCTTGAGCAGCTCTATCTATTAAATCATCATGAGTTATATCTGAACTATTATTTAAAGTATTTTCAGCTACTTCAATAATTGGTGAAAAATCCACTTCTGGTCTCTTAGGATCCTTCATTTCTCTTCTCATATTTTGGAAAGAAGCTTTAACTTTAGACAAACGGGATTTTAATTGTTCTTTTCGGTCTTTGATCGGTGTTACTTCTTCGGTAAAAGTTTTTTTATCATACTCGTCAGATCCATCATTCATCTCAATCTTTTCAGATTTAAGACTCTGATTTTCATAACTTTCATTTTTTAGTTTGTTGACAATCTTTTCCAAATGCTTTGTTATAGGTAATAACGCTTCCTTCTGAACAACATCACCTTGCTTTAATGCAGCCAGTTTTTGTCTTAAGATTTTCCTTTTCGTTATTAATTTTTTCGTTAATTCAATATTTTCCTTATTTTCCATGTTAGCAATAGTTTCGTGCAAGTTAAAATGATATTAAAAGCTGTAATACAGTCAACACGGTTTGGCTAATTAAAACAAAGCGGTTTATAGCAGTATAATCCAACCGATCGGTTTAGAGATCCGTTTTAACTGAACTAGTCAGGTTCAAGACATCGCTTATAACCGATAGCTTTTAATAATTTGCCTTTAACCGACAGCTTTTAACCAATCAGTTTTAATCAAACAGTTTTAACAAACTCACTATCATATAAGTTCCACACATTATAATTGCTTCATAGTTACAGAATTATGAAATGATCAAATCCCTTTCTAAACCTTCCTTCTGTAATAATGTTATCTTTACATAAAACTAAAAATCCGAACGTGTCCTTTCAACAGAATGAACATATTTCTTTAAATTTCTGAAATGTTATGTCAGTATTTACATGATCATCATAAATGTGTTTGAGATTTAAATCATCTTGTTTAAAAATAATGAGTAGGTTTGCATTGTCACGTATTAAATGTTTTGATATACATGTGTAGGTCTGAGATAGGTAGAATGAATCTATGTTATTATGTCTCCCCATACTGAAATATTCTTTAATAACATTTTGCTTGTCACAAGATACATCGTCAAATATAAATATGGAGTTTGGTTTAGCACTAGACGGTGGTACAATGTTTTCAGAATTGTTGAAAATAAAACAACTTTTTCCTTTAATGGGTTGCACAAGGTTTTGTAGATATTTGTATTTCGGTTGATGTAGAGATTTTGAATATAGGTAAATATTTTCAAATTTCAAACCGTTTGCGTGTTCTAACAGGCTAATCATTGTATTAGTTTTCCCACAATTCGATGGACCAACAATCAAACAGCGAACAGTTGAAGGAAGAAGATCTCCATGACGTTTGACAGATAGATTTTCAATGTAATCGTAATTTGAAATAGGTAACGAAGACGTTTGCTTTACAATCCTCATTGTTTAATACTAATGCTATCACACGTTATATGTATATATTTATATAATACAACTGGGTCGATTAGTATTTATCTAATAGTCTAGATAGAAGGTATATATAAAATGTCTCAACAAAAGTTACGTAAGATTAGTCGTAGGAAATCTATGAAAGTAAAAGGTGGTTGCGGTCTTTTAAACTCAGTTATAAATAACTTACCCTTCGAAGCGCATATACCAGGATATAGGTTTTGTGGACCAGGTACTAAATTATCGAAAAGATTAAGAAGAGGGGATAAGGGTATCAATAAATTGGATGAGGCTTGCAAGGAACACGATATCGCTTATTATCAGAAAGATAACTTAAAATATCGACATAAAGCAGATCAAGTATTAAAAGAAAAGGCCTTGAAAAGAGTATTTGCTAAAGACGCATCACTAGCTAAAAAAGCTGCAGCCTTTGGAGTCGCTTCCACCGTGAAAGCAAAAGTTAAGTTTGGAATGGGTATTAATAAAACTAAAAGAAATAGAAGGTGTAGAAAGAAACGCATAAAAACGGGTGGTGGTTTGTCATTTAAACAATTAACCGATAAAACAAGAAAATCTCTGAAAAATAAACACACTAATGATAACGATGCTATCGGAATAGCTCTAAAAGCTGCCAAACTGCATAAAAAGGGAAGACATATTAAGAAGTTTCGCGTAATTCAATTACCCAAGACTGGTAGAATTCTTCCACTTATTCCAATATTTGCCGGCTTAAGTGCACTTGGTGCTTTAAGCGGAGGTGCTGCAGGTATCGCTAAAGCTGTAAATGATGCCAAAAATGCGACAAAACAACTTGAAGAAAGTCAGAGGCATAACCGCACAATGGAATCTATAGCAATGGGAAAAGGGTTATATTTAAGACCTTATAAAAGTGGTTTAGGGCTTTTTTTTCGACAGGCGAAATCTCGAAAAAGCTACCCATAAAGCTACCAAATCATGCTCTTTCAGATGTCGAATTGCTGAAATATGTGAAAGAATTGAAAATAAAACATTTTCGTGGCGTTTTTATAAGAAACGGGTTACCAAAAGAGGGATCTTATCAGAATGAGTGTGGTATTATAAATTTGGATAACGAATCAGGTCCGGGGACTCATTGGAGAGCATATTCGAAAAATGGTAATACTGCGGTATCCTTTGACAGCTTTGGAAATTTACACCCACCATCAGAATTAAATGATTATTTAGAAAAAAATGGTTCATGCAAAATTCTATATAACCATAAAAGTTTTCAATCATATAATATTATTATTTGTGGACATTTATGTTTAAATTTTTTATACAATATTTATGTTATTAAATAAATGATACTTATTCGGTGAAGAGCTGTCATACAGTTAACATCTAATAAAACATGTCTTTCATATTTTCCTTGTCTAGTACAAAAAGTAATTTCAGTGTAAATATAAATCCACCAATTTACATAGATGACAATGAACAATACGTTATCGGTTTAACAAACTTTACATGCTTCAATTCCATTGCTAATGTGGATGAATCAAATAACAAATTTTATTTCAGTTCACCCCAACAATGTGTTGAAATACCAAAAGGTGCATACGAAATCGAGGACATTTGTAGAGCAATAAATTATCAAGTATATACCGGTAAGACTTTTTATGCAGAAAATGAAAATGACACCGATGAGCTGGCCATAAAAAAAAACACACCTTAAAAAAGTTTAAGTCGAATATTTTTAATAGACATTTTGCTTTAGACATGAAAGCTAATAACAACACTTTAAGATGTGAAGTGAAATGTACCGATGAAATCGACTTTACAGCTAAAAACTCTATCGGTTCTTTACTAGGATTTGTGCCTCAAAAACTTCAACCGAATATACGTCATATAGCAGAACATCCTGTAGATATATTAAGTGTAAATACCATTTGTGTTGAATGTAATATTGTAGATGGATCATATCGGAATGAGACCCCTGTTCATATTGTACATGAATTTACACCAACAGTGCCACCTGGATTTAAAATTATCGAAATTCCGAAAGATGTTATTTATCTCCCAATAAATACTCGACAAATTGAGCAAATAGCACTTAAAATTACAGATCAGTCTGGTAGAGTGGTTAATTTTAATAACGAAGTGTTGACGATTAGACTGCATTTAAAAAAAGTTTCTTGAGAAATTAATTATGGGTATAAGATTCATTCGAAAAAATAATAATTGACATTACGATAACAATATAAATATTAAAAAGCCTGAAAATTCATTTAGTATTTCAAGTTCATCGAAACAATTAACATCGTTGAATAAGAATTATCTTATTTCTCTAGGCTTTCGATTAAAATCTTTTGCGAAGGATTAGTAGGATGAATTTTGAAATATTAAATGTAAACCAAAAGACTTTATTCGACAACTCTATTGTTTATGCCGAAAAGCATTCCTATCAACCATATGCATCAAATGCTTTAAATAACAACGACGAAATAAGGATTCCAATACAACAGCAGGACATATACACTTTGCCTTGGGCAAGTTGTTTATATATTGAAGGAAAATTGGCATTAACTGACGGAAATCCATCTGCAACAGCAAAATTTGTTAATAATGGAATAGCTTTACTTTTTGATGAAATAAGATATAAAATCGGTGGCATAGTCATAGATCGTGTCCGCAATCCAGGGTTAGCATCTTCTATGAAAGGATATGTTTCATTTAATACAAATGAAAGTAATTATTTGCAAATGGCTGGTTGGTTTCCTAGAGAAGAATCATCAGTAACAGATAGTTCTGGAAACTTCAGCGTTGTAATGCCTTTAAAAATGTTAATGGGATTTTGCGAAGATTTCAAAAAAATTGTATTAAATTTGCGTCAAGAATTAGTGCTTGTCAGGAGTAATAATGATGCAAATGCTATTATAAATTCAAACGAGAAGGAAAAAGTTGTGGTTCGATTAAATAAAATTGTTTGGAAAATGCCTCATATAGCGGTGTCTGATGTTGAAAGATTAAAACTATTGGATTATGTAAATCGAAATAAAGAATTAGATATTCCGTTCCGCAGTTGGGAATTACATGAATATCCATTACTGCAAAAAACTCAAAAACAAACATGGGCAGTAAAAACTGCTACACAATTGGAAAAACCTCGTTTTATCATATTTGGTCTGCAAGTCGATAGAAAAAATAAGTATAATAAAAATTTTAGCGAATTTGATCACTGCAACTTAACAAACTTTAAATTATATCTTAATTCCGAAATGTATCCATACGATAATTTAAACATTAATTTTGACAATAATCACTTTGCAACTTTGTATGACATGTATGCCCAATTTCAAATGTCCTATTATGAAAAAAGAAAACGAACCTCTTTTTACACCACAAATATTTAAAATATTTGCTCCCCTGGTCATTGTCGATTGTTCAAAACAAAATGAAATTTTAAAAAGTGGTGGCGTAGATATCCGTATTGAATTTGAAACCAATAAAAACATTCCGGAAAACACTGCAGCCTATTGTCTTATAATTCATGATAAGCTAATAAGGTACAATCCTTTATCTAATGCTGTTAGAGTTATGTAACATTATTGTAATAAATTTGTGTATTTTTAGAGGGTAAATAAAAGACATAGGTAAAGTTTAAGCGTTTTATTTCAATTTCTGTACAACATATAATTAATAAGCGTATGGTCATTGGAAAGTTGACGCCATTGTAATCATATATACATTTAATATACATATTATTACATCTTTAAATATAACAGATTTAACGTTCTTTTGTAATCAGTCAATGATGTTGATGGCCATATTCCCGAATCTGGTCCTTCATCCCATCCAAATTGAACGCTATTATCTATCTGTTCACCCTTTTTGACGTTTCTCTTGATCCATTTTAAAATATCCAAGTGTTGCGTATCGCCACATAACGGCTTAAATCTATAAGATGCATGGTTCATTGCTGATTCAATCCGTTTATGGTTTTTTTTAATATTAGATAACTCATATTGCTCGTTTAATTTATTATTTAAATCACATGAATTATTAGAGAGTATATTAAATACATAGGCTTTAAGGAAGGTATTTAAAACAAAAATAATTTCAGTAAAAGATATCCAACTATAACCTTCTTCTTTACACAAATCATAAACTTTATTTATTATGCAATCTTCTTTAAGTCGTTTTTCTGCAAGTAAGTTTATCATATTAATTTGAGACTTCTCATTCTTTGCAACCCAACAAAAGGCAGAAAATGGTAAAACTACTTCTACGCTATTTAGAATATAATTTAAGAGTGAATATTTTTCAAAAGATGGATCACCTTGTAAACAATATTTAATAAATTCATTGTAAATGTTTCTGGTAACCGTTTCCAACTTAAAATTAAACTGAGAATATAAACAACCACTCTGCATTTTAACTACTACGTTAAACTTTAAATGTTAGTATTGCATGTTAAATTCTTTTTATAGGTAAACATATCCCCACTCTTTACTTCAATAAATTCTATTAATAGTAAAGGTGCTTATATTATATATCCCCAAGGTTTAGTATCGGTATTTTGATTATTTATAATTCGTTTGTCATCATAAGGACTTAAAATAATTTTATGTTGCTTTATGGAGAAAACTTCATGTTTCTTAGACTTTATTAAATGTTGCGTTCGTTGAAAAATTTCGTTGTTAAATAAACAGTTTTTATAATCTTCCAAGGTAATAGTTCGAATCGAAGCAGAAGTAGAGCCTTTAGATTTTTTTGTAAGGGATATATCGTCAGAGTTAATTTTTGTATATGCATACATTTTAGACCTAGGTCCTACAAATTCCAACATAATTTGTCCATTATTTTCGTCTTTCATAAGTAAAGGAATCTTCTTGTTTTTTAAGGGTATCCCATACACGTTATTTTCTCCAAAATCTGATGTATCGAATCTATGTATGTCTTCTTTCATACGTTGATATATATCTACATTGATAAACAGATAAATAAGACTATCCGTGTCTGTGTATAGCAATTTGGAATTTTCTTCAAATTTCTTGAGAACATAATCGTAATGAAACTCATTCAGAAAAGTTTTTGAAATATCTAAAATACTAAATCCAACATATATTGGTTTGTTGAAAAATATTTCCAATTTATTCATTTCAATTAATAACATATCTTCACCAAAAATACAACAGCTGTGGAAATTGGGTTTGGAAATGAGAGACCTTGCTCCCCATCTTCCTCCCCATTTTGTTACTAACTTAATATCTTTATGTTTTCTAACGTTTTCCATACACTTTCCAAACACCGAATTATTCATTAATTTGTAAAAATTCTTATGAAATTCATTCTTGGATTTTTGTCGGAGCTTTGTGTTTAACTCAATGTATGGTTTTAAGCACTTAAATTGTTTAAATTTTAAAACCTTGTGCACCTTTTTTAGTATTAAACCTTCATTTAGATATTGCTTTAGATTTCGATAATGAATGACATAATTTTGTTTCGAAAAAAGTGTGGTTAACAATTTTTTCTGCTTTATTTTTGTTGAAGAAATTGGGGGTATCATGTGCTCTGGCGCCAAAGGTAAATCGCTATGAAGTTTGTGAAGTGCTTTGGGATATTCTAGGTCACATTCAAGTATGTAACCTACTTCATCGTCATCTTTTAAATTTTGAATATTTGGAACTTCTGTGTGAAATTGATCTACTTTAATAAACTCAAACTCTTTGTATGGTAAACTTTGCATCATCGCCCCACCATATAAATTATTAATATCCCAGTACATTAGATATATAGAATCTTGAGTAGCATCAAAATCATCTCCCATATATTTATTATTCGCCTTAGCATACCTATTGCAACACTGCGAAACTCCCCCTCGAATTCCACGTTATATAAACATTACTTTCTCAATATCGGTTAGCAGCTCTAATTTTATATTTGTTGTTTTTAACATTGCATCGAAAGCTAAACCTGGAGCGGTATAATAATGAAGTGCATCTAAATTATAAGTTTCTAAGCAACTTTCCCAAAAATTCTCAAATATATCTGCCAAAAGTAATATATCCGTTTTTAAATTAAGATCCGAATATTCTCCTAAATTGTTAATTTTAAAAGTTGTCCAAACCTTTTGAGCATGTAAATAATCCGCATCAGTAATTTGACTATCTGTTAATGTATTGTGAAATTCACATTTCTTTGGTAATTTTCCTTCCTCTATTTTATCCCAAGAATCTACATAATCATATGGGAATACTCTCTTTCTTGACAATAACTGAAAGTTATTATCATTAATACAAAAAGACCTAGTAATTATCTTCTGGGAATTTTCCAAATAAGAAGATAATTTATCAATACTACTAGGCATAAATCTTAGCGAATCGATGAATCTTAATGAAATTTTTGTTCCATAGACAGCTTTGCTAAACGATATATATTTTTCTTTATTAACGGGCAAAAGGTTAATATATCCTTTAATACCACAAGCCAATTTTTTTATAATAAAATGCGAGTCATACCCACTCATATTGTGAAATACCACAGGAATAAAATTTACATTTTTATAGTTAATGTTACAATATTGGTGAGCTGCACCTCTAAATTTACCTGTTAAATGGCAATGATCTCTAACTCTAATATCATTTGCAGAAAAATCGTCATTGCAAATATGACATTTTGTGCTTTTGTCATATTCAACAATTTGGCTTGGAGTAAGTGTCTCCATAGGTTTTATATTCTCTAATATATCATTAACGAATTCCGAAATTTGCTTTAGTTCTCGAACGAACCATTGTATACAGTCTTTACCGCGATATATTCTTAATTTCGATAATGAGTCATCATATGAACACTTTAAATAATATCCAATGCTAAAAGGAATGTGATTTTGGTAATGTTCTGTTGTACATGAAGAAATTTCTGAAGATTGATTTTTTTCTAATAGACATTCCAAGTCTGCATATATTACAAAGGGTACTTTTTCTTTGTTCTTATAATTCTTAAAATGTAAATATTTTTCGGATTGTTCGGGTAATCTAATAGCGCACTTATTCACATCAGCACAAAGGATTTTATGTCTGTCAAGTAATTCCTTGCTAGAAAAATAATTTAAACATCTTTTACAAATAAATGATTTAACATTAGTTTTGGAGAGCTGTGAGTAAATTAATGTCGATATATTTTTTATCCAAACAAAATGGTGGGCGTCAAGTTGTCCACCAATATTAGGCCTAAAATCACCTTCAAAATTTTGTCCATCGGTATTTGAAAGAAGAAGTAAGTCAATTTCTTTAACATGTTTATTAACATTGCTTAATACACAAGGTAAGATTATATTCTTATGAAAGCAATAAACATTTATGGACAAATTGTTCATTTTCTCAAATTTCTTAATATCACTCAGTTTTATTGGAAATTCTATAGAATCAAATTTTAATACATCTTTAAAATGTGGATATGAAGATTTTCGATCCGAACTTCCTGTGGGTGTATAAAGAGCTGCTACTACCGACCAAAGAAAGCAATATTGATCATCATTTTTGACATTGATAACAGCATGTTTATTTGCAATTACCTTTGGGGTCTGAACATATGTGGAGCTACCACCTTTTAATGGATTGAAAACACTTATATTTACCTTTAGCCCTAAAATTTCCAATAAGGCAAATCCAGAATCTTTCTCCGCAAACTCTTCTAATTTGGTTAACAATTTATCAAAAACATATGTTTTATACCATATTTTTAAATTTGTTCCTAAATCAATGGGTGCACTCTTAGTACAAAAAGTTTTACAATCGATAATACCAGTTTGAGGTTTTATAAAATTGGCACTAAATATAACGTTTACTTTAATAATAGGAGTTGATATTAAACATTTTTTAATTTTATTGGAAAAGATTCTAAATACCTTAGTTAAAAAAATGATTTCTTTAAGATTAGCAATCATTCCAGTACTTACTCTGCCCGAAAAGCAGGACTCGACGTCCAACCACTGCAAATTGGAAATATCTTTCGATTTTGATGATACCACCCCAGCACCACTTTTCACAATTTTACGTTTTAATGCACGTAATTGTGTGTGATAACAGCGTAACAGAGATAAGTTACTTTCTAAACGTAACGGATTCTCAAAAATGTTTTCTTCATGAATTTTATTGGCAACAGCTTTTCTTATTAATCGAATATTACAGTTATTATATTTAATAAATCGATTTACCTCTTCCAAAGTCTTAATTATTTTTAAAGCTCGAGATATTGTTTTTATAATATTGGCGCTAATTGATGAAATTGTTTTAGAGTTCATAATAATAAAAAAGTGAATAAACTTTTAAATGTATATATGATAACAATTTGCGTCTACGTGCAAATGACAATGGAAAGGTGTTCTCTCAACGTATTTATACACTAATAAATGAAACGGAACGATTGTTGGAATAAGATAAAACATAAAGTTGAAAAACATTTTACAAATCATTCAACTTAGAACTGAGGTTAATGCTTTACGTGTCATTGAAATATAAAACAAAGGTTATTAAACCTTTGAAAGGTCATTCACAAGTCACATCATAACATCAAACGAAATGCATCATTACATAAAGATTAATAACCTTTTACAATCTATTTAACCGAGAATCTTGACATTGTCACCGAAATAACAAATAAAGATTACTAACCTTTTAAATGACTTACAGAAAGTTAAATAACCTTTTATAAAGTATTTAACCTTTATATGTTGTTGAACCTTTAAAGAAAAGTCGTTGACTTATTAATAACGTTATGTAAAAATGAATAACTTTGCAACAACTTTTCAACCGAAATTGACTTTGGCTAAACCATCATTAAACAAAGGACGTTTACGTCAAGTTAAATAACCTCTTGCAAAGTGGTTAACCGGGAACTAACACGTTAAATAAAGCTATGCCTTTACAGAAAGTTGAATAACCTTCTATAAAGTATTTGACCGGACACCAACATTTAACCTTTATATGTTGCTGAACCTTTAAAGAAAAGTAGGTGACCTATTAATAACATTATATAAAAATAGATAACCTTGTAACAACTTTTTAACTGAAATCGTGTTTGGTTGAATCATCATAAAAATAGAGTGCCTTTACATAAAATTAAATAACCTCTTATAAAGTAATAAACTAAGAACAACACGTTAAATAAAAGCTACTAACCTTTTATATGTCAATAATGAATAAACAATAAAAATAGACACGTTCACATAAAGTTTAATTACCCTAAATAACCAGAACCAACACAATCTTTCTCTTTCTTTTAAAGATATTAACATTTTACATATAAATGAATCATCCACACAATTCTCGTCAAGTAAAAACTTGATTTTTTTTTAAGGATGGTATATAAAGGTTGAGTGAGCTGTTAAAAATCATTTGATTATTTACATTCAACCGCTGTTCGAAATGTTTGTTATAGATGTTCAAGGTTTCCAATTTAAATCAATTTCATTTTTGTGTAAAGAAATAGCTATTCATGATGTACACAATAATGAAACATGGCATAAAATTATTAAAATGCCGATAGATTTTTCCTTACTCAGCAGCCAGATGAAATTCCAAGTTAACTGGTTAACCCATAAACTACATGGATTACTCTGGGAAGATGGGTATGATGAAGAGAACACTCTGAAATTTGAAGACATTCCCAGCTACATAAGAGGAATTGTGAGTCCAGAAAAATTGATTTTAGTAAAAGGTCTCCAAAAGAAAAAATGGCTGGAGCAGCATCTTTCCCAAAACGAGATAATAGATTTGGAAAGTATTGGATGCCCTAAGTTAAGAGAATTAAGGAAAGGTCAAGATGAGATAACCAACTGCACACATCATCTATCCAGCGAATATCAATGTGCAAAAGCAAATGTTGCGCTGCTAAGTGTTTGGTATAAAAATTAGTTTTTAATTAATAAATTGATGATGTAATTATATGTGTTTAATTTTAACCCCCCCCCCCCGGAAATTGAGCGAATTTTAGCTCACGTTTCAAACAATATATTCCAGAATTCAGTACGTAAGCGCTTTGAGCCGCCGCGCAGTGTAATTTGACACCGCTGTAATTTGACACCATTTCCGGTGTCGGATTACGGATCAAATTACGGTTTTGGTATCAGGTTTCACCAAAAGGTGTCGGGTTTCACTAAAAGGTGTCAAGTTTCACTTAAAGGTGTCAAGTTGCGCTTAGTGGTGTCAGGTTTGACCTTCAACTTTATTTCTGAACCTTATTGAACTCTATGCTGAGAGTGCATTTCCCACGGGACAATTTCCCTTCCACCGAGCGACTTATTGGAAACTGCAGATTCAGCAACAAACATAATTTAATAAAACGCTAGAATGTTAATATTTCATTCAGTTTACGTCTTGAATTAAAACCAAAATGAATACGAATAAAACAAAGTTAAGCCTTAAGCACAAAGTGCCCATACAAGTGCGTGGAGTGCCGAAGTTAAAGAGAATCAACATTCTGCAAGATATTAATCTTCGGCCAACGCAGACGGAGTCGAACACGATGAAGCCGCCAGCACCTCCAGCACCTCCAGCACTCCAGGCATCCTCATCCCAACAGGAGTTGGATCTTGAGAGCATTATTATAAGTTTGCTCTCCGATGATGAGGGTGCCCAACTGCAACGTTCTTCGCGAGGAGGCAAGGACATGAGTAAATTGATGGAGTCGGTTGGAGGAGACGGCTCAAGAAGCTTACCATCATCGGTTACAGCAACGGAGACACCGGAGACACCTTCAGATTCGCTCTCGGACTTAAAATCGATGGTGGTAAACCTAAGGAACGAGTTTAAGAGGAGGCTACACCAAATACGCGAAGACAAAATAGTTATGGCCCAGGAAATCGAGAATTTGGAAACGACATTATCGAAGAAAAAACTCGAAATGGGTGATATTGAACAGAACGAAATTTATATTATAAATGTTTTAAATAAATTTAATTAATTTCGTAAATATGTTTTTTAATTTCCTTAAATAATTAGTGGATTAATTAATAGTAAAAATATAAAAGTGATTGAATTTTGATTAAATAAATAAAATCCATTGATTGGTTTCCAAAGCGGATAGAAATAAATAAGGTGAGGTTTTTTTTTATACAGAAAGTTTTTATAAGGATTAAAATAAACTAATTAATAGTCAAATTATAAAAGTGATTGAAAATAGCCGAATAAAACAAGTTTTGATTAAATAAATAAAATCCATTGATTGGTTTTCAAAGCAGATAGAAATAAATAAGATGAGGTTTTTTTTATACAGAAAGTTTTTTATAAGGATTAAAATAAGTATTATAGCAATTAATATATAAAGGTGCTGTCTAGTGTGTAAAAAAATTATAAGGTGAGATTTACAGGTATGTTTAACTAAACTGAAATTTAATTAAAAATATTTTCTAAAATGGGTTTCACAATTTATTTTTAAAGTGTAACAAAATGTAATAAAGTAAGGATTTTTAACAAAAAAATTTAATTTTAAAATTTTAAAGTATATTCATTCGAATAATATCCAGTATATAGTACATTTTTTAATTCATACATTAAAATAATTCTTTTCAACAACAAATAAAAATGAAATTTGTGATAAAAAGGTTTTTTAAAATTGAAATGAACTCTAAATGTTTATTATGAATTAGATTTTCGGTTTGATAATAATATTTAATATATTCACTTTCTTATTATAAATTAGTAATGCCTTAACATGAAAATTTTAGAAATGTTTATAAGTTAATTTCAGCTAGTCATAATTTTTGGTAAAGATATTTATTTTACTTAATTTCGATTTGTTGATATAAATCACTCTTATTTTGATGGGTGAGGAATAAAAACAATTATATTTTTAATATTTATTTATGTCTTAGGTAAAACAAACAAAAAAATATCTTTCTTAAATAGGTTAGCCTTATAAGTTCATAAGTTTTAGCTTATTTAAAAGTATTGGATCCAAAATATTGTCTATTTCACAAATTTTTCGTTGAAACCTTGCCCTATCTCTAGCACATTGTTCCTAGTGACCTTTCCTGCTTTCGTCTTGTGCCTCGATGTAGCAAATTTCAACGTGTTCCTTAAAATGAACCTTCTTCTTTGGTTTCGAAATTTTCATCCTTTCCATCTTCTTTGTTGCTTGATACATTTTTATGTCACTTTTTAATTTGCTTATCGAATCCAAGAAGTTTTCTAGTTTATTCTTACCCAAGACGTGTTCTGACATAGTTCTTAATTTTCCTCTACGAATTCGATATTTGTAGATTTTCCTGCAGCTCCTCGGCTTACAAGATAAACTAGCGTTTCGCCTTCAACAATTTTTTTATTGAGAGTTTTTACGGAAGTTTTGTCAAAAAACTCAGTAAAACGTTGAGGTAGAAACGTTTTTGTTTCTTTAAATTCGGCAATTACAGCATTTCCATCACCAAAGTCCGATTTTACTACTGAGAACTTCAAAACTTGGTATTTTTCACCAACCGTCAAATCCTTGCACGAAACCGATGGCTTGTACAAAGCTTTTTGGTTAATTTCTTTTAAGAAAGACATTTTTCTGTTTGTTTCACACTTTAAATATGCAGCATATAGAAAATGTTTTTACATTTATACAAAAATAATAGGGTGGGGACCAGGATTTGCGCAAAGGAATAAAATGTTAATCAACTTTAACATACAGTGTAAGTTTAAACACCTTAAGTTCGAAAATCGAACACTTTTAAATGTGAGTTGTGTATATCATTAACCTTTAAAATATCAAATTCATTGCCCCAGACAACAACGTTCTCTTAAAGTCATTAAACTTGTATAAGGTTCATTAAACTTTTAGTTGCATGAACTTTTAACTTTAAAGATCGAGTTCACAGAAATAATGTTGAAGGTTTAACCAGGTCCGACTAAATAATTATACAAGTTCATCACCTTCATTAGAGTTCTGTGACACCATTGAAATCTCGGTGTTGACCTTGAAAATATCATGTTACCTTCAGTGGTATTAACCTTTAAAGTGTCACGTTACCTAAAAGTTCATTAATCTCCTCTCATTAAAAATAATTATTTAAGTTCATTAGCCTCGGCTTAATGTGGCTATAAATAACTATTTGAGGTCATGACCTTTATTGGAGTTCTGTGACTCCGTATTCTAGGAATGTTTAAGTTCTTTGACTCAACCTATCATATTGTATTGAAGCGAGATAACCTTGAAAGTATCTTATTACTCCATATTCTAGGAATCTTGGTGTTGACCTTGAAAATATCATGTTACCTTCAGTGGCATTAACCTTTAAAGTGTCACATTACCTAAAAGTTCATTAACTCCCTCTCTTAAATGTCATTAACTGACCCAAAGTCGCTCGTCATTGGTCGAAACTCGCGCATGCGCCGCAAATTGAATTTTGGCGTGAAAACCTGTTCCAGGATGCCTATAACCCCTCTACTGAAGTCAACGCCATTTTTTTAAAATCATCATAGTTAGATTGTGCGTAAAATTGTGTTTCCAATAATATGTAACTGATATTTTCATTGATATTTTTCGAGACATTCGTATAAACAAAAATTCAATTCAAATAATTTTAATTTCCATGTGAATTTTATTAAACAATCGGACGACAATATAGAGGAAGTGTGAGGCGACAAAAAAAAACCACATCATTGGACCTTTCTACTCCTTCCCTCCTGCCGATCCATATGTTAGATAAAATGTCGCTCAAATAATTATGATTGACAAAATGTTTAGTAACACTGTCGTCTTAATACTAGGTATTTTTTTGCTCTTAAAAAATTATCAAGAAAGAGGAGTTTTTAGAAATCAAGTTCGGCCTGTCCAAGAATGTTACAAATTTGGCGGTTTATTGAATTAATTTTTTTTAATGTAAATTTCACTTCATTTAGAGAATTAAAAAATTAACTTATAAATAATACTTATATGTCAGTAAAGATATTTTATTATCAATAAATATTTGAATCTGCAGCCACCGTATCCTGAAAATTTAAGTACATGTAAATTTATTCGGCTGCTTTGTAGACAAATTGTTCTTTTAATACATGCGAACATGAGTAGATATTGTAAACAAAACCTTCGGTCATCTGTCATTGAAGCAATGACTCGTTGAAGTTAATGTAATTTTTGGAAAGTTTATTTTTGGTTTTCAAGTAGTGTTGAGAAACTGGCGCTCAATTTTGGCATGTAATAAGGTAAATATGCCACATTTTAAAAATATTTTGGTAGGGTATGTTCATATGTATTACTGATAAAGATAGTTGTATTTTAGTGATCAAAATTCTGCATAAACGGAATCTACGTCTTTTAACAAGGGCTTCTAGATAAGTTCCAGACAAGGGTGCTCCCGATCAAGACAATTATAACAGATGAAGATGCACAATTATGAATTAAACAACCACATCTTTATTTTTAGAGATTATATGCAAGAAATTAACGGTTTCAGTGTGCAGACAATCATAGTGTAGTTCTCTATAGTTTTCCTCGGTATTACCTAAAATCTAAGTGAACAAATTCCACATAACACCGCTTTATAGAACAAGTGTACTTATTTATTAAAAGTAATGCATGAATAAAGTGAACATATAAAACAACTGTGCCTTACTTTTTGAAAATCCAATTTTTCATTCATATATGTACATATGGTTACACAATTTATACGAACCCCTTTCAGTGCGGTTTTTTTTGATTTTTAAGCACATGTAATTTAAATGTTATAAAATTCTTAACGAATGATACATTGTGATAACTACAATGCAAATTTTTATTTTTCATTGTATAATTGTAACTCTTTTAACAGATAATAGTTTAATCGAAGGGCTTTATTTCAGTGTTACAGAACATAAAATCCTAATAAAAGAATTTTATTTAAGTGTTGCATTTTTATTTTATATTATTGACAATATTTATTTCTCTAAATGTTAAATTAAAATTCAAACAACTGTTTTTTTTTTCAGATGAGTACCAAATATCTTTTTTATATTTCTACTTAATTTCACTTTATTCTTTGACAAATATCATGACATAATACTTGAAAGATTTATGAAGGTGGTATGAGAGATAAGGTCGGAGACAAAGGTACTGAAAATCCATACATTTGTGAATATGTTTCATAACGTATCACAAAGTAAATAAATCGTATCAATACTAAACAATTTGTTACGGTTTAAATTTCCATTACAAATAGAGAAAACCCGATTAGAGATCATCAGGAAAAACCTGCAGCCTTACTTAATTCAGGCCTTGGCTTTAAGCCATCCATCTTCTATTGAGGACTTAACCTTCTTATGCCGTTCAGTCGAGGACGCCAATGGTGCATCGAAGCGTTACCGACTGCCTCCAACTAGCGCTCACCTGTTGGAACCTGATTTGTCATTCTCGAAATCGCGCCCCAGACTTCATGTTGCCACCTTAGAAAGCGAAATGGGAGAGCTTTCTTTAATACAAGAGGAGTCGAGATCATCGGAGGTACAAGTCAATATCATGGACCAACTGATCCGTCGGACAATAACGTGCTGGAACTGTCGGAAAGAAGGCCATCTAGCGTCACAGTGTTCCATACCCAGGAGAGCTTTGAGTGTGGCGAAATGAGAGTGGTCAAAACCAGTTGTCCCAAATGTTCAAGAAGGTCGGAAAACCCCGGACCGAGCCGTTAACTGGTCGCCAAACGGGCTCGGACATCCATGAAAAGGTGACCCAAAATGCATCTCAAGAGATTGCTCCAGCCTTGGACTTCATCTTCGCCAGTGTCCCTCTGATAAAAGGCCTTATTTAGAGGTGGACGTATTCGGGATTAAGCTTAAAGGACTGCTGGATACAGGAGCTAATTCCACCGTATTGGGTAGTACGGGTTGGAGTAGGCTCAAAAACCTTGGGGATGAAGCTGAAGACCTCGTCTCGAGACCACTGTATCATGGGAAATGGCCAGGAGAGTACGATTGTAGGAGAAGTCCTTCTCCCCGTCCGACTAGAGGGAAGAGTGGTTACGCTGAAGGCTCTATTGGTCCCAGAAGTGACTCAGAAGATGATCCTCGGAGTCGACTTCTTCGTTGCGATGGGAATAATACCGAATCGCAGCCGTAACTGCTGGACTTTCGGTTCGAATGAAACCAATGAGGTGGCCAGACTCACTGCAATAGAAGCCAAAGATTCCCTAGAAACTGAACAAAAAGCGAAGCTGGACGACCTAGTGGAAGATTATTTTATTCAGAAGGGAACCCGCCTAGGTTGCGCGAAAGAAGTCGAACATCGCATCGTTGTTGTTCAGGAGGAACCCATCAAACAGCGAGCTTATCCGGTTTCAACTGCAGTTCAGAGTCACATTGACAAGAAACTCCAATTTATGCTGGCTAATGACATCATCGAACCTTTAAGATCTGGCTGGTCTTCACCAGTAGTAATGGTACCTAAAAAGGATGGGACTTATAGATTCTGTATTGACTACCAAAAGCTAAACGCCGTCAGTAAAAAGGATGCTTATCCACTTCCTTTTATTCCGAGCATTCTGGACAAACTTCGGAACGCAAGATTTCTCAGTTCTTTGGACATTAAATCTGCGTATTGGCAGATTCCAGTGGAAACACAGTCAAGGGAATATACTAGCTTCTCAGTACCAGGTAGAGGCTTGTATCAGTTCAAGAGGATGGCGTTTGGTTTGTGTGGCAGCCCTGCTACGTGGCAACTATTGATTGATCGAGTTCTAGGCCCTGAGTTGGAACCCAACGTCTTTGTTTACTTGGACGATATCATCGTCACCGAGTCATTCGAGGAACATCTTCGAATTCTGAGGGAAGTTCTAACTCGACTGTTGAAAGCTGGATTAACCTTATCCAGAGAGAAATGTTGTTTCTGTAGATCGTCGTTGAATTATCTTGGATACGTAGTCGATAAAGAAGGTCTCCATGTCGATCCCACTAAGGTTTCCGCAATCCTAGAGTTACCGACACCCCGAAACCTTTCGGACATCCGAAGAGTTATTGGAACTGCTTCATGTTATCGACGATTCATTCCTGACTTTTCGACCATCATCGCTCCCATGACAGCGTTACTGAAAAAGAACAAACCCTGGAACTGGTCGGAGGAATGTGAACGTTCTTTTACCTTTATTAAAAATTGTCTCGTCTCAGCTTCAATTCTTAGTTGCCCAGATTTCAGTCTTCCCTTCATTTTGCAGACCGATGCTTCTGATTTTGGATTGGGTGCCGTTTTGTCCCAACGCAGAGGTGATGAGGAGAGTGTCATCTGTTATATTAGCCGTTCGTTGACTTCTGCAGAACGAAAATATTCAACGACCGAAAAGGAATGTCTGACGGTTATTTGAGCAGTGGAAAAATTGAGACCTTATCTTGAAGGCTATAGATTCACGGTGATCACCGACCATTACTCATTGAAGTGGCTTAACAGTATAAAGGACCCATCAGGACGACTTGCTCGATGGGCACTTTGTCTACAACAGTTCGATTTTGAGATCATCCATCGAAAAGGAAATGACCATGTTGTTCCTGACTTATTATCACGGTCAGTTCCGGTTGTCTCGACGATGGATATTAAGTCAGAACCAGAGATCGACCCTTTCTTGGATCCTTGGTACCGTCGGATGTGCACACGAATTCAGGAACATCCTGAACGTTTTCCTCTCTGGCGAATAGACGGCAAGTTATTGTTCAAGAAGGTACGACCTGATTATCCCGATCTAAGAGACCCAGCGGAAAGTTGGAAGAAGGTGGTAGCAAAACCAACTCGTCCGTTATTGCTGGGGAGATTCCATGATTCGAACCAGGGATGCCATAGCGGTATTGTCAAGACCTATTTCCGCTTAAAGCCCGAGTATTATTGGCCGAAGATGCGTGCAGACGTAGCTCGATACGTTAATCACTGTAAAGTGTGCCTACAGCAAAAACCTGAGCAAAAGCGAGCAAGTGGATATCTGGGAAAATATCCTGACGCTTCACGACCTTGGCAAATAATCTCCATAGACCTTGTTGGTCCTTTGCCCCGCTCTACCAAAGGATACAGCTATATTTTAGCCGTCAGCTGTTGTTTTAGTAAATTTGTCTTATTATTTCCGTTACGCAGTGCTACTGCTAGTACTGTCAGTAAAGTACTCGAGGAACAAGTATTCTTATTGCTTAGTGTTCCACAATACCTGATTTCCGACAATGGAGTTCAATTTTGAAGCACGGAGTTCCAAAATCTGTGTAGACAGTACAACGTAAAGATCATCCACACACCGGCTTACCATCCCCAAGCCAATCCTGTAGAACGTGTCAATAGGATTGTGAAGACCATGTTAGCTTCTTATGTCAAGGATAATCACCGAAGCTGAGAGAAGTATCTTCAACATGTTGCTTGTGCAATTCGTACATCTGTGCACGAAATGACTAAAGTTACTCCATTCTTCACTAACTTCGGAAGCGAACATATTTTATCTGGAGACAGACATAAAGAGCTGAGTCTTAACCAATTAGAATCGCTAACCTCTACAGATAAATTAAAAGCTTTGGATAAATTATTTTGCAATATTAAGTCTCGAATTAAAGCTGCTCATCAGAGAAGATATAATCTTCGTAAACGACCTCCAACAGTTTAACGTTGGTGACAGAGTCTATCACAGAAATTATGTACTATCAGACGCTGCGAAAAACTTTACTTCCAAACTTGCTCCTCAATTCGTAGGACCGTTTGTTATTGCAAAGCGTTTATCTCCGGTAACGTATGAACTTCAAGGAGATCTAGGTTGAGCCAGTAAGGTTTGGCATGTTAAAGATCTTAAGGCTCACCCTCCGGACATTGAATAGTCTGCTCTTTGGATTTATGGTTCCGTTTTGGGAGGATGACCCTTGCCTTGCTTATTGACCTAGATTCCGTTTTCTCGATTGTGACTTCTGTTTTGCCCGGCTATGTCTTTTGGAATTTTTTTTTCCTTTTCCTTATAATTCGTTTGATTAATTATGAATTTCTGAACCAACACCAAGTGCAGTGGGTTCGTTCCTTTTTTTTTGTTTTGTTCCTATAATTTTGGTCCTGGATTTATTTCTGTAGTTGGACTTTTGAGGCTGAAACTTTCTTTGTAAGTCGGTTCTCGAACTGTTATCACCATTTGTTATTAGTTAGTATTTAGTATAGTTTGTTGGTTTTCGGTCTGCTATCGCATTGGATTTTAGAAGCAGGCAAAAATTTTTGATGATTAGGTTTAGGTTTGACCAAGAGGGTCGTGATTTTTGGATACTTTCTAGTCTAGCAACGTTAGTTGGCTTTGGTCGAGGCCGTTGTAGCAGGTCTCGGACGTTAGGCTTTGAAGTTTTGTTTTGATTTTCTTTGGCAGTAGGCCATGGGTTTAGATTGTTATCGTTATTGGTGATGACTCTCGGATCGACTTGCCTAAGTTGGTGAGCAGTTCCTTGTTTTTCCCTTTTTGATTATTTTTGCTTGGTTGTTTTTCTTTCCTCTTCCCGGTTCTAGTAGTTCCCATAAGGTTCTAGATATCTAATATGATACATATATGGTTTTCAGGTTCTTTCTCTTTGATTCCAGCTTAGTCCATTCGGAAAAGCTGGGAGCTTTTCCTCTTCCTAGTAGGGGGGACGTGTTACGGTTTAAATTTCCATTAGAAATAGGGCTTGTGGCTAGGCCACCAAACATACATTGGTTGGTTTTATAAGTGCTGGCATATCTTCTGTCAGTCTTGGTGTGGGGGAAATCGGCCATCTTCTCTCTTGTCGTTCACTTGGGTGTCATCCTTCTCAAGGTGAGGTTACAGCATTTTCCAAGTGCATCTTGGTTGTTTTTCCGGTAAGGGATTTACTGTAACCCATCTTCGGACCGTCTGGGGCGATTGTATTTCATGGTGTTACTAAGTTAGGACGAAAACCTCAGATGGTTCCGGTTTTTCGGGAATAAGCAGGAAGGTGCTTCCCAAGCACGCGGCAGAGCCGACTAATAACCAAGGCTCTTTTTTTCGGTTAGGGATCCTTGTCGGATTCATTTTTGAATTCTGGTCATCGGAAACTTTGGATCCATCTCTGATCGGCCAATCAGGACCTGAAAAGGGACACGAGGAGTTCCAAAGGAGTGGCCATCGTCTCGTGGAAACCTCCAAGTGTGGGCTTCGAGGACTTCGGTGAAGGGAGTTCGTGTAAATCGATTCAGTAGCTGCACGAAATACCAGCATCCCTTTCGACCTGGGACCCTTCACGACGATCACTTAAGTACCCCATCTTTATATTTTTATTTGGGGATTGTCCCAACCATGTCAATTATTTGGAGTGAACCTAAAGTATAATTTAGTTTGCAATTTTACCTACAGCCCCTTTTCATTTGTTTACGTAGCTTGTTCTGGTGGGCTTAGGTCCAGCCAGTGTCAATTTTGTTCCAGTTGTCTCATTAACTGTTTTTAAATTCAAAGCCTTAAACTTAGATAGCCTATTTAATTTTCCCCGGCTCTATTTAGTGCTAAAACAAGACAGGAACCTCAAATTTGTACTCATTAACCGAGAATGTTAAGATATGAAATATATATTTAAGGTAACGTTTACCAATTTTTGTAAACAGCTGTACGAAACAAAGTGCGCACTTTCTTTCAATAAATAGTGTCAGTACTCTAAGACCAGAATAAGAAAGTTGTGAAAGATACACGTACCTTGAGTGCGTACATTATCAATTGTAAAATACCGTGCAGTACATTAGAACTTATCCTGCCTTTGAAATATTTTGTTTTATTGCTTCTAAAAATTATTTTCCTGTCTGTCTAAATTGTAAGGTTAGAACATAGACAGCAACACTCTCAATAAGGTAGGTCACAGAGGGAGTGGCAACGAGAACGGGAACTACGCCATCTAGGAGTGAATTGTCCAGCTTCCGTGATTGAGTATCTTTTGGTGATTTTTCGACGTCTCCGTTAGGTATATTGCGTGATTCAAAATCACCTGGCGCCCCTTTTTGGTATTCTTTAGCCGTCGTGCCGCGCAATTACCAAACTTAATTTTATTTAAGCGGAATCTGGGACTTAGAAATATTTTCACTCCTGAGTTCCGGACTTGTCACTTTTTGGGAAGTTTTCCACTCAATAGATTTTCACATCGGCCCAAACGAGGGGTCCTTACAGGGGTGTACGACTCCCAGCCTGTAACAAGAAGAGGCTCTTGCTCTTTCCCCAACGCTAGCCGGCGATAGTGAATGAATTTTTTTCTTAGTCTGATAGTGGCACTTAGGAGAATTTCTAGTAAATTATAAATACTTAGCCACGATTCCTTCACTGGGGAAAAAACTCCGTAACAAATTACACATTATTTTTAACATCAAATAGGAAATTTGGCTAATGTTGAATTAAGTAAGGGACAATAAATAATACAAACTATTGTTCACAAATTGTCGGTAATGAATGTGCTGGAAGCAATATTTACACGAAGCGTTAAAAACCGCGACGCTTTCTAAAATGTTATTGGTTTAAATTTTTCAGGTGATCTGTGAACTTCTATTGGTTGGACATTTAAGTTGACAAACCCGCGTTTTTAAAACATTATTTTTGGCGTCCTAAATTGGCTCTGCAAGTCAAATGTTTTTATTTTACAAACTTGTACATTTTATGGTATTTGTATTGACTCTAATTACAGCTACGGACTGAGACTTACGCGAAGCGGCAGTAAGAATTCTTTTCGCATTGCAGTGTTATGAAAGATGGTTAATATCTTGACGTTCGTGTCCCCACTAATGGCGCCAAATTCAAGTTTAGTGAATACGTTTGCATTTTTAATTGTATTTAATCTTGTTTAAAAGAAGGTGGTGTCATCTTTCACAATATAGCTAAACATTAAAAAATAAATCCTAAGGCATCACTGACTGCTTTTTCTATTAATGCAAACATATATTTCATGTTTTGGCATCTAGAGGAAGGCAAAATGTTTACATTTTTGGTTGTATTTAAATGATCAATATAAATATTTATGTTGAAAAACCAGTACTGACATCTATTAGAATATAGTTAAACATTTTAGAATAATTTACCTAATCTATCATGTCATGCTTTTTCCATTAATTCAAACTTGGATATTTCATATTTGAGCATCTAGAGGGCTAATTGCTGTATTCCCTAATTTATTGACAATTTTATTTTGGAAAAAATCTTTAAAATGCGGTTTCTTCAAAAGATTATAATTTTCTCCTTATTTTGATTAGAATTTGGTGTAATTTGAGTAACTTACTTAAAATAAAATGGTAATAATATTCTACGAGTAACAGTTTTTACAAAGTGTGACGTCATATTGTTTAATATAATGAAGGTTAAAATAATTTAAAATTATTTTATTATGGTAAGGTTGCAAGTTGGTATTGACAATTTTGTTAAAAAAAATAATATTCTAAAAAAGGACAAACTTTCTGAAAATTTCAACTTTTTCTAGATATTTTAAAAGTTGAGAAAATGTAGAGAAAATATTTCATTTTTTTTCAAAATTTTACTGCTTTGCTAAAACCCCGAGTTTAAAATGAGAAGGTGAATTTAAAAAAATTAACATTTAAAAAAAAGTCTTAGCATTGAATGAATGTGAGATATTTCAAAAAAGCTTATGTAAAACAACCTAAAAACTGAAGTGCATGACCTTAAGCTGCAGTACGCGCTTTGGACAGAATACATCGACCACTCTTTCGCAAGAATTGCCAAACTAACTGGCCTAATCTCCGCAACCCAAGTGTGGAGATAAAGGACCATGTTCGTACAATACAGCTTTGCACGAGAAATCTAACAACAGTTGGATTGCCTTCCAACTCTCCAGAAATGCAAAAGTGCCGAGCTGGGTGTAATAAAATAAAGGCGATCTGTCATGTGCTGCAGGGATGTCCTGCGACCCATCATCCCAGGATCTCCCGGCACAACAAGATGGTCAAAAAACTTGAGGGACACTACAGAAACATGTGCGCCATATAGACGGCTCACTTTTTGAGCCCGATCTGGTCATGCATTAGCCTGACTGGACAATTGTTTGAAATATTTAGGTCTCATGGGAGGACAATCTGACCATGGAGAATATTTACGCTTGCAAACAAGAGGTTTAAAGCGGTTCCTGAAAGCAGCAGTCCGCAAATGGCTCTGCTATTACATCCTTAGGGCGGGCGGAATCCTCCTCTAAGCCACCCTATAACCACGGACGTGCTGAATATGAGTGGTCCACTCAAGAACTCTACGATGCATAGTGTATTATATTAAGGCGTTCTACCACGAGAACGCCACACCCTAGAGTCCGCAATGCAGACCTCCTGCAAGGGCAGCAAACAGCAACTCACCCAGCGCTCTGCTAAAAAGGACCCCGATCCCCAGGCTAGGTTTTCGCCTTCAGCCCTAACTTTAAACAACATTAGAAAACAGAAACAGAAGAAGAACCAATTACGTCCCACAGCCCTTCCGACCGCCACCAGAAAAGTCCTTGCGCAGCACTTTAAACCAAGCATTGCGGATAGGCATTGGTTTCCACTCTTTAAAAGTACCCTTAGCTCTGCCTAATTTTCCCGTAAAAACATACAGTTCGCAGTAAAAAAGCTCACAACATCGAGAGGCAAACTCCTAAAATTGACCTAACATGCCAGCCAGTTCTTGCTACCCAAAAGTCCAAGGACAACTTTCTACTACCACAAGCAAAACCTTGGATTCAAACTCACATTCCTCACAGCTACAGCGTCGCATCCAAGGAGGCATGCCTGGATAAATATCCAAATTTCATCAAAAAAGCTACTGAATTTAAGGCGCCTATCACAGCAGAACCAGATTATACAGCAGAGCTCTTTCGTTGCACCACACCCGCCAAAAGAACTTACCACACCCAGACTTACCAAAATGTCTGGCAAAGACTTTGACTCCCGCTACCAGCTTGCGAGACTCCGGGAGCCAATTCTTGTCTAGGCTGCTCGGAGGTACCTAGCGTATCTCCACGACAAGCCGGCAGTGGTGTGCATAGCCGGTAAAACCACTGTCAGCATCCGGCTACGCCTAGCCACTAAAGGGCTACCCGTGAATAGGCCATCCCTCCTGAAACTGCTCACGAGGTTTTATGAGGCGTACAACTTGTCAGCCGCCAAGGCTTTTGCCAATATTACTGCTCTGGGCCATCACATCCAATCAGAGTGGACCGCATATTTCCAGAGAACCAGAGAGCAGCACCACAGATATGTGAGGCCCCTGTAAGCAGCTTGCCACCGCCCAAGCCCAATGGATTACCATTTTTTTTTTTTTTTGAAAACATTTGGTAATTTGTCATTTTTAAATTGTTCATGCCAATCGGCAACATGTATTTTGTAAAATAAATATTTTTTCTAGCCAAATGTTTTGTTATATAATTAATGACCCGCATGAATGGATAAACAAGATTTTCAATTGTCCCTACCTACTACCTAGCGAAACCACTGCCAAGGGAAAAAGCTTAAAAAAATTAGCTGGAAAGAAAAAACCTGTTAAGCTTGACCTTAGGCTGGCAGTGTAAGGAGACATAAGAGGTGTAGCATATGTTGGAGATTTGTCATCTTCCACTTAGGCTTATGCGTAGAACCGTCTAGCTGCGAGACCCTGGAATCGCTCGCAAGGGCGCTCAGATATTTTCTTTGGCCGCCATGCAATGGTAAGCTCAGAACTGGCATAGACCAGGGGAATTTGACTGTTTAATTAAAACAAAGCATTGCGATGGCCCCAGCGGGTGTTGACGCAATGTGATTTCTGCCCAGTGCTTTGAAATTTAAGCAAGCGCGGGTAAACGGCCGAAGTAACTATGACTCTCTTAATTGGAGAGGCTTCCAAACTTCTGATTAATGGGTCGATAATTTCAAACCAACACAGGGAAAAAGTGATGATCGCTGTGTTGGATATGGTAACAGGTTATCAACCAAGTGATCGTATTGTCGAGCCTCCTTGTGGCAAGAGTTGGATAGCCTTTAGATTGAAAACTTGACAATGAACTAATCGGCAGCGGTCCCAGCGTCGGAAGTTTATTCTGGCATTGACTGCACTTCTGGTGAGAGTATCCTGACCTCACACACCTACAGTGGTGGAAGCAGGTGGAAGAACAACTTTCGGAAGGCAGGCCGTGATGGCAACGGTGCGGAATCCTGGCAAGGAAAAAAGCCCTCCTACATGGGCTAGCAACCCAGGGAGGGTTTAAACAGGGCTACAAACACGAATAGCGAAGCCTCGGACTTGAAGGAGTACGATCCCGCTTCTCTTCGACGCCGTTAGGGGATCATTGACGATCCTTAATTAAGGGGTAATGATAACGGCCCTGCAATGGTAGAGGACTACGCTATAGAGTTGCCCTTTGAAAATCGGTCATGCCGGGTATGTCTCAACCGCGGCAGGGGCAACTTTTTGGCACTGAGCGTCAACGACGAAATGAGGCATGCTTCTGAATTTCATAGAGAAGTGCGAGTAATACATAGATGCAAAAACTGCCAGAAGGTCACTTGCACGAAGTATGCTTTACAGTACCACCTGCCCAGATGCACCGGGGCAGAACCCCTACAGGAAGGCGACGCAGCAGAGGCTAATGCAGCTGCCTTTGCATGCAAAACCTGTGGGAAACGGTATACAACGCAACGTGAGCTCACTTAGCATGAGCACCACAGGCATCCGCTCGTGCTAAATGCAAAGGAGCCGCAGGGGTGAGGGGGGCACTTCTTCCTCGTTCTGGCCGGGCATTTAGCAAGAAGAAAGTCCAGCTTATGCTTGAGCTAAAAGTAAGCTTTTTTAACGAGCAGTGCGTCGCCTATTGTATGCAGCCATATTTGCATTAATTTTAGCGGGGCAAAAATAAATTGTCGCCATGGCTCCCAACAACACCTGCAAATGCGGATTGAGGCTGAGTTTACAAGCTGAACTTAACATTCATGACTCTACCTGTGATACCACTAGGCTGGTACGGTCGGGATTTCGTGCGGGCGGTTCAGCTTCCATCAAACAACCTCCCAACTGCATCAATTCCCTTCAATCCTTTCGAGGCGCGGAGATGGAGGGATGGTTGCAGCAAGCAGGAGACTATCTCACATGTCCTGCAATCCTGCCCAGTTACGCATTGGGAAAGGATTCGCAGGCACAATGGGGTAGCCTCTAAGATTGCTGCCCACCGTAAGAACAAAAAGTGGGCTGGTCGAAGAGGAACCGCACGTGCGTCACCCGGATGGCACACTATATAAACCGGATCTTGCCATCCACCAGTCTGGAAACACCACAGTAGTAGCCGATGTCGAGGTCTCGTGGAAGGGGAACGTTTCTATGGGGGTGGTGTATAGTAACAAAGAGGAGACTTATAACAACCCTAAGTTTCTTGAGGCCGCGAGGAGAAGATGGCCGGGAAAAACGTTCATTTTCACCCCAATCATCGTGGGTGCCCGGCAACCGATGTTTTGGCCATCTCATCCAACCTTAGAAAGATCGTGGTGGCCTGCGTTCTTAAGTGGGGGCCGTCCATTCATGGATCTTTTATGCGGTGCGTCTGGTCCAGAGGTGGGGCGGACAACGGCCCGAACACCCAACGCAGCCAGTATAGCGCAGCCGGCGGGCGTCGCCGCGCGCTGGCTCCGCTAAAACGGCTGCGTTAACCAGCACTTGAAGGAGATCGCCATCTGTTTAAGCGATCTGGGGCAATGTGAGTGGTGCAGTGTTCGACAATTGGCCCATGTGATCAGGGCCCCCCAGAGCCTAGGCTCTGGAAACATTCATGAGAATTTAACACTGCTCCAACAGCCCCAACTAGGTTCACTGCTCTACCATCTAAGACCTGCAGAGAGTCGTGTGGGTCATACCACACTTATTTCATTTTAACATTGTTGTACATGTATTTATACCTAATAAATATTCTATCTAGCCAAATGCCTCGTCATCTAATTAGTGACGCGCATAAATGGATTAACGAGATTCCCAACTGTCCCTACCTACTATCCAGCGAAACCACTGCCAAGAGAACGTGCTTGGAAAAATTAGCGGGGAAAGAAGACCCTGTTGAGCTGGACTCTAGTCTGGCAGCTTGAAAATCCGGGAGAGGGCCATGTGGAGGCGTCGCGCCGGCTTGTACCCATATCCGCAGCAGGTCTCCAAAGTGAAGAGCCTCTAGTCGATAGAATAATGTAGGTAAGGGAAGTCGGCAAATTGGATCCGTAACTTCGGGATAAGGATTGGCTCTGAGGATCGGGGCGTGTCGGGCTTGGCGAGGAAGCGGGTCGCGGCTGACGTGCCGGGCCTGGGCGAGGTGAAGCATCGTTCGCGGCGTCAGATCCGAGCCCGGTCCCGTACCTTGGCCTCCCGCGAAACCGTCTAGCTGCGAGACCCCGGAATCGTTGTTACTTTTAAGGATTTGTAGGTAGTTTTAGGCAGGCATTGATTGGGCCGTATACTTGCTAAATGTTAACAATTGTACATGTATTTATCTATACAATAAATATTTTAACTTGCCAAATGCCTCGTCATCTAATTAGTGACGCGCATGAATGGATTAACGAGATTCCCAACTGTCCCTACCTACTGCTCTCTTCGGGGGAGGCCACGTGTAACATCGCTTTGGCGGTCTATACGCCCCGATAGACGCGACAGTAAGCGTTGCGTTTGCTGAGCACCTCCAAGTGGTGAGAGCGGAAACACTAAGGGAACGTCAATGTGAAGAAATTCCCGATAATGGTAGCTAAGCTTAGTCTGGTCTCAAACCCCGGGTTTGGACGAGTAACACTATATAATACATATAGTGCACATACAAGCCTGCTCTGGCGACAGGCGGAGGTCAGCCGGCGCTCTCATGCGATCACTGAGACGACGGTTGCATCGAAATTTGAACGCATACACTCGTCTAAGCACGGGATTGAACGTTGGCAGTGTTTCGGTGATACCGTATACCAAGCCATAACCTTGGCAGCAGGCCAGGTCGGGGGGATCGGGATGCCACTGGTCGGGCTCGTCATGACGGGGTGGGTGTTAGGCTTCTGAGCAGCGTGGTGACGTGCACACTGATTGAACTACCAAGAGCGAAATCATCCGATCTC
Source organism: Dastarcus helophoroides (assembly GCA_028583605.1). Classification (NCBI taxonomy): domain Eukaryota; kingdom Metazoa; phylum Arthropoda; class Insecta; order Coleoptera; family Bothrideridae; genus Dastarcus; species Dastarcus helophoroides. The sequence goes on from CM053336.1 coordinate 29,982,992, forward strand.
CTTAGCTGAGACGGCTTTACTTGAAAGTCAATCACGCGAGCGCCGAAGCTGAGTTGTTCCGGGAAAACCGGCACTTGCCCGGCCCCCTTGGGAAATTCCGCGGCCGGTGGAGAGTTCCCGGACCCCCGATCGGTCGTGCTGCGAAGAGACCGCTCATCCGTATTAGATGCAGCGACCAAAACATGCTCACTCCCGATCTGCTGACTCTTCTGGGTCGGCAACGAGAAATGGGTCGGCAACGAGAAATGGGCGCTTGCGCTCGTAGGGTAACCAACATACGCCCAGCCCCTCTCACGCTAGTTGGTCTTTTAGTCCAGCGGCGATGAATGTGGTTGGAGCCTTTCCTTTTGGCCATTCTGGTCAAAGGACACACCCGTTGACATCTGGTCGAGTAAACACTATATATAACATATAGTGTATACACAAGCCTGCTCTGGCGAAAGGCGGAGATCAGCCGCGCTTCAACTTGGAGTGGCGGTTGCATCGAAATATCGAACGCATACACTCGTACCAATGTCAAATACCCTAGTGCTGCCATACACGGCGGCGCTTAAGCCTTCTTCCCTTCCCTCGTGGCGGTCCCTGGCATGCCGAGGTACCGCCATTTGCGCGAATGACCTCGCTCAGGCCATGATTATGCAGGAATCAAAATTGAGCAGTGAATCATAATAATGATACACTTACAGTGCGCGAAATTTCGTGCGCTATAAAGAGCGAAAACGAACGCCACTGTACAGTTGAGTGTCTGTTATGATTTGCATCAGGTGTTTCAACTCTATGACCTATTTAACATGAGTACTACGGGTGGTCGAATTTGAACGAGCGTAAAGCAATCCCGCTATTTTTTCCAAATAGTCCCATCGACCAAACTGAGGTAGGCCTCGTAGGGGCATGTGGTTGCCCGTATGCTGGGCGGGGGATGAGCGAGCCTACGCGATTGCTTGCAACCGTCGTACATGCACGCCTCTCCTAGGCAACTGACCGTAGTCAGCAGCGTGTCGGATAGGCATGCGACTGCACCAGTAGTGGCCATCTGCGACCTGCAATACGCGAGGAGCTGACTGGAATCGCTTGACCTTCGTGGCGGCGCGACTTATCAGCGTAACTGATAATCTTCGTAAAATCCATCATTAACGTTGGACCGTACTATATGCCGTCATGGTGGGAGAGTACGTAAAACTGTAGATGATGTCCCTACCTACTATCTAGCGAAACCACTGCCAAGGGAACGGGCTTGGAAAAATTAGCTGGGAAAGAAGACCCTGTTGAGCTTGACTCTAGTCTGGACATCTCAAACCTGACCTGGTGCTAAAGAGCCAGGGAAGGGTCTTAGTGGTCGACGTCACAGTCCGCCACGAAGATGGGGACTATCTCGCCCAGGGACGTCAATCTAAAATTGACAAATACATACCGTTGCTACCTGATCTCCTGGTGAACATGGGAGCCTCATCAGGATCGGTCCTACCAATAGTGGTAGGCACGAGGGGGGCGATGCCCAAGGAGACGGTCAGTTCTCTCGCCAAGCTTGGCATAAAGGACCGTTCAACGCTATTGACTATATCGTTAATAGCGTTGCGTAGCTCCGTGAACATTTATCACACGTTTATGGACTACGACGCCCGTCCTCGACCTATGCGGCACTAGCCGCATAAGAAAAAACTCTGGGCCATTAGCCCGCTGATAATCTGTTTTTACGATGTGATTTGTTCTTCGTTGTCCGTCGGCATTAGGCAGCGATTTACACTGCCTATTGCACCCAGGGCGTAGGGCCCCTCTACATCCCTACGCCCAGATTTTAAACACATTTTTTCGTATTTATATATTTTATATTACATGTTAGTTGTCTTGTCCTAACTTATATATTTTAATGTGGCCTTGCAGCTGGGAGGCCACTGATACCAGCGGTGCGAGTCGGGGAGATTGAATCGGGTAGATTGTCTCTCTGGCGCGGAGCACGGGCATATGATGGTGTCCCGTATGCCCGGGCGGACGCCTCCACGTGGCTCCCTTAACTGGTGAGTCTTGCAAACTCCTGGTTAATGGGTTGATAATTTCAAACCAACACAGGGAAGAAGTGATCATCGCTGTGTTGGACATGGTAATAGATTATCAACCAAGTGATCGTATTGTCGAGCCTCCTCGTGGCGAGAGTTGGATAGCCGTCAGACTAGCAACCTTACGGTGAACTAATCGGCAGCGGTCCCAGCGTTGGAAGTCTATTCTGGCGCTGACTGGCACTTCTGGTGAGAGTACCCTGACCTCACACACCCATAGCGGTGGAACCAGGTGAAAGAACAACTTTCGGAAGGCAGGCCGTGATGGCAACGGTGCAGAATCCTGGCAGGGGAAGAAGCCCTCCCAATATGGGCTAGCAACCCAGGGAGGGTAACTAGGGCTACGAGTTCAGTAAGCGAAGCCTCGGACTTGGAGGAGTACGATCCCGCTCCTCCTCGACGCCGCCAGGGGGTCATTGACGATCCCCAACTAAGGGGTAATAATAGCGGCCCTGCAATGGAAGAGGACTACGCGATAGAGTTGCCCTTTGAAAATCGGTCATGCCGGGTGTGTCTCAACCGCGGCAGGGGCAACTTTTTGGCACTGAGCGTCAACGACGAAATAAGGCATGCTTCTGAATTCCATAGAGAAGTGCGGACAATATATAGGTGCAAAAACTGCCAAAAGGTCACCCGCACGAAGCATGCCTTACAGTGCCACCTGCCCAGATGCACCAGGGCAGAACCCCCACAGGAGGGCGACGCAAAAGAGGCCAGTGCAGCCGCCTTTGCATGCGAAACCTGTGGAAAAAGGTACACGACGCAAGGTGGGCTCACTCAGCATGAGCGCCACAGGCATCCGCTCGTGCGTAATGCAGCCAGAGCCGAAGAAACCGCAGGGGTGAGGAGGGCACCCCTTCCTCGTCCTGGCCGGGCATTTAGCCAGGAGGAAATCCAGGTAATGCTCGAGCTAGAAGTGAGGTTTCTTAACGAGCGGTGCGTCGCCCACTGTATGCAGCCGTATTTCCTTGGTAAGACCAATAAACAGATAAGGGATAAGAGAAATATGGTTGCGTACAAGCGGATGCGGGACGATTATGTTGCGACACATCGTCCCCCCGCAGAAGGATCTTGGAACGAGGACGAGATACCTTCCGACGAGGATAACTTCGAAGTTCCACAGCTCCCTGAGGAACAAATGGATCCGCTTCATCCTCCACATGACATAGTCGTTATTTCCGACGATGAGCTCGAGAGTGAGCGGCATCAAGTCCCGGATCTAACGACTTTAAACGCCTCGGATTCTAGCTCCATGGAGGAAATCGCATGGAGAGGGGGACTGGTAGCCACGGCTCTGGCTCACCGTCCGCAGAAGGCGCTTTCCCAAGAATCCGCAGCATGTGTCCAGATGCTGCAAGACGCACTACGCGAATGTTATGAGCTCAATGGACGAGTTTCCCAGGCACACATCGACGATGTGTGCCAAAGCGTAGTGGACCACCTAACGTCCAGGGTAGGTCAAATGGCGACAGTGGCGAGTCGCTCGAGGCGAAAGGGTCCGGCCAATAGAAGAACTTACCGGCGGTATATCTATGCCCGGACCCAGGACTTATATAAAAAGAATCCAGGTAAACTGGCCCAGATGGTGAGGGACAAAATCGACTGGTGTGACGACTCTGTGGAGCAGTTAGCGCCAGCCGATGTCAAAGAGCTGTACCAGGGACTATGGGGAACAAAGCCGGAGGTACAGCTGCCCCACCTAGGAGACCCTGACCAACCAGTGCACCTTGGGGATGTGTTATCCGCCATAAGCCCCAAGGAGGTCAAGAAGAGGGTCTCCCGCACTAAGGCAAGTAGTGCAGCCGGACCAGATGGTGTTACGCGTAAACACGTAAACCACTGGCAGGCAGTTGAAGTCCTTCACTTGCTGTTCAACTACGTGTTGTGCTGCGGGCGATAGCCAACACAATAGAGGACGAACCGCACATCCCTCCTTTTAAAGGAGGGAAAAGACCCTAAACGGGCCGAGAATTATCGGCCCATTACTATTGCCTCTCTTCTGAGTCGACTCTACTGGGGTTTGGTCGACCAGAAATTACGAGAGCATGCGCGGTTCACATCCCGCCGAAAGGAATTCGTCAGCGAGGCGGGATGTTTCAACAATATTCACATCCTTAACGAGTTGCTGCGGCACTCGAAGGGCAATAAAAACAACCTGGTCGTAGTGCAGCTGGACGTGTCTAAAGCCTTCGACACGATTTCCCATGAGATGATTGGGCCTGCGCTACGTAAGAAGGGTCTACCAGAGCAAGTGGTGCGGCTTGTGGTAGACTCGTATAAGGATGTGAAAACAGTCATCAAGCAAGGTACAGGCGAAGTACCTATGCAACTCCAGCGAGGAGTAAAGCAGGGGGACCCGCTTTACCCTTTTATTTTTAACGCAGTTTTGGAACCCCTTTTACTGCAGCTGAAGAGCCGGCCGGGGTACGGTATAGGTGAGCTTGCGAGCG